>OZ012741.1:549006362-549023862 GCA_963859935.3 Lathyrus sativus
AGCAGCCATAGTTTATGTAGCTCACTATGGAAATTCAAACACCAATTGGTTTCCTTTCTGTCAACAATACAACTATTTCTGCGGACGCGTTTCGGGTTCGCTAATTGGCTCTTTCATTGCAGTTGTTGCATTCATCATACTTATTCTCATCTCTGGAATATCAATAAGCAAGCATTGAAATAGTTGGCATGGAATTGTTGTGGTTTGGTGTGTAATAATAGCCATGAATTCTGATATGTGTTTGCCTAGCCTTCCCTGCAGGCTTTGTTGATAGCTTTAAGATTGTTGCGCGCAGATAATACTCAGTTTACTCGTGAAGACGAAGATGAAATCATTTGTATATTTCATTTTATTTTCACCAAATGTTACAAGAAAATAAAATGAAAAACAGTTCACTCGTGAGTATCAGTGTTTGAATTCTGGTGATGACGTTCAACCTAACAATATCGACTTCTGCAAGTTAAACTAGGATTTACGGACAGATGTTAATTTGATATATAATAGATATTTTATTTGTCATGTCACAATCATTAGACTATTATGGATTTATTAGTCTAAACAAAGTGCTTAATCTGATCTGCTTCGTGTCATAGGCCTAACATTCCCAAGAATTCTAAATTTAACTTTGAATCAACGCTGCTGTCATCATTTTGATTAGGCAATGTACAAATCAAGAATCATATCAACTTTGAAAACTTCTTTGGATAAAGTTGTTGACTTCAAATTTGCCAAAAATATATTCTTGGTCAAAACTAATCATCTTTGTAATTTATATCTACAAGAAATGGTCCATAAATTCTAATTCAACGAACTGAAGTCAATATTATTAAATTTGACATAGAGTTTGAACTCTGATACTCATAATTATGTGTGTGAATTTTTAATGATTATTATCACAGAACATCTAGTTTGAACATGTCAAATTTGGAAGGTGATTCCATATGTGAATTTTTATTAAGAGCCATTAAAAATGTTACAATTTGTATAAACACTATCAACAAAGGATTGAAAATGAAAATCCATTCTACGGTATAACATATATTTGACATAGTTCAATTTCTACTTATAAATAAAAAAATTGACATAATTTTTTAAACATATCTAAGCAATCTAAATTCTTATTCTAAATAATTATGCATTTGCGTCACAAACAATGGCTGATTTGTGATGCTATTTTGCAAATCTGCTTCATAATGGTTACTCATTTCAACTTGCTGAGGTTTTACAAAAGGGTCTATCCCAATATTTGAATTATTGATTTGAAAATCAAAGGTTGAACCGTCAGATAAAATTGGAGCAAAGTAATTCATATCCAAAAGATAAGTAAGGGAACAAGTCCTTGTAAGGTTCATGTTCATCCTTTCTTGTTCATAGTGTTCATCGTTATTCGCTATTGTAGAATCATTGAGTTGAAGAGTTGAATAGTCCTCTTTTTGCTGCAATGTTTTTCCGATGTGTTTCTTCTTGTATATCCTGCACAAAACCCAGTCATCTAGCTGATGACAAATACGAGAAAAAACACATTAAACACAGTTAAATAAACACTTGAAATTCGGAAAGTAACGAATAGGTTAAGCTTTGAAGGGCTTTACTCTCATGGATCCAATATGTTTGCTAGTTTGTTTTTGTGATCCGATTAATCGGTACTCGTGCATGATCCAATTTGTTTTGATTCCCTTTGGCGGCCTACCCTTGTAAAAGACTAAAGATTTCTTCACTCCAATTTGCTTTGATCCAGTGTTGATTGGTTTGTCTGTGCCAGTAGCTTTCCAGTAACCAGACAAAGTTGCTCTATTAGGCCTCACCCCATTTGGGTACTTTCTTTCTCTTGGACTAAAGAAATACCATTCATTCTCTGCAAACTCGGATTTATCTGCATTCAATAATTGGTTAGTACATAAGCACGAATAAAGCCTACCTAGCTATAGAACACCGTCACTTTAGATTGAAGATGTATCTGATACACAACAAAGACAAACACATACAATAAATTGTAAGTGTCAATATTGTATCTGGTGTCTGGTGTCTGTGTAGGTTTCAGTATTTCATTGATAAAGAATGGTAATAACAATGCATACAATGATTGATTAGTATCTAATCATAAACAAAGTCTGCATAACTATATAACATCATCATTCAGAATGAAGACGTGTTTGATATACAACAGAGACACATGTAATAATTACTTTCACCTTTACAAATAACTACTAATGTCAACATGTCAGTGTCAGGGATGTATCTGGTGTATGGTGTCTGTGTTAGTGTTTCATTAATAAACAGAAAGATGTAATCATGTTATGAAGTGTAATACATAAAATTTAAGCAATAAAAGTTTGTGAAACGATGTTACAATATGTATGTATAAATTTATACCTGGCAATTCCCATGGATCAAATTTATAAATATCAACTTCTGGTATGATAGAAGCAGGACAAGGCTTTGATGTGGCTTGATTACAAAGGTAATACACAATCAATTCTTCATCAGTTGGGTGAAATCTAAAGCCAGGAGGGAGTTCAGAACTTGTAGTAGTACCCTCCATTGAAGGTGTTTGAAATGTTTGAAATGAGAATGGTGGCTGTTTTATGGTTGAAAGGTTTTTGTCGTTTATGAGAAGTTGCATGGCCTTGATTGGATGACATTGATAGGATAGGATAATCTTTTTCTTATTCCTAGTAGCATGCGTCATAGCATTACTATGCTCCAATTTGGGACCACTATTGTTTTACATGTATATCTGTTACATTGATTTTTGGACATGATTCTTTGAATCAATACTTGATGTCTATGTCTTGATTTTGTTACATTCAATTTGATGAGAATATTATTGGTATATTTGAAAATGTTTAGTTTCACATTATACTTTTTAGTGAGCATTTGAGAATGTTTCGACCAGAATAAATACATATTTTTAATTGATATTAGGGTGAATATCTTTATTATGGTTATGGTTGGACTTATTCTAATCACCCTCCATAACATGGATGCTAAAAGGACAGTAAGAGGTTGTATCTGGATGAGTTCAGCAATGATGCAATTTTTCATTTCAGTTTCAAAATCATGGAGGGGTGAGAACAGGTGTCTTGTTCATGTTCACCCCCCAAGTTCTTAAAGCGTTGTTTGGTGGTGCCAAGAAAGCGGTCCCCGTCCTATGAGCTATTTTGAAACAATATTATTTGAATGGCCACAAAAATTGGCACATGTGGGCTTAAATATTATTTTTCTAGCTCTAACAATGTCAAGTTAATTATAGGATTAAAACACTTTATTAATTATATTTCAAGATTATATATAAATAGCAAGCAATGTGTAGCTTTAAGATTAGTTGTAGAATTTAAAATATATGTAATTTTATTATAAGATAACCAAAATCAAATTGGATTTTTTAATATAGCAATAATATTATTTTTTCAATTGTATCTTATTCCAAAGTGCAACATCATTTTGTCATTATTTAATGTGAATGGAAGAGATAAACTTGGATATGGCTGCGCTGCACTCGAGTCACGTGTGGACTGGATTGACGACTTCAACGCTACGTTCATATTGAATTCCAATGTACCAAAAGTGAATATACGAGGAATCAATCAATCCGTTAATGATAGTTATCATCAGCGCAGCCACAGTTATCCGTGACGTGTGTCCACTCTCAAATGGTTACTCTTTAACATTTCTTTATTTGCATATATATACCCTATAACATTGGAGCTTGGACTAATTATATGAAGAAGATAAGAACAATTTTTATTTTAGAATTTTATTTCTTGGCTTTGAATCTTCTCTTATTTTTCTGTCATTCCTTTTTTCTTCTGATTTGATGATTGACCACATAAAAACCATTCATTTAAAAGAGATTGTAAAAACAGATGTGTCTCACTCATTTTATTCTCTTACTTTTATTTTTTTTCTAAATCAATTAAGAGAAATTGAATATCTCTTTATTGCTTCTTCCAAACCAATTACACTTTTAAAACACAAAATAAGTGTAAACTACTGATTTCGAAGTAATAATGATGAAGAGTCTTAAAATTATTGTTTGAACAATTATAATTCAAGAGTAATAAAAAAGTTTGTTATAATATTAAATTTGTTAACAGCTCGAGTATAAAGATAAGTGTCATATATATTAAGGAAGAAATTTTGTTTCATCATAACTGTCATTGTTTTTTGGTTTAATATCTTTTTATTTTTATTTTTTTACACAAAGTTTGTTTTGGTCTAGACCATTTGGATCCTTTACATTTAATAAAAAATATTACATTAATCATTTTTATATTTAAATGTCAATAATAACAACTTTTGCTAGCGTGGCAAAAGATGTGTAACATAAAACTTTAGTTATTAATTTAGTGACACAAAAGTCGATCATTAAAATGTATTTTTTAATGTTAAGACCGCGAAGTCCTCCAAACTACAAATGCTCTGATTTTTCATTTTCTCAAATAAAGATATATAGGCATAAGACTGCGAAATTTTGGCGAGCCACCTTTTTTCTTTTTCCACCTTTTCCCTTATCTTTTTCTTTCAACCTTTGTTTCTCAACTCTTCTTCTTCCCCCTTAGAGCACTCTTAGAAAGCAAGATTTTGTAGTAACATCCTTACACATAAGACAGTCGAATGGTTCCCATCGAGTACGATGGGTGTGGGAGTGCTAATATCTTCCCTTCGCATAACCGGTTTTTGAACCCATAGTTTGGTTGCGAGACCATCTTATCCTTTCTTCATGGGTTTTTCTCGATGTTTTCCCTTCCCTTTTGGGATAATAAAAGTTCGATGGAGACTCTGTTTCTTTTTCATCTCACATCGTTATTTTTCAAGTAGCGACACCTTGTTCTTTAGTTTCTTGGTAAGGTACTTGTTTAGAATATAAAAACAAGTGGTGAGTGTTTCACCCCATAAGGATTTTGCCAAGTTCTTTTACTTTAACATGCATCTAGTCATATCTAATATGGTCGTGTTTTTTCTTTGTACTATTCCATTATTTTGAGGCGTGTAAGGAGTAGTTACCTCATGATCAATACCATGTTCTGTATAGAAATCCTCAAATATCTTGGATGTGTATTTGCCACCTCCATCTGTTCGCAAAACCTTGATCTTTTTTTCACTCTGGTTTTTTACAAGCATTTTGAATCTCTTAAAGAGTGAAAATATTTCATATTTGCGCCTGATCACATAGATCTGAAGCTTTCGACTATACTTAACGACAAATGAGACAAAACACCTGTTTCCACCAATGGTATGATCCTAAAATGGGCCACACATCTGAATGTACTACTTCTATTATGCAGGAGGATCTCATTAGCATAGTCGAAACGAAAGACTTTTTGGATTGGTTCCCTACTAAGCAACTTTCACATAGTTTGTCGGGAATCACAAGATTTGGTAATACCAATTACCATATATTGAGTAATCAGTTTATTGATTGACCTAAAATTCAAATGGCCAAACCTCAAATGCCACATCTAACTATGCTTGTGGTCGACAACTATTTTTATACATTGTACTTCAAACGAACTGATCATGGTCCTAAATGTCATATTCTTCGACAGATGAGATTTTAAGACCAAATTATTTTGGGTTTCAAACAATTTTAAGGCTCTATCTTTCATAACCACTAAGAAACCTTTTTTGACTACTTGTCCAACACTTAGCAGGTTGCACTTCATGCCAGGTACATATAGTACATCTTTGATCATAGCTTTTGCTCCATTACTTCGTTGAATAATTATGTTTTCCGTACCTTCTGCTTACAACGAGAAATTATTTGCAAGCCTGGTCTTACTCTTCTTTGACTCTTCAAAATCTTCCAACCACACTATTCGACCAGACATGTGGTTTGAGCATCCTGTGTCGAGGAATCAGGTTTTGGAGTCGACATTCTCATCTGTAACTGCAAACATAAGCATCATACATTCAGAATCATCTTAATATTGATGTGCAAGGTTTTTTCCTTCATCATCCTTACCTTTTATTGCTCTCTTGCCTTTCTTGTACCAATAATGTTAGGGTCGAGTAACCCCACTTTTTACAGTTATAGCACTGCACACTTTTCTTCTCATGTTTTTCTTTCTGATATGAAGTTTCTTCTCCTCTTTTCAAGGATTCAGAAACCCTACCATCAACCTTATGCTTTTGAGGATTCACCCAAGACTTCTTGCACTGAGTCTTGTCTCCTTTTCCTTTGAATTTGTTGGAACCATCATGCTTCATCTATGTTTGGGCATGTAGTGATTGTATTGAATCTTGAACCCTTTTCTTCTTTATAATCCTTAACTCATGTGCCTCCAACAAACAAATCAAATATTCTAGTTTCAAGGTTTCAAGATTATTGGATTCTTGAATGGCTAAGATAACATGATCAAAGTGAGAGGTCAATGTATCCATTACCTTCTCAACTATTATCTTATCAATTAAGATTACACCACAAGCATTCATGAGATAGACAAGATTATGCACTTTCAAGACATAGCATGCAATCTTTTCAGCTTTTCCCATCTACAATAACTCATATTGCGCAACTTTACTACTTTAACATTCTCACCTTCATAATACTTGACAAGAATATATCATGCCCCCTTCGCCGATTCAGCATCAAATATCAGATTGCCTTATGAGTAAGTTCAGGAACGTCATTAATCACCACTTCTAGGGTTTTATGAAAATCAAATAATGGTTGCATCTGTTTTCTCCATCGGATCCAATTTTTGATATCAAAAATTGGAAGAGAATTAAGAATATCATTGCTATCATTCATTTTTGCAGCAAACACGATTCGCTGTCCCTAGAAACACGACCATTGACGCGCAGCTCTTGAATTTTTTATCAAGAAGAATGAATCAAAAGCTCTAGATATCAATATGTTAAAGCGAAAGTATTTGGGTGAGTAAGGAATGAGAGAGAGAGAGAGAGAGAGAGAGAGAGAGAGAGAGAGAGAGAGAGAGAGAGAGAGAGAGAGAGAGAGAGAGAGAGAGAGAGAGAGAGAGAGAGAGAGATTATGTGTGTGCGCATGCGTGCGCATGCATGTGTGTGTGTGTGTGTGTGTGTGTGTGTGAGAGAGAGAGAGAGAGAGAGAGAGAGAGAGAGAGAGAGAGAGAGAGAGAGAGAGAGAAACTTCTAGATGTGTTGTAGACTAAAGTTCTCAGTACCTAAAATCTAATTCTTCACTTATTTTGATATCTGACTAAACAAAATTGTAATTGTTTATCATATCTCTTACAAAATATTCACAATTATTTTTTACACAACAAAAACTCTTGTTTTCATTACGGTAACCTAACATGCTTTGGTATAAATACGATTTTAAATAAGCATATTATTTAAATAGATTTTGCAGTATTAAACAAACTTTTTAACTCGTTGTTTTATTCATTTAAGTGGATACTTTACATCGGTTGCTTATGTCTTTTATAGGCTTAAATAATTTTTTGATCTTTTAAGTTGGTGTGCTTTTGTTTTTTCGTTTCTGTATCTTTATTTTGAATAAAATACTTAAATGATGAATTTCATTTGATTTTAACCTATTAATTTTTCTGCGGATTTTAACTTTAAAGACTAAAACCAAAAATATTTAAACATTCAAAGGTTATTTGCAACCAAAAAAAAAAATACAGGATAGAAAATTAAGACCACGTTAATTTATCGGAATAAAAAATTATTTAAGTCTCTCTTAAATTTTAAAAAAACAAAGATGAGGTGGACTCTATTTAAAACCTAAGTAAAAATCTTAATATCCAAGAAATTTAATAAATAAGAAAATACTAGTCAAACAAAATGATGCCTCAAATTTCATGTGATCCAATAAAAACATTTGCTTAATGACAAATTAGAACACATCATGTTTCTATAATCTTCTAGTATTCACTTGATTTAATTTCCAGCCAATACCAATACTTCCACATTTATTATAAAAAAAATAAGTTAGATATGTGATTTATAGGAGTCTACATATATCTAAACATTTTCTTTTGTTGCTTAAAAAAAGTTTGATCGTTATTTGATACACAAAGTATATTTGGCTTAGTAGTAGGCTGCAAACTTCCATAATTTAAGACACAAACCTGCTTTGATTGCAGGACACTGAAATTCTCAGCATTCTTAATTTGGCTAAATTGTTGAAAAATGAATATTGAGCATAAATAGAAGCAGAATCAATTAATCTAAATTGAGATTATCTATTGATAAAATTGAATTTCACATCATTGGTGGTAGCCATAAACAACTTGAGTTGATCAAGGCATGAAACAAACTCTTGCTTACATTACAAGTCAATAAAGAATACATCAAATGAAAAAGGGAATTGATAAAGAACTGTTAATGAATCAATTAATCAGCATTGCAAAGCTCAAGCAATTTCCTCATTGCATGCTTTTTCATTACCTTTCCATATACTTCTCTTGTTAACCTGAAAACTTTCTCCATCTCCAAATTTCCATCACCACTACTACCACTAGCTTTTTTCTTCAACTCCTCATTCATAATCTTAAGCACCCTGTGATCACTTCCCACTGCATCTGTGATGCTATCGACCACCGCATCCAATATCGGAATTCTCCTTCCCCATTTCTTCATACACTTGTCGGAGCCATACGTCTCTGAATACAACGACCAAAACGAAGCCCTCATGTATCCCTTCTCTTTCCCTCTTATCTTCCATCTCTTCATTTGTTCCTCGAGTTTATACACCAAACTACCAACATCCATCCCTTTTTCAATACCGATCTCAATCTCCTTCAACTCTTTCTTGCAGTACAAGATATCCACCTCAAACTTACACCTCTTGCACCTGCATTGAATCCCCCATGTCACAGACATATCTCTTCTCTTGTTCAAGGGGCAAAGTGGATCATAATAAGCAAAAGTTAGCTCTTCACCCGCTTTCAAATCTCTCGAAGCATGAACTATTAAATAATCCCCGACATGCAAACGCCTCACATTAGGAGTACATGAGTGATTGATGAACGAAGGAAGCAACCATAGCCCAACACCATAACAGTCATTGTTCTTCCTCAAAACATTGGCCGAAACCGCCTCCTCAGTAAGAGAATTCACATCCAATATAGCCAATAACTTAACCATATCAATTTCCTCGCATGAATTCACTTCACAAACACTCTCAGGCCTAAAGAGATCTACATCAGGCACATCAAGTTCATCCTCCTTTCCCCCAATTGACAATTTCTCAATCAAATCCCTAGTTTTATGACATTTCCTAACCAATTCTATAACTTTATCAACGAAATTCGTCCACATAACTAATTGTGTATCTTCACTCAAATCTTTACCTGCCAATATACTCCTCTCCATCACAATCGCCTTCGTAATCAAGATCAAAGACCCTGCATCAACATCCTTAGTAACGAAAATCCCCCGCCCACTAATTTCAGATTTCCTAATCTGAACATCACCAATATATTCAGCAAGCTCAGGAGCCTTACCCAGAAACCCATTCGAAACCCAATCAGAAAGATCAAGAAACCCAGTTCTTGATAAAAATTCAAACTTTCTACATTTTTCCCAAAACCCAAGAAAATCAACATTCCCATTCGCTTGAGGATCAATCAGAGCCATTCTGAAGCAATGAAGAGCCATGGAGTACCTACTAAGCGAAAGCAAAATCTTACCTTTGCAAAATAGGGTTTTGAAATGGGAACCATCAACTTGCAAAGCGTGATCACAATCTTGCAAAGCAGAGTTGAATTCGCGCAATCTTGACTTCGCTTCTGCTCGGTTGCATAGGGCTATGCAGAGAGATTTGCGAAGCTTGAGTGAGCTGAAGTGGGGTTGAGGAAGAGAGAGATGGTGGGTGCAGAGGGTGATGAATTGGGAATATGCTTCGATTGATTGGTTCCATTCTTCTCTAATGAAAAGCTCTGTTGCTCTGGATCGGAGATTTTGCACGTGCTCTTCTTCTGGTGTTGTTGCCATTTTCTAGTTTTTTTGTGTTCAATTTTTGAAGTGTTGTGGTAACGCTTTTGAAAGTGTGGCTTTAGATTCAAAAGTTTTTTAGTGTAACGGTCATTTGTTGAAAATTTTATGTGTAATTTAAGTATATAGTTTTCTGTTACTGTTTTAGGGTCGTTGATAGTTTAAATGGAGATACACATCAGCGATTCTGTGGATTTGGATGGAATCATTCAATCATGAATGTTAGTAGCAATTTATGGTGTTATTTTTCAATGTTTATTCACTAAAAGAAATTAGGTCATTTTAAAAAAATAAATAAAACATTTCAAACATTAAAAGAGACATTCTTTAGATTCAGTCTTCCAGACTACTAAGACACTTGTGTTATCAATGATGTAATTTACTATGTTGGTATTTTTATTTGTGTCTCTAAAACAATTGGAGTTTCTATACTTTTAACTTTCATACACAAATTTAGGGAAAGCACATTTTAGAATTTGAGTCCTTCATCATTTTTCTTTGCAACTCTTTATTATTCACCGAAGATCTACACTTCATCTATTTGATTTATGCTAAGATAGGTAAACATTAAATGTTTCGGAGTTTCTTTATTAAATGTTTCAGAGTTTCTTTATGGTCATAGAAACAACATTTATCTTCACTAATCAAGTCAAATACGCGTAGTCTTTCCTTTGTGACCATTTTGTCATGACGAGTTAGCCACAACACGAAGGTTGCTCTTGGTCTAGCCAAGTTATTACAAATCAGTTTCTTTGATTGGACAAGTGGTTGAGGTTCTTTTGATTTGAAGTACATTTTCCTCGTGTAGAATTTGCGCCCTTGTTGCAAGGTTTGTCAAATCTGCTATTGTTAGAGAAATTGTCTTTAGTTCAAGATTGCTTTTAAAATCCAGGAACAGGTGCCTTTGATTGGAACAGACAATAGCTCATCCACTTTGATGTGGTAACAATGCACCCACTTAATCCACAAGCTATCTACTTTTCCAGTGAGATTCCATAAGAGTTTTATGGGATTTTCTTTGTTCCAGTCTTGTATAGATATGATGTTCAAGCCTCCCTGTGCTTTTGTAGTGCACACTTTTTGCCATGATACATGAGATTTTCTTGTTATTTCCTCTCTACCACTCCACAAGATTTGCACACATCTTCAATCTTTTGAGTAACCTTGTTTGGTAGAGGAAAGCAAAGCATCCAATAATTTGTTATTGCAAAAGGCCCACTTTTTATAAGCTATATTCTCCCTGCAAAACTAAGTAACCTAACACTCCAATGTTTGACCCTTACCATAACTTTCTCAACTAGGATCACGCAGCGATGCATAGACAATTTCTTACTAGTTAAAGGCACTCCAAGATATGTGAATGGGAGAGGGCCTTCATTGAACTTTGTCATCTCTTGGATCTCTGTTTTGTCTTATCATCTATATTGCCATAATACACTTTGTATTTTTCAGAATTTACTTTCAGCCCAGTTGATTTGAAGAACTCCTCAAAAGCTTCCATGACTGGTTGTATATACCTCTTGTCACCTCTAGAAAAGAACATCAAATCATCTTCAAAACTTAGATTGATGATGCTTAATTTTTCACACTTTGAATGAAAGTCGAAATCAGATATTTGTTTTAGTTTTTGTAGAATCCTGTGCAGATATTCCATAACTATTACAAAAAGTAGTATGGGTAGGGGATCTCCCTACCTCAAGCCCCTCTGAGCCTTCAGAAACCTAGTGTGTTCTCCATTAACCCTGGATTTGTAGGAGATTATGGTGACATTTAACATTATCCAATTGATAAACCTTCTAGTGAAACTGAATTTAATTATAATAGTAATTTTCAAAATAAAATTATAATTATAATAATGTATAGATTTTAATGATGCTAATTAGTCTTTAATAATTTTTAAGAATTGCAAATTGATTCTTATTTTTCAACTTTTTTTATTTGGACCCAAAACTTTTAAATTTTATAAAATTGACTCAAAAGTTTAACAATGAATGATTTTAAAATTATGTCCAAAAAAAATTAAAATGAATGAATTTCAATTGAATCATTTAAATTGCTTAGAATTTTAAATTTCTTTAAAACTCTCAATTACCTCATCCAAACACACTCTTAAAGAGTTATTTTCTTGTAACTCATTTGTATCTCTTATTGAAGACTCTTTATTAGTAGTGGATCAGAGAGTATTTTATCCCCTAGAGGAGATGTTTTTTGATCTAATTGAGTAAAAAAAATAGGTGAGTTGTTTCTTTATCATATTCTTGTTATTGTGGTTTTGCTTTCACATTAGCTAGTAGATTAATTTTAATTGAGATCGTTTAGTGCAGTTTCTTTGTTCTTTGTCTCATACATCGTATATATTTTATGTGTTTCATCTTCAACTTTTCATAGAAAGTGGAGTCCCTCATGAGATAAAGGGTCTAAGTTTACAAGTGAGCATTATGAGTTTTAAATAAGATATCGAGAAGTTTTTCAAAGACAATGATTTTAGATTGAAGAAAGTAAAACTACAAGTAATCATGATTCAACAAAATTGCATAGAAGTGTTAAAAGGTGAGGCTTTAATGCCAGTAAACTTGACATGGAAGAAGACCGAGACGGCGGATAAATTCAAGAGTATCATTATCTTGTGCCTCAAAGATATAAAAACATTTAAGAAAGTCACAAGGGAGAAGACCTCATACGAAATGAGGGGTTAAGCGTGGATCATTGTACATGACTAAGTTTTTGGCTCATAGATTATGTCTGAAACAAAAACTCTACTCATTTCGGATGGTGGATGACAAACTCTTTGCATATGAATTGACGGAATTTCACAAAATTAATGATGACTCGCTAAATATTAAGGTGAAACTTGAAAATTGGGAGAAGCAACTACATTTGTTGAGCTCTTTACCTAGATATTTTGAGCATTTAAAGAATATACTTTTATGGTAAGGAAGGCAATATCACCTTGAATGAGGTCTAGTCGCTATAAGAACTATGAAGTTAGTCAAGATTAAAGAGTTGAAGGTATATTATATTATAAAAGACTTGAGTGTTTTAATAGGAGGAGTAAAAATAGGGAAAAACCAGAATATGGGAAATATAAGTCTAAGTCCAAGTACATGGGGTTTGACTAGTCAAAGTACAAGTACTTCATTTGTCATAAAAATGGTGACTAAGAATGATTTTATGATAGGGGAGAGTAGGTGATTTTGTTCAGATTCTCATTGCCTCAAATGAGGATTGTTATGAGAGTTTTAGTTCTATAGTGGTAACAAATTTGGAGAGTGAAAAAGAATTGGATCTTGATTTCTAAATGCTCTTACCACATGTGTTCAAGGAAGGAATGTTTTAAGAATTTGACTCTAAAATAAGTTGGATTCATCATAGTCACTAATAATAAGGCTTGCAAGGTTCATGGTAATTGGGAAATTTAGCTCAAGATGTATGACAATTGTGGGTTCTTTTTATGCAACATGGAGTATGTTCTCAAACATAAGCAGGGTTTTTTGTATAGAAACGTGTTTCATGAGTTAGCCTATTGCATTAGAATTGAACATGACATGTTGAAACTTTCAAATGGTGCATTGATGATTTCTTATAGGTATAAAATGTTTTGTTTGAATATTTTGGATGGTTCCACTGCTTTTGATAATGCATCATTGATCTGCTATCGCGCACGGGTCAAAAACGAGTTTAAAAAAGTAGTAACGTGAAGCGACACTAGGATGTCGTATTACAAGGACTCTTGGCAAAATTAACCAACTAAATAAACGATTTAAGGGGGTTCGGTTTCGGTTTCCTAAAAGTGATTAAAATAATTGGTTAAAATAAGTGATAATTAAATAAGCTAATATGTTGTTCGTTCTCCAACTTATCATTGATCACATAATTACCAAGCCCTAAGCGGATTCCATTCCCTTTCGATTGCATTAACAATAACAAGCATGGTTGAAACTAATATGATTTATGTTCCTAAATCTGAATTAAGAAAACAGATAATGCAAACACGAATTAAGCAAACGCGGTTACGATTAACAGAATATACATCAAACAAATTAAATCATTTCTATTCTATAAAATATGCAATTGAATTAAGCAAACAACGGCAACTGAATAAAGCAGTCAGAACTATAGAAAGAATTGAAAAGGGAATTGAAATTACTTGAAAATTATATTAATCTCAAAGTTAACGGAGATACGGTTACAGCATATCAATCCTTTGAAATTAGTTCTCCATATGAAAATCGTACAAAGCAACAACAAAAATTGTAAACAGTGCAAAAGATATGTCGTGAACAGTAACACGGCTGCTAGGTATAGGGAGAAGCAAAGCATTCAGGTTCTAACCCAACTGGGTCGAAAAACATAAAAAAACTCAACCCAAAATTAAATATTTCTTAAGGTATGAAACTTCAATGAATTATTTAACACTGCTTCACACCGAATCAACTTTTGGCTTCAATGCAACACTTGTAGATCTTTCTCTTAGCTTTCCAACGCCTATCAGAATGCATCAATCTAATTCTCGTAGCTCAAATTATGGTCTGCACAGTGGACATGTATCAAATAACTGTTAATGCTGAAAATAAAATACGAATTTAAATTAAAGAAAAAAATAAACTTAATTTTAAAAACACAATAAAATAGTAAAATTAATAAAACAAACTAGAAAATGCCTAAGCACAATAATAGAAGAATATACATCAAAATGCACTAATCAATCATTAATGAGTCAAGACTTTCATGATAAAATCAAAATATGACCTTTAAAGCCATTGTGTGGTTTGTACGTTTTGGATTGTTCCATTGCTATTGGTAATGCATGACTAGCTAGTCAATACTTTTATGATAAAATCAAGCTATTGAATTTGAGATTAGGCATGTTATTAAAAATGGTTTGGTTGAACTAGCTACGCAAGGTTTGCTAGGTTGTAAGAAATTTATTTAAAAAATTATAATGTTTTAACCATTGCATATTAGGAATACAACATAGAGTAAAGTTTTGGAGTGGTGTGCATAATTATATATGTCTATTTGAGTATGTTCACTAATATCTTTGTGTCATTAAAACACATAAGTGTAAGATGGGGATACGTAGTCATTATGGTTTGTGTAAAGAAAATGGATTGAGAGACCCTATTTATAGAAGTTGTAGAGCAATAAATACCTTACATATATGATCATGTATGTAGTGGGATACCTCAAAGATACATCTCTAGATCCGCCTTTTTTTAAAAATTAAGTGTTTCTCCAAAAAAGCATCTTTGAATGCTCCCTGATTTTTTTTAAATTAATAAAAATGGTGTGTCTCGGGATGCATCTTCGGATCCGTCCAAAAATTATGCAGAAAAGAATCATGCTAATTATGCAGAGTAGAATTTGAAAAACAAAAAATGTCCAAAAAGCATCACTCAATTTTATAACAATATGCAGTGCATTACTTACAAAAAAATGTGTTACATTGTTAGATTATAACTAAAACGCATCAAAAGTTGAGTCACTACCTAAATCTATTAGTGGCTCAACCTTCGACCTTTCCTTATTTGTTTCTCGTTCAATGACGCTCAACATGGTGAACTCTTCCATCCTTTCTAGAAAGTGATACGGTCATGTTTCAGCATCTTGTGTGAAATGTGTCGTCCACTCCAGTGATGTCTTTCGTATAGAACATCCCAATTTCAAATAAATATGAACAAAATGTTTTTTTATAGCCAACCAATACACATGATGCGTTCGGATGGATTATGATGTGGCTTACTCCGAAGTGGAAAGAATATTTTTGAGAAACCATATCGTGTTAATTTAATGCACACCTTATCATTAGCACTTGCTATAAGATGTCTCATTTTCGAAAAGTACGTTTATTTGTCAAATGGAGTTCTACCACTAAGACAAGGAACAAGAGCATTGTGAAT
The DNA here is from genome assembly GCA_963859935.3 of Lathyrus sativus. NCBI lineage: Eukaryota > Viridiplantae > Streptophyta > Magnoliopsida > Fabales > Fabaceae > Lathyrus > Lathyrus sativus. Next base: position 549,022,187 of record OZ012741.1, read on the forward strand.
TGTATCGTAATTTGCTTTGTTCCCGTATAGTATTGTGTATGATTCCCTATGCATTTTTATCTCTTATATAAGATGACGACAGACAAATTAGTGGTCCTTCTCTCCTTTACTGAGTAAACCCGAAACGGCTCAAAAGTCACAGTTGTCATCACTTTCAACAGTTATAATCCGCTCGATGTATTTGTCCATAAAAAGTGACATCTCTTCAATGAATTTTATTTTTGGTAACGCTGATGGAGGAGATGGTTTGCTAACGCGAGCACCCTTGAAAACACTTTTTTGGGAATTTGAAATCGAGGAATCTAGAAAATGTGAGTCAACATGTTAAAAATAAGAAGGAGAACATCTTGTGGAGTTGTCACTTTGAGTCAGCTTTACCTTTTTAGGGGAACCTTTTGTTTTAACTGGTTCCGATGGTAGTTTTAAATCTATTGTTTCATAATATGTAATCCTCCTGATGTGTAACTTCATGATGTCATCAGCTTTCATGAATCTCTCTTGGATCACTCTCACTTGGTCATGATAGATATGTTTGATTTATCATCCTTCGTCACACTAACATCATCAAAGTGGAGCCTTATTCGGTGTGTGCAAACTTTGTCCATACGTATTGATTTTTCAAGCTTCGTCTTCTTTGAAATTAAACAAGCACATGGAAGACCAAAAATCTTCTGAAGTGTACATTCACACTTTGAGCTATTAGAACTTGTATTATTCACTCGCTTGGCTTTGTGAAAAACAAAATTCAATGTCGCTCAAGATATGTTGCCAACCAACTGTGAATAAAGGATGTTGTCTTTGATCCAGTGTTCTAACACAATAATGCTCTAACCAAAAGATGTTTGCATCTCATTATGTTGGTTTCAGAGCATTTGGTTCACGGCATCCCAATCTCGACAAAAATCACTTTTATTGTTTCCTAACCAATTCTTCAGTCTAGCATGTGCATATTCAACTCTGTTAGTTGTTATATTACAAAAGTGTCAAACCTTATCAGTCCATGCACAAACAATCTTCTCTTTAACCTTATCCAGAATCGTGCCCTCGACATATTTCAGCAAATCAAAATATATTGCGCACATGAAGAATTTATTATGTCATTTTATGCATCCATTATCTTTTCTACCACCACTGTAGGTTTGACAATTTTACCATCTTCACCTTTGATTTTTTTCGTGCCAACCACAGGTTTTACTCGACTTCTCATATTTTTGGTTATGTGATACTTAAAAAGTGATGCGGGTGATGTAGGAAAAACTATTGCAACCAAATTCATCAGTGTAGTGTCGCGATCGGTGATTATGATTTGTGGCGTGTTTTTGTTTGTCATTCAACATACTCTTGCACATTTCCAAAGCCCATGTAACGTTATCCTCTTTTTTTGGATTCCAAAAATGCAAAGTCGACTGAATAAGTCATCTTCATAGAAGTAACACCAACAAATTCCAAGAATGAAAGTATATATTTGTTTGTTCTGTATGTTGAGTTAATTATAAGCACTGAGGAAAAGGTGTTAAACAACTTCATTGAATCCGGATGACTCCAAAATGAATCTTGAACAGTGACTTTATCCTCACATACTTTGTACCTCGATACATAGTCTTCATCTTCTAAAAGCTTTAACGGTTGTTGCATTTCAGATCTTGGTCCTCTTACCACCTTGTAGTCTCGAGCGC
>OZ012741.1:549028862-549412899 GCA_963859935.3 Lathyrus sativus
GTCAAAAATATCAACTAAAAATATATTTCATGAAAAAAAAATTTATTTCATTTACCTCATACACAGTCATCTCTTTCAGAAGTTGATTTTCTACGGAGGCCACAGATCCGTCTTCCTCCTCATCGCCTCCAAGAAGATCCTGAGGAATGCCATTGCCTCCTCCATTCTTACTCGTCTCACCCATGTTTTCCATAATGGTGTATACCTGGTCAGGCGACTCTGCAATTATTCCCTATTTACAAGTAGACAGCGAGTAAAGTTACACATCTTCACTACTAAATTTTAACACTTGCGGTTTCAAACATTGAACCGCAAGGCATGCTATTGAAAGATAAGAATGATTATACCGAAATTAACATTATCATCAATGAAAATGTAAAATAACTAGAACTTTTTATTTGGACAAGCCAACAGAAGTCTTCCGATTGAAGAGATAATAATATTTGTCTCACAAACTAAAAATAACCATACGACAATATTTACTAATACCAAAATGTATCAGACCTACCTTGCTTATCCAAAAATTTATTCTCTTATTTAATACATCCACGGGTATCCCAATAGCAGCCGCAAGATTTTTTGAGGTCCAACTGAAAGCAGAAACATAATATTACACTACAGTCAAAACAAAAGACAAAAGCTATGATAGATTGTGAATATACCTCGTTTGATCTTGAAACTTCATAATGATAGATGCAAGAACAGGGGCTACTGTGAATTGCACTACCCTATCTTCAAACTGCAACTCCAGCTATACCATTGGACATGATAATATTAGGAGAAAATTTAGAGCTAAAACTGTAAAAGGTGGGTAGGGACAACACTACTAATCAAATTCAAAAGATTGTGCTGAATATCTCCAGAGTCCAGACCATAGGATCTGAAAACAGTTAAGAAAATTGACCAACTAACCTTGACAGTACCGAGACTTTTTTTCCACTGAAGCTTACGTGGTGTTTTGATTTCACTAAATCTCTTTGCATAATCAGAGAGAAGCTGGTCAACAGGTTCAGGAAGGTTAAGGGGCTCATCCTGTAATTCGCTTCAAAGTCAATCATAGAACAGAGTACAGCTTTGCCGGATAATAATGCAAGTGATAAAAAAATACTTTTGTTGAACAATTCATTTTATTGAACAGAGTAGACAGCTTTGCTGGATAATAATGCAAGTGATAAAAATATATTTTGCTGAAGGTAAACATTAAAAACTCACTTTGGTCGGTTATGGTTTGTGTTCCAAGTGGTAACTACTAAATTAGGATGAGTTATGTTAAATAATTGTGTAAGTTATGTTTTAATAGGGTGTTTATGTTCGGGATAAATGGGAAAGGGGTCAGTGAGAAAAGGATTATTGAGATGTTATTGAGTGGTTATTGGGAGAGACTCAATTCTGGAACATTTGGGAAGGGAGAGATCCAAGACTCGCGAGTTCTTGGTAGGAACCAAACTGGTCCTTGTCTTTTTGCTTGTGTGTAATTTGTGTCGGTTTTCTATAAGTTGTAATTGTGAATTGTAACTTTGTTCCAGAGTAGTTGTTGAATTAATATACAGAAAATTCTCCCATAATTTCCCTGTTTTGGACCAACTCACTGAGTTAATTAAACTTCAAGAGAAAATAACTGATATATTATAAATTTCTTGTTAGTTTGAAGAAACTCTCCATGAATTTACATGGAATAACTAGGAAACAGAATATCAAGAAATTTTGAAACTGTTTATGCTTCTTGAAATAAAGCAATCAAAATTTTACACCTTATTTAATGTGTTTTTAAATTCCTTCTCTGAAAGAGAGGTTGGGAATCCTGTGCAGCATCAACTTCTTGCGTATACATAGCAAATAGCTGTCAAAAGAAATAGTTTGATGCTCTTCTGCACTGTTATTCCTTCTATAAATAATGGTACGAGCATTGTCATGTCAAATATTCTCTTGCCTGATTTGTCTAACCTATTCTAAGAATGTTGATAGATACAATTAAGGATACATTAACTCCTGATACACACAATAATGGTCGAACAGCAGCAGTGAAAACAACATAAAGTTGCGACCAAGAAGCAGTGAGAACCAACCGTGAAATCACGACCGAGAAGCAGCGAGAATCCAGAACTAAGATTGAACAACAGCGAGAACTAAAAATCATGATCGTGTGTTAGCGAGAACCAAACAGTAATGACCAGATAGAACCAAGAATCATGTTCTCACAGGTTAGCGAGAAAATGATTATGATTGCAATCAAAAGGCTTCAGGTTTGATCGAACAAGCTGATACCATGTTTTATGATGCTTCCCTTTCTGTACCTGTGATGGTTGGATATGTTGACCAGAGTAGAGGTAAAGGTCCTGAAATGCTGACAGGTCCAATGTTCTTCTTGCAAACAATTTAGACATGTTGCTTGTAGTTGCAGTATGAAGTTTTGCAATAATTGCAAGCAGCAGGGTCTATCACCTATGATTGTCCCATACGTCCCCCAAAACCAAAACATCATGTGCAGGCATTTAATGCCACTACCATCTCAACAACTTGTCTTTCCACCAATTATGCATCTGATGGCGGTGCTCTACAGCCTGATATGATTCAACAAATGGCACTTTCAGTCTTGGGCATGCCATTCAGGGTAAATCATCTAATGTTTCTCATTCATGACTTTTTGATTCCGGTGCATCTAATCATATGACGGATTCTTCTGAATATTTGCACAATATACATTCTTACTATGGTACTCTGAAATTCAAATCGCTAATGGTAATACTCTTCCTGACACTAATAATGATGCCATAAACTCTGATTCTGGAACGTGTATCAACTAGCCTAGCTTCCAATTTATTACATGTTGGTAAATTAGATGGCAAACAATTGTAGTATTAATTTTTCTCGGGCTGGATGTCATGTGGAGAATCAGATATGGTGTAAAGTGATTGCAAAGGGACCTAAAGTGGAAATATTATTTCCACTTGAGTTTATTCTAATCATTTGTGTTTTTAATTTGTGCGATGGCATAAAGAATTGGACCACTCAAATTCTGGTGTTTTGTTTCTTTAATAACAGCTATCATTGTTTGTTTTGAATCGCAAGATCAGATTTGAAGAGAAGAACGTCCAATTTGAATACGGGTCCTCTTGACACCAGCCCTGGCACCAGGCACATGTCGACAACGTCCAAACCAAGAGTAGAGTAAACCTCCAAAGACTTGAACTTCTCCTCCAAAGTACAGAGCCTTTCTACAGCGGGGGGGCAAAGCTCCAACAGCAAGCCTCATCTGCGGAGGCATGTAAAAGGCATCGAATGGATCTTCATTATCATACACAGATCCATGTCGAGCAAACGCGACAGAATGATTTTGGGTTTCCACATTATCCACGGGTACAGGAATAGGAGCAGGGACAGGCACGCCCTTCGAACGAACGAAGCCAAATTCGGGGTTAGTGACCCCAGGGATATGAAGTGGCCATGAGTCAATTTGGCTAGCAATTCTTCGGGCTTCAGCGTCTATTTCAGCAATTCTCTCCTTTTGGGCCATATTTAGCATGGCCTCAAGTAGACGGTCCATCTTCTGGTTATACTTAGCAGCGGAATGTTAACAGAAGCAAATAAATAATAACAGAAGACACAAAGATTTATATTGAATCCTCCCAAATGAGAGTAGTTCAGTCCCCTTACTTCACAAGAGATTTTAACTATAATCAAATCATGATTACAATCGCTTATGCGTTCTGCATAAGACTTTTATAATGCTCAGACCCTAAGTCCGAGACTTCTTACTTAAACCCCTGAGGCTCAAAACTTCCTAGCTCAAGTCCTACATACTCAAGACTTCCTTGCTTAGACCCTCAGCCTAAGACTTTCCTGCTCAAGTCCCTCAGACCTGAGACTTCCTACTCAAGCCCCTCTGCCTCAAGACTTCTTGCTTAAACCCCTCAGGTTCAAGACTTCCTACTCAAGCCCCTCTGACCCAAGACTTCTTGCTTAAACCCCTCAGGTGCAAGACTTCTCGCTCAGACCGCAGCCTAAGACTTTCCTGCTCAAGCTCCTTAGGCCCAAGATTTCCTGCTCAAGCCCCTCTGCCTTAAGACTTCTTGCTTAAACCCCTCATGTTCAACACTTCCTGCTCAAGCCCGTCTAACCCAAGACATCTTGCTTAAACCCCTCAGGTCCAAGACTTCCTGCTCAGACCGCAGCCTAAGACTTTCCTGCTCAAGCCCCTCAGGCCCAAGACTTCCTACTTAAACCCCTCAGGTTCAAGACTTCTGCTCAGACCTCGATCTAATACTTCCTTGCTTAGTTCCACGAACTCAAGACTTGCTGCTCAATCAATCCACTTGATTAAGTCTTTCATTGCTCTAACACATAGCAAGAGACTTACATGGCTCAAGCATCTTGGCGAGAGACTTGATTGCTCAATCAATCCACTTGATTAAGACTTTCAATGCTCTAGCACATAGCAGGAGACTTACATGGTTCAAGCATCTTGGCGAGAGACTTGGTTGCTCAATCAACCCACTTGATTAAGACTTTCAATGCTCTAGGACATAACAGGAGACTTACATGGCTCAAGCATCTTGGCGAGAGACTTTTGATCTAAACTGCTAAACAACATGTTCAGCAGAATAGAGAACAAGGTGTACTTGATACAAATTTCAGAGGTACATGGAAATCACCATAACAAAGACCGAAAGCTCTTAAGATTTCTAAGATATTCAATGTTTAAGAAATCTTAAGGTTTTTACAATTATAACCTACAACAGAAATTCTACATAACCAATTGTGTTGATAATTGTTGGTCTTGTTACTCCTCCATCAGGTTGATCCTTGTTAAAGATTCAGTTTGAACCTTCAGCTACTTATATAGCATTTGCAGAAGATTAGACGTTAGAGAGATAACTTGATCAAGGGTCTTTGCTTTCTCCATAGTACAAGAGATGTTGAAGATAGATACACCAAAAGATCTTAATTCATTGTGTAACGTGTTTAACCATTGAGTCTTCAAAGAGATCATGTACTATAGAGCCGTTAGTAGATATTCGTAAAGCATGCCAACTTTTCTTGAGCCTTGTGAACTAAGACTCTAGCTGACAAACTGATTTGACAATGCAGCTTGTTTTCTGGAGTACGGATAGCTTCAGCTTTATCACTAACTCTGAATGATCACCAGAAGCCAATTTACATTCACCAAGTGTAGAGACAATTATGTTGATTCTTCTGATGCTGAGACCTTCAGCTTCAGAGTCTACGCCAGACATCACTTAGAGAGTGTTCTTCAGATTCTGCACCACCAGAAGCTAGCAATTCAACTTCTCTCAAGTGTGCCATTATATATCAGATTTTGAATATATATTTACAAGTATTAGAACCTGAATACATGAAACACACATCAAATATAACCATTGTCCTTTTAATACTTTATTATCATAAAAACTCAAAGAATATATGTCATGAACAAATCTTGTTCTAACATATTAGTCGTTAGACATTCAAAAGCGTAAGAGCGAGATATAAAGATAACCAATTTGAAGCAACCACATTCGTTCATGATACAATTAAGTACATTGATGTGAGTCCAAAGCAAGAGATATAAACATAAAGTTATCCTAAGTCTTCCTAAGCCTTCTTCAACTCTTCGGACTTTCTTCAAATGAGTGAACCCCTCTCTAAGACCTTTGACCATATCTAGTCAGAAGAGAATGAAATTGAAGACAATAGGTGGGGTGTTTTCATAAGTCATCTCATTAGCGTGTCTTAGACTTGGAGGAAAGACTCATATCAAGTGATTAGCAAGCTTTACCACTTCTTCACACTTTACGAACCATTTGCCGACCGTGACTTGTATGAAGAGAGAATGCTTCTTCTTGTTTCAATTCTTCCACCTTTTCATTAAACTTAGCTTTCCAATAATGCTTCATTTCCTCCCTGGACTTCCTTAACTTCCTTAAGCATTGGGCTGTGAGCCTAAACTCATGCAGCTCTTCGTCAAGTCCATGAGGGTTTTGGTGTGTCCTCTCAATCTCTTGTCTGGGTTGAGTTTCTCGTCTGGTGTGGGCTTAGGCTCCCTAAAGCTGCTTTGAGAGATGTTCAATTTCGGCTTCGAAGGCTTTCTTCATTATTTGCCTTTCCTGTGTAGCCCTATCCCACCAGGCTTGTCATTCCTTGTTAGCTATGACGGCTCTTCGGAGTTCTTCGTTTCTTTCACTAAGCTCATTGCCCAAGGTGTCAAAGTTGTATTTGACTTTTTGCCTCTTTCATCTGAGGCCACTCCCTGACTTTCATTAAATTCTTTGTCTCTCTGGTTGAGGTCAAATCTAATGTCATTCCTTTCTGCAGTGACCTTGTAAAGCTCTCGATGTAACTCTTACTTTTCTTTTTCAAGTCTGGCCACTTTCACTTTAAGCATATCCACTTCTTTCAGAGAGACGAGACAAGCTCAGGCTCTAAGAAAGCAGATCTAGGAGGAATCTCTATGGAGAAGGGGAGCTTGACGAACTTAACCCTCTCAAGAACCCACTGCTGATAAGGCATCCTAGCCACGCTACTCCTGTTTCACAATTTTGTGCCTTTGGTATGAACTTTCTCCCAAGATCGGATGATCTTATGGAGCAAGGCTCGATCATTAGAGCTCCCATGTCGTAGAGCTAGTATAGGAGTGTAGCTTATACAACCTTTAGACCCTATCAGAGGTAAGTTGGAAAAACTACCACAGTTGAGGATAATCTCCTTGACATTGAGCATGTTGCAGTACCAAGTAATATCCCTTCCAACAAGGACACCAAAATTCTAGCCCATTCCCCACTGGTTATGGTCATCTCACTAATAGAAGCATTGGGCTTGAACACATGCTAGATAAGCCAATTGTAGAGCAACGGAAGACAACATAGCAAAGTGCCACTCTTCTTCTCATGGAGAACATGCAAATTGTGAAAGATATCAACTAAAAGTTGAGGAGCTGGACTTTTTTTCTCCTTCCAAACAGCCCAAAAGACACTGATGGCAGCTGAGTCTATGAAACCTTTTACATTGTATTCTCTTATTTATACAAATAGTCATATAACAACCTCAACTAACCAACCAACTAACAAGTCAACCAACTAACCAACCAACTAACAAGTCAACCAACTAACTAACTAACTTCTATAACAACTCTTAACTACTTTAAGTACTCTAATTAACCATTATTCTACATCCTAACAGATTCCTCCACCTCCACCTGGTAGATTTTCCCCACATAGGTATGATTCATCAACTGCTTAAGGGTGTGTGTTAGATAAAACGATGCAAGATGAACTCTAAGCTCTTCAAAAAAATCACATGGGATAGTGTGTTTGGCCCTCCTTATATCATGATACAATGCAAATGACTGTATTTTGTGAAGAAAAAAATATTATGATGGTTCCCTCAATTGTTACAAGGCTAGGCTAGTTGTCTTGGGCTTTGTTTGAGAGTCTAGATGGGAAAAGAGTGGAAAACTTAGAAAAATATGAAGGATTGAGTGAAAAGAATAGAAGGATTTTGGTTGAGAGGATTTTGGAGAGTTTGTTTTATTTATAACACCTAAAACCCCCTAATTTGAGGGAACTCAAAATTTGTATGGGTTTTTTTTTAGGATTTTAAAGAGTTTAGACAAATTGTTCAAATATAATTTTTTTTGTTATAATATTTTAAAAATTAAAAATATATTAATGATAAGCATTGTTTTATCATTCAAAACAAAATCTTTTTTTCAAAAAATGTTAAAAGATTTCTCTATATCTTTTATAAAAAAAAATCATTTTTCAAAGTCTTCCCTTTCCCTCCCCTCCAAACTCAAAGCTTGGGGAATTAACAGGAGTATGGAACTGATTATGATGAAAGTTTTGCACATGTTGCCAAAATGACAATTGTCAGAATTATGCTCTCTATTGTTGTTTTTAACAAATGGTTTCTTTATCAAATAGATGCGAAGAATGTATTTATTAATGGTGACCTAACTGGAGATACTTAACAACTTCTCGAAACCTATTCTCTTCATCTAAAGGTGTGTGCAAACTCAAACGCTTTTGTATGATTAGAAATAAGCTCCGAAAGTTTAGTATGAGAAGTTAGGTTCCAATCTACTTGGATTCTCTTTTACTCAAAAGTCAATATGGCTCCTCTGTTCATTCACCGCACCTCTATGGGCACTGTTCTTTGTATTGATGCTATGGTTTTTTTTTTATGAAGATGGTGTGGTTATTATTGTTTGGGGTTAGACATCCATTCAAGAACATTAAAAGCAATTTCAAACCTCATTTCATATGAAAGACTTAGGTATTTTGCATCATTTTCTTGGTTTTGAGGTTCGTTCTACCTCCAAGGGTATACTTCACCATCAGAATAAGTATGCCACCAGCCTGGTTTCTATGGCTGGTCTCCAATCAGTTAATCTGATGAATACCCTTCCTGAAGTTAATGTTAAATCTCACCATGATGATGAGGGTGACCTTCTGGTGGATACCCTTCCTAAAGTTAATGATGAGGGTGACCTTTTGACTGATCCTTTATAGTATCGACAGCTCATAGGTAGTCTTAGTTACTTATCATTACTCAACCTAACATATAATTTGTTGTTAAACTCGCGGGTAGTCTCTATATGTTGCCAATACATGCGTTATTCAAATTGTTGCATATCAATTTTTCATGAGCGCGCCAAAACATTTAAGTAAATTTTTGTTATATCAGTGAGGCATTTGATAACCATGTTATATCAATCCCTTACATCACTACTCGATTTCAGGTTATGGATATTTCTACCAAGGTTGTTTACTCATTCACGCTATCAATTTCTTGTTAGCGAATGTTGCAAATTGATGCTTTTTCATCAGCTGCATCAATTTAAGGGGATGTGTGAATTAGGAATTAATGTGTCTTCTTAATTGTATATATTAAGATTCCTAGAATAGGCTAGACAAAATAAGCAATAGAATATTTGACATAATGAGTTGTAATTGCATGAAAATGCTCTGTCTTGCTTTTGGAAATTATAAATTTGCCTCAGCATAATGTACAATATTAAAATTAAAATATACGAGTGAAGACAGTGGGAAAGATGGGGGCATGAAAAGAAAAGCTTGCTCAAATTTTGGATTAGAATTACTTAAGGTAAGGTGAGTATGAGTTTCCTAAAATGATTTTGTATTTACAAACTACAGTATTGACTATTGAGTAACGTGAGAATCCTGAAATTTGAAATGTAGTGTAAGGGGGTCAATTACAATCCCTGCCTCTCAGGTGTAGAAGTGATTCTTATTAAACAAAAATCAGTAAAAAGGAGTCTTTTTTTACACAGCAAATAAAAAAGGAGTCATCGAGTACAGCTAGGCAGTGATGAGCACATACAAATAGTAAACAAAATCTAATTGAAGACTATTTATTGCAATTTTTCATCTAAGAAATGATATTAATGAACCTGAGTATATTACAGGCTGAGTAGTCAGAATCAGAAGAAATAATCTAATAAGTCATAACATAAATAAATTACTTTTTCATATTATCTTAAATTCAAAAATGATCAATAAAATAATTTTATCTACGTACCTGTATTGGAGGCCAGAAATTAGAAGATATGATTGTCGCAGCTATTTTATCCATGGATATTGCATTGTCTTCAACCTCAACACCTAAGAGCCCATAACCCAAATTTCGGTGAAAAGGAATTGAAGCAGATAATAGTTAAAAATATCTTCGGCAATGATCACAAATAATGGACATTCGAACTTGGAAATTACTTGATTGAGATGGCTGACTTATGGTAGCTTTAATGTTAGTATTGACTCTCTTTGAGCCAATTAGATCGTTCAGCATAATCTCACATTTTTGTAGGCTGCTCTCTCCAAAGTGTATCTGCAGAAACAAAGAATTACACATATAAAAATGATAAATATTAACATCATATTTAGTCAAACGAAAAGGCAACACGAGTTTTATATGAACAAGCACCTTAAGGAGTTCTAGAGTACGTATCTCTGAGTCAATATCATAATCAGATTTATTTAAAAGTTTCTCAGCAAGCATAGTTCGATATTCATGAACTAGTTGATCTTTTGAACCAATTATGCCAACAATCATCCCAAGTATGTCAACCTTCCTTTGGTTTCTGCTTCCCTTCAATGGATCTGCTTCCACAGGGTCGGGTTGCCATCTGCTTGGAAAAGCCCATTTAGAAGAAACATCAATTTCATGACCTGGCAAGCAGACCACATCAGAAAGAGAGGTGAAAAGTGTTAATCAAAATCCATAATATGAATATACCGTGTGGCATTGATCCATGCTTGCCTATCATCAGTGTTAAAGTCATCATCAACACCAAAATTCTCTTGAATTTCTTCATCTCTGTTCAACTCTTCAAGAAGACTATCTCCAGGATTTCCAGATGCACTTGATGAACCACCCGTCCCATCTGTAAGCATGGTCACTATGCATTTTATTGTATCTCTCCTTCCTCTTAAATAATCCCTTATTGGTTCGCCAACTGCCTCAAGGAAAACACCTGCAGGATCTATTGTCCTTAGAGCTTTAATAGTCGAAACATATTGGTGTAATATATCATTTGTTGATGCGCCTGCAGTAAGAAGGCGATAACGCAGAGCAGAAATAAATGACTCCACCAGCTTTGAATGTTGTCCGGTGTATTCAAGACAAAGTTTCAAGTCTTCGATTGCAGGAGAGCTTCAAGTATCATCAAAGAGAAAAGACTAATAAATGCTCAGAAAACAATTGCATAAACACATGAGACATAATAGAATAATTAATTTTCAAACAGAAAACCCAGAAGGAAAACACGGAATTACAACTAACAAACTACCTCTCGGGATAATCAACAATTATCTCAAATAATTTGGCTATCCTTAAATCTTGTAGTGTTTCGTAAGCAAAATATTCCAGCCGCAACTTCCATCTGACAAGACTTTCAGAGGGAGTATCAATTCCAGGACAAAATGATGATGGTTGTGGCGCTAAAGGTGATTTGAGACCTGATGAAGTACTTTCATAACTAACAGAGTCACCAAGATAGACAAGAAGGGCATGGAGAAACTGGAGAGGAACAGCCTGAATCATTTTAGTTACAGGTATCACATGTTAGAATCATGAAAATATTTGTTTATCTATACAAGCTAACATAGGTGTTCACACAAGGTTTACAGATTCGCAACATATAAGCACTACAAACCTGTATCCAGCTTTGAATAGATTGTAAGATAGAACTCCTAAAATCATCTCCGGCTACATTATATACTTTAGCCTGTAATTCAGACAAATGACCCACCCAAAGATTATACTCAGACAGATATACACATGTTAAGTGCAACATAAAGATGAAACCCAAATTGGTAAACCGTAAAAGGGACCAAGTAAAACTGGAAGATCCAGATTTTGAATTTCATAAACATATGCTCACCTTTAGTAGTAAAAATATAGCAGAAGCATAAGCATCCTCGGCCATAGAAGTAAATCCAAGGCTTCTGAGATCAAGAACAACTTTTCCAATATTCTTCACCAGTCTACTGTTTTCTGAGAACCGACGGTTGCTATAACACTCATCAACATCCATCTCACCATCCTCATTGCATGTTTTTCCTTTTTCATCTAAATCCATGCCATCCTTATTTTGAGATACATCATCAGTGAACTCTCCGTCCATGATTGTACTCAATTCCTCCAGCCTTCTTTTAAAATACCAATGCAATATAACTAATGACAGCAAACAAGAGGGAAAAAATAGAAAGGCGGATTAGAAAAAATAAAGTGTCACACACATAAAAATCATCAAAGAGAATTAGTGATGACAAGAAGGCTAGTAACTATTATTAGAGTATTACATTTGTTATACAGTCCTTCTCTGTTTCTAATAACTATACTTCTAATAAGCAAAACTTTCAAACAACTAGAGTGCTTTGAAGATCAAAAAACCATTTCACAAAGTACTGACCTATATCATTGGTAATATTAGACCTAAGATGTAAAATTAGGCATGTGGGGGAAAACAAGAGTATTCTTGAGAACATTCTATAATCAAAATTGAAAACAATAAATTTATATTTAGTATGAAATGGCAACCCTTATAACATATAAACGAAAAATAATAAACTGCTTACAAACCGGGGAAAATGCGAGGAAGTGTAGCCATAAGCACAGAAGAGACAATCCATTGATACTTAGAGGTAAGGTAATTTCTCTCTGCTTCAAAATCATGTTTTTCCTCTGACATTTGATCCTTGAAAGATTGTAAAGCATGTACCAATATTAACAGACACTTCTCCTGATATTGTTTCTCCAAAGAGATTTCCTCCAAAGCATTATACAACACACTCTCAATCTCATCCTCATCAATCTGTTTCATTTCATCAAAAAATAAATAAGTAAAGTCTATGAAACTGACATTGACACTAGTAACAATTTGAAAAGAAGAATAAATTGAAAGTAATCACAAGTATCGGTGTAGGCTTCCGACACAGGCACGGATAGACATTTTTCATAGATGTTGGTGCTCTAATGAGTAGAGTAACAAGTACAATCCACAACCCAAACAGTCAAAAGTTAGGTTCATAAATACTCACATTGATATCATCATTCTTATTCAAATCAACAAAATCAGCATAAGGAACAAAGTGCCGCCAAAACCTCGATGCCCCATTTTGTTCAAAAGTTTCCTGCAACCAAAGGGATCTATACTCAATAAAAATTCGATCTTTGTAATGTCAGTAATGAAATATTTTGTTACGCACCTCTAAGACTCTGAGAAAGTGGTCGCGAACTAGTGATTCGAGGCCGTGTTTGCAGAGAGTGTGAACATGAGAAACAAATTGAGCACCGTATGAGAGATCGCCGGCGCCGCCGAGAAGAGATTGTGTGGCGCTGCAGAAGGCGTTGCAGCTGTCGAGGATTTCGTGAAGTTCGTCTTGGGTGAGAGTGTCTAAAATCCCTAAGTTGAAGAGAGATGAATGTGAATCGCTCATTGCCATTATCGTGGGCGAGTGAGTGAAGTTGAAGTTCTCAGCAATTGAGTGTCGTTTTGCTCGTTGGTGCTACTACGGTGCCACTCCTCCGCAATGGGTTTGGGTTTGGATGTTGGGGTTTTGTTGCGGGGGGAAAAGGTTTTGTAATTCTCGTTGTTTGGTTGAAGACCAAAAACGGAGAGGAAGGAAAACTTTACTTGACCCCACACACATCATACTCAGGAAAATTATTTAGAACCTAAAAATTGTTACATGGTGCTCTTACCATATGGGAGGTAAAATAGATCCAATCTTTCGGACATGTCTATTGTGCATATAAATTTTTGTCAAATTTTTGGGTTTGTATTTTCTATTATATTTATCTTGTTTTACTTTGTTTTTTAGTGAATGCGGAACTTTGTTTTTACTTAGATTTTTGTTAAACGGACCTAAACAGAAGACGTATTATAATGCCCAGAATTGCTTTCAAGATTAGTAACTGACCTCACAAACTAACACGGGTCTTTTACGTATGTTTTGTCCTCACTCACACATATACTAAAAAACTTTCTAAATGACCACTCATCCAAATACTACTCCAAGTCAAACACACTTAACTATTGAGTTCTTATTTGTTATGCTACCAAAAAGAATATGTATTTTATTGGTAAATGTAGTATCAATCAATCCTTAGAAGCATTTCTTTAACCGTGCAGTCTCATACCTGCACAGTCTCAAAATCTGCTCATTCCGATGTGAATTTGGGAGATCACTTCTCACCCTCGTCAGCCTCAGGTGTTAAAATCACTTTTCGCCCTCTTCGGCCTCGACTGTTACATCCTCATCAACTTCTACTTGGTTCGTCCCCGAACCACATCATATTAGAAAGGTCTGCTCATATTCCATTTATAACGCCCTAGATTACTTTCAGAATTACTGACTGGCCCTAAAAATTAACAGAAGCCTTTTCAACAAGCTTTATCCTCACTTAAACGCTTTCCGGAAAACTTCTCAAATGGTCACCCATCCAAATATTACTCCAAGTCAAGCACGTTTAACTATGGAGTTCTTATTTGTTAACTTACCAAAATATATATATATATATATATATATATATATATATATATATATATATATATATATATATATATATATATATATATATATATATATATATATATATATATATATATATATATATATATATATATATATATATATATATATATATATATATATATATATATATTATTAGTATATGTAATATCAATCAATCATTATAAGTCTTCATTCAAACATGTGGTCTCATACATACACAGCCTCAGGATCCTCTCATTCTGATGTGAATTCAGGCGACCATTCCCTGCCGTCTTCGACCTCGGATGTTACAACCACCCCCCATCCTTTTCAGCCTCGAGTGTTACATGCCCACAGCTTTCGCTTGATTTGTCCCGAACCACATCGTATTATAATAGGTTTGCTCTAATGCCATTTGTAATGTCTGAGGCTGCTTTCGGGATTGTCGATTAACCCCACAAACTAACACGGGTATTTTCAGCATGTTTTGTCATCACTCACACGCTTTATAGGAAACTTCTCAGAAGGTCACTCATTCATATACTACTCTAAGTCAAGCACGCTTAACTATGAAGTTCTTATTTGTTAGGCTACCAAAAAGAAGATGAATCTTGTTGGTATAGGCTACCAAAAAGAAGATGCATCTTAGGGGCTTTCCTAAGTTAGTGTAACACCTTTTTCTACCCCAAAAATATAATGGTAAATCATTTACATTTATCAGAGTAATATTTCAAACATAATAAAAATCACCTCAAAGGGCGTACATTTCTCAATAATTTGAATCAAAGTCAATGCTCCGTAAACAATGGGTTTTCCCAAAATTACTCAAAAATTGCTCAAAAGCTCTTGAAACTTTCTTCACACCTTGCATCCAAACAAAAGTTCGAACCTTCCTAGTCCACTGCGTCAATGGCAAAGATAACTTGAAAAAATCATTCAATGAATTTTCGATAATAATATGTCAACCCAAGAAAACTTCTAATCTCAAAAATAGGTTTTGGAGCTTCCCATTGTGATACAGCTCAACCTTCAACATATCAACCGCAATAACTCTACTCGAGATCACATGACCAAGGAAACTCACTTCCTTCAACCAAAACTCACACTTTGATAGTTTTGCATACCACTGTTTCTCTTTCAACGCTGATAACACAATTTTCAGATGCTCAACATGATCCTCTTTACTCTTCGAATATATCAAAATATCATCAATGAACACAATCACAAACTTGTCAAAATAAGGATGGAAAATATTGTTCATATACTCCATAAATACACATTGTGTATTAGTCACACCAAGTGGCATCACAAAATACTCATAATGTCCATACCTTGTCCTAAAAGCTGTCTTCGGAATATCTTCACGCTTCACACGAATCTAATGATACTCAGATCTCAAGTCTATCTTACTGAACACACTTGTAACAACCAACTGATCCATCAAATCATCAATCCTTAGAAGTGGATACTTATTCTTGATAGTCACCTTGTTCAATTATTTATAATCCACACAAAGCCTCACAAAACCTTTTTTCTTCTTAACTAACAAAATTGGTGCACCCCATGGTGACACACTCGAACAAAAGAACCTCTTCTCAAGCAGATCTTCAAGTTGATTCTTCAACTTCTTCGATTTCGGTGTGGACATAAGATATGAAGCCATCGCTACCAAACTAGTTCCAGGAACTAGGTCGATCGTAAACCCCACTTCACGTTTCCGACGGTAAATCACTTATCTCATCAAGAAAAACTTCTGGATAATCACAAATAATTGGCACACCACCAACTTCCCCACTTTATTAACACTCAAAGTTTCCATAAAAATAAACATCTCAGCATCATCCTGCACCAACTCACCAAAACAATTTGTAAGCACTTGGCTTAACTCAAAACAATTTACTGCACACGCCATCTAAGCTTGCAAGACACGTCTATCCCATCCAACATGACTCCACCTACTATCAACAAGAGATTATAGGTGATCAGTTCCTCACTTTGTCAATAGACAACCGAAAATCATGATGGGGCATAAACCATCTTTACCAAACTATAAGAGCGTTCATCGACACATTGAGCCACCACTCCACACTTGAAGCATCCTGGAGGAGCACAAGCTTCTTCCCCACTTGTTTCATTCCCACTTCTACGGACAAAGGTTAGAAAACAAACGTGTATCGATAGTGTTTTCACACATATATCGCATACTATGGAACAAATAACATTAGGCAACTTGCCCGGACAGACCGACTTGCTCTGATACCACTAATGTAACACCCTTTTCTACCCCAAAAATATAATGGCAAATCATTCACATTTACCAGTGTAATATTTTAAACATAATAAAAATCACCTCAAATGGCGTACATTTCTCAATAATTCGAATCAAAGCCAATGCTCTGTAAACAATGGGTTTTTCCAAAATTACTCAAAAATTGCTCAAAAGGCAGCGGAACTCAAAGAGGCAAAATCCAAAGTTTTCCTTGCGCAACATAATCAAAATAACAATAATCAATAAAACATGGTTTAACTCAAAGACCCTAACCCGATGTTACACTATCAGAGCAAGACCCTCTAAGTCAATCAAAAGTTAAAAACTCCAAAAAGTCCTTGACGACATCCACAGCTAAACTTGGTCATATGCACGTTACCCACGTGGAGGTAACATTCGAACAGGCAGGGTGAGTAAAACGATTCATAATAATCAATATAAGAATTAATATATAAAATAGTGTCATTTTCATATTCAACATCATCATAATCATCAAGGAACATCAAAGGCCACAACATTATAAATTACACCAAATTGTCACATAAATGCAAATGCAACAAGACTCATGCATGTGGTACCAATCAACAAAATTCGATGGACATTGGGCCATCAACCCTCCATAGATCCATAACAGTAGGATCGAGTCTACACGAGAATCGGAGCATAACAAAATACCCCACATCTGCATAATGGGACTGAAGTCACAAGAATCAAGGTCCTAGACCGAAGTCCGGAATGCATATGGATGCATGATGCACACGTATAATCCTAATAATAAACTTATTATGTGCATCATCATTCATAAAAATCATCATAATAATCATGTCATCATAGAATCATCAAAACTCATGAAATTAACATCATAACTCATCCTTATTACTCATAGGAATCACCATACAATCATGTATTAATCTTAGAAGAATCATAGTCATACTCATGGTAATTCATCAAAGAAATCACAATATCAAAATATTAAGACATCACTGCATAAGATCAGAATTCGCGAAACTCTGCTACGTTCGCTAGCAAGTTCGTTGTGCGAGTCTGGGGCAAATGTTTGTCGTGCGAAGGATTCTTCGTTGTGTGAACTCACGATTACAGCAAATTGTTGTTACGCACCAGCACCAAAACCAACCCAAAAACCTCTACGATTTCCTTCCCCAATGCCCTAAAAATATCCCTAAATCATTCCTAAGGTATTACGGCGATAAAGGCACAAAACCTACGACTTATTAGGCCAATCCCGTATCATATTTACGCCTCCAATTCCCATTAAATCCTTACAATTTTCCCACATTCATTAGAGTTCTCATAATCAATTACCTTATACGGTTAAAACCTAAACAACAGATTTTGGCCACGAAGGCCTAATTTCCCTTACTCCCAAATCAGCCTCAAACCTATCAGGCCATCAGTTCAAATCCATCAAACTCATTAAATTCACCAGAAGGGAAACAACGATTCAATACTCAATAATCCCTAAAACCTTAAATCAACTTTAAACACATTGAATCACATATTGAAAACAATGAAGGCAATGTTCCCCATACCTTAATTGTCGACTATAATCCTTTTTCCTTGATTCTTGGAAACCTCGCGAAGCTTTGCCTCAATTTTCTTCCTCAGAACTCTGGCCTCTATTTCTTTCCTTTTCACGGTCTAACAAGAATGAATCCTAATTCCCTCAAAATTTCTTTTTGTTAAACCTAACACTGGGCCTAAAATGGACTTTCCAATTTCACCCTCACTAACTCCTCCTCAAATGTTCATTTTGCTCTTAATTCACTTATATTTATTTAAATTAATAATAATACCAATATATTCATAGTATATACTATTATTTAAATAAATAACCCAAAATCCATAATTCTCAATATTCACACCAACCACTGAATATCACCAAAAATAAGAATATTTATATTTAAATAAATTAAATAAGTATTCTAAGAATTTGGGGTGTTACAATTAGCACTTCCATTAACCCAACCGACTTGTAAAGGTAAAGTGTTTGTGTGGGACATTCATTATGATGTGTCGATGATGCGTTGATTTTCCTTGAACCTAATGAACCATTTGCCGTGTATTATGGTGCATTGATGATGGGTTTGGGTGGTGTATTGATGCAAGACGACAAGGTTGTGGTTTATTTTTCATGGTAAATGAGGGTCTATGAGAAAAACTACCCTACTCATGATTTAGAATTGGCTGCAGTGGTGTTTGTATTGAAAATTTGAAGACATTATCTTTATGGTTCCAAATTTCAGGTATTCAGTGATCATAAAAACTTGAAGTACCTATTTGATCAAAAACAATTGAATATGAGGCAACGAAGATGGTTGGAGTTTCTGAAGGATTATGACTTTGGCTTGAATTATCACCCTGGTAAGGCTAATTTTGTGGCTGATGCTTTAAGTCAGAAGTCTTTGCATATGTTTACTTTAATGGTTACAAAGTTAGAACTTATTGAACAGTTCAGATACTGGAGTTTGGTCTACGAGCTATCACCGCAGGGCGTGATGTTAGGTATGTTGAAGATAAACAATGATTTTCTTAATAATATTAAAGAGAGTCAGAAGTTGGATGTGAAGTTGGTAGATTTGATGGTTATGAGTAATCAGACTAAAGACTGTGATTTTAAAGTGGATGAACATGGTGTGTTGAAATTCTGAGGTAGAATCTATATACATGATAATCTTGAGTTAAAGAAGATGATTTAGAAGAAAGCCATAGAAGTAGCTTGAATACCCATCCAGGAGCTACTAAGACGTATCAGGATCTGAAAAAAGATATTTTGGTGGCATGGACTGAAGCGTGATGTGGCACAATTTGTGTATGCATGTTTGACTTGCTAGAAGTCGAAGGTTAAGCATCAGAAATCTGCAGGGTTGATGCAACTGTTATATATTCCATAGTGGAAATGGGATAGCATTTTGATGAACTTTGTGACGGAATTAACGAATACTCTTAGAGGGCATGATGTGATTTGGGTAGTCGTCGATAGAATGACTAAATCGGCATATTTTATTCCGATTAATATTAGTTTTCCTTTGTAAAAGTTGGCAGATATTTACATTCGTGTGATTGTGAAGCTGCATGGAGTTCTATTGAGTATAGTTTCCGATAGAGATCTGAGGTTTATATCCAGATTTTGGGAGAGTTTGCAAGAGGCTTTGGGTTCTAAGATGAGGTTGAGTTCTACCTATCATCCACAGACATATGGTCAGACTAAAAGAACTATTTAGTCCTTAGAGGATTTGTTGTGAGCTTGTGCCACTAATAGAATTTACTTACAATAATAGTTTTCATTCTAGAATTGGAATGAAACCTTTTGAAGCGATGTATGGTTGAAGGTGTATGACACATTTGTGTTGGTATGAATCTGGTAAGAATGTAGTGTTTGGGCCTGAGATCGTCCAACAGACTACTAAAAGGGTAAAATTGATTCGAGTGAAGATGAAAGCTTCGTAGATTAGGCAGAAGAGCTACCATGATAAGAGAAGTAAGGATCTTAATTTTCAGGAGGGGGCCATGTATTCTTGAGAGTCACTCTAATGACCGGTGTCAGACGTGCTTTGAAATTGAGAAAGCTTACTCCTCGGTTTATCGGTCCATATCAAATTTTTGAGAGGATTGGAGTGGTCGCTTATAGGGTGGCGTTGCCACCTAATCTTTCAAACTTGCATGATGTATTCCATGTCACACAACTTTGAAGTATGTTCCAGATCCGTCTCATGTAATTTTGATGGATGATGTGCAAGTAATGGATAATCTTACAATTGAAGTTTTACCTATAAGGATCGAAGACCGTGAATTGAAACAGTTGAGAGGCAAAGAGATTACTCTCGTAAAGGTAGTGTGGGGACGTGCTGCTGGAGGGAGCATGACGTGGGAGTTGGAGAGTGGGATACGAGAGTCATATCTAGAGTTGTTTGCATCAGGTAAATTTTTTAGGACAAAAATATTCTAAGTGAGGGAGAGTTGTAACGTCCCGAATTATTTAATTAATTTTCATAAATAATTGTATGATTATATGTGTGGTTGTTTATGATTTGTGGTGTTGGATAGACCCTTGGGTGGAGGGTATTGGCCTTAGAAATTAGAATTTAGGGTGTTGGGGGTGTGTGAGCAAAAGTGTAGAGACATGGGGGTGGTGGGAAAAGTATATTGCTACTAATATTTAAATTAGGATTATTTAAATAAATTAATAGTAATAGTGATAATTTAATAATTATTTTTAATTATTATTATGGTGCTATATTAAATAAATATTTAATGGATTAATATTTATTTTATTGAAATAAAAATTAAATTAGAGAATAATAATATATTAGAAAAAGAAAATAGGGGAATAGGGGAGAAACTATCAGAACGTGAAAAACTTAGGAGAAGTGAAGAGAAAGAGAAGATAGAGCTAGGGTTTGATAAAAAAAGAGGAAGAACACACCATTGTTAAAGTGAAATTACTAGGAATAACCAGGTAAGGGTGAGATTTCTTTTCGTATAGGGTTTTGCATGACATTATGTGGGTGGGTGTTTCGACTTCTCCTCGATTGAATTTCTACTCGTTGTGATGGATTATAGAATTGTATGATAATTGTATGTTAATGTCATGATTAATGTATGTTTGGTTGAGTTGTGTGATGACGAATTATTGTTGTTGTTGGGAATTAGAGTCGGAACCTGAGTTATGAGTTGGTAAAATAATTTTGGGATTTTGGGATGCTTTGAAAATCGAATTTCATACAAAAACATTGCAGAACTGCTTCTGTCACAGTGGTAATCGATTACCACTTTTGGTGTAATCAGTTACACCCGAGACAACTTTTCTAAAAAAAAGTGTTTTTTCGCAGGTGTAACCGGTTACACTGTTCAAAATTTGAGTAAACTAGGCATTTTAAAAGGGTGTAATCAATTATAGGTTTTATTGTAACCGATTACACTACGAAACAGAGGTGCGGTAGCGTTGAGGTTGGTTGAAAATATACATGTTGAAGAAGTCTCACATCGCTTAGTTTTGTGAATGAAGAGAGAGTCTAATGCTACATATATGATACAAATTCTTTGAAGTCCCACATCACTTAGTTTTATGGAGGAAGTGGGAGTCCAATGCTATATATAGGATTCAAGTTTTTCATTCCAAGATGCACCAGTCAAAAGTAATTTAAGCTTATATTTGACTTTCTTTGTTCTCTTATACTTTTGTTTTAAAGTGTTGCGAGATGTAGTTAAATATTTGTTTTGGAGGGTGTGAGTGTATTGGGGGTCTGGGTTAGTTAAGGGTATATTATATGTTGTAATAATTTTCACATAGTGTTATTCTCTGGTTGTCTATTGACAATGGTCGTGGTTTTTTCTCCGGTTTTGGAGTTTCCATGTTATGTTCTTGTGTTCCTATTTTTTTCTCTATGTTTATTTTTTCCTAGCATCTGGTATCAGAGCTTTTGATTCGATCCAGAGATAAGTGTTCTTAGTATGTTCTATGGTTGCAGTTTTGTCTGATCTTCCACATTAGAAATGAATGATAGTGTTGTGAAAGAGTTGTTAAGTTGCAGTCACAAATTCCATTGTGTAGTTTAGGCTAGAGAAAATTGATGGATGCATTTTTTTTACTTGTGGAAATTTCAAGTAAAAAATATGTTGATACCATCAAGATTACACAAGGTGCAAGATTATGTCGATGGTTGAAGAGTTTCCTGCCAACAAGGAAGTTGCACCATAAAGTTTCAACATAGTTTTCAACATGGAGAAATTCTTGAAGTGGTTTAGCTTCAAGTGAATTATACTCTTCTTTAGGTGGAGTATAATAGTTTTTAAAACTATGATTGTCAGTGAAGACAATGAAAAATTCTTGCAGTGGTTTAGCTTCAAGTGAAATTTATTCTTCATGATAAAGTATATGATTGTCGGTTATGATAATGTGAGATTCTTGAAGTGGCTTTGTCGTGGTGAAATTTGGATACCAAACTATTGATTAGTTTGAATCTTTAATTCATTTTGCAACCGAACTTTGATTTGTCCAAAGGAAGGGATAAAGATCGAAATTCCCACAATGCAATGCAAATGCAAGCTAGAGAGTTATAGGTTCGGGGGTTGGTTAAACTTAGGGAAGGTACTAGCATCCTAAGTTTCTGTAGTACTCTACAGAAACCTCTTGTTTTATGTTGTTTATTGCTAAGTGTTTATCTGCTTAAGGTTTAAAGACCTAGGGGTTTATTTCTAAGTATACTCGATAAGATGTTGCATCTTATGCCTACATATCCTTACGGGAGTGGAATCAGAGTACTTGTAGTTCCCCTAAAGGGTATGAGGAGTTATTTGACTATGGTCAAAGTTCCTACGGGTTTAGGGTAGTTGATTGATTGGTTTAGGAGAAGAGATGCGTTGTCATTTTAAGAGAGATTTAACTGCCACAAATTGCAGGAATGTAATCTTTGCATCATCTTAAGAGGAGGGCTCAAGTACTCGGATTGTTTGACGAGTACGCCTTTATCTCTCTTAAGGCAAAGTTCCTACGAATTGATTTTATTGTTGTGGGGTGGAGATTCTATCTCGCTTAAGATGATTTGGCACCTTTCTCTAATGTGTTTGAATATGTTTGTATTAAATTGATCGTTTGTATTGTTTTGTCTATGTTGTAAGATAAGGTCCTTCCTATGGGGGTAGGATCTATCTTAAAGATCAACTTGAATGGGATCAAGGATCATGTGGGGAGAATGATGCAAATGTTAATGCACTACACACAATTGTTGAATCATGTGTAGGTTTTTCCTTTGGACGGAATGCAATGCGAGATATAAATTGCGATAATGAAAATTGCGGAAAAATAAAGCCATACAAATTCGCATGAAAGCGCTAAGGTGTAGGTGAGTGAATCGTGAAGTGGGGTGCACGATTAAATTAAGTTGTAGGATATTGATTTTAAGAGGAATGTTGATTAATTTTACGGTGATTGATTAGAGAAAGGTTGAATAGGTCTTAAGAGGATTGATTTTGATTGTTTTAAGAAAATGTTGAATTGGTGAGGTTAATTGATTTTACGAAAATGTTGTATTATTTTATGTGAAAATTATATTTTTTGATGAGGTTGATTTTAAGAAAGGTTAGGTTAATATGGCGAATTAATTTGTTTTAGTTTTAATAAAAGTAGGTGAATTAATTAAATTTTAATTAGTTCATTATGAATAAGAGAAGCTTAAATCTAAAAGGTTTTTTTTATCTTGTTAAATAAAAAATTAAACATGAGATGGTTTATTAAAAGTTATGGTTATTATTAACAGTTAATTTGAATTATGAAAAGGTTTTTATATTAATAGTTAAATAGATTTTGTTGTATAAAGGTAGAAAAAGGTTATTCATAAAAAGAGTTTTATATTAATATGAATAATATTTTGATGTTTGAAAAAAGGTAGAGTGAAAATTAGAATATTAAATAATCAGAAGATTAGTGGAGTAAATTAATAAAAAGATTAATAAAAAATAGGTTGATAAATTAACAGCTAAAAGGTTATTTTTCTTAAAGGTTTACTTAGTGTTTTTTTTAAAACAGATTAAAAATTACTAATTACTAATTGATTAATATTAAGTTAAAAGATTAAGTGGCAGGTTAGGAGTTGATTAGGTGGGCGACGGATCAGACGTGGTGCAGGCGCGTGAGTTTACGGTGGGCGCGCGGTGAGGATCGTTTATTCTGGTGATCAAATGCGATGTGTGGTGATTAGTGAGGTGCACGGTAAGGTGTGTGTGTGTGTGTGTGTGTGTGCGTATACCATATAATTTTATCAGTTACAATAATAAAAAAACGAAAACCTAAACCTATCTCCCTCCTTTCCGCCGTAAGCCTTCTCTTTCTCGCCAATTTCTCGCCTTCGTCTTGCTCTATTCATCTCTGTTAAAACAAAATAACACAATCAAAAGCCAAATTCATCAATATGACAGAAACGGGTTACCTGAACTCGTAAGTAATTTGGTGGATTTAAGTGGTGATTTAGGGGAGTTGACTTTGCGATGGAGTTCTTCACGACGGTGGCTTTTCTCGGTGGTTGAAGTGCACGGCGGCACATAAATGGCGGTTTTCCGGTGGATTCGCGGTCAATGAAGGTTTGATGGCGATTTCAAGACAGTTTCGCGGTGAGCTTTCGGCGTTGTGCACGACGGAGTTTAAAAGATAAGTTTTCTCATCTTAGGTTTTTTTCTTCGAATGGATCTCTAGTGGGGTTCGATTGCGAACTCTGAACCCTATGTGAGTCTTCAATCTTCTTCTTTTATAGACCTCGGAAATTATTTGGTTCCGTTTTGGTCACGATTTCATAATGAAGACATTGATGGTAGTTGGGCTGTGTGATAAAGAGAATTTCATTTCTGTACCGACATGTCCGAATCTATCCTGGCTTCTTTCCTTTTCTAACTTGACAGGCTTGTGAACGCTTTTGGGTAACAATTAAGTTGATGTGGGCACATCTTCGGGAAATAGATGTTGTTTCTGTTTTGATCGAAACATGTCTAAACATGTTTGGGATCTCTGCTTTGTTCACATCCTGATTTCGCTTGGATGTTTGGTGTGAGTTAAGGTGATGTCGGGTTTTGCTTTCCATATGTTGTTGTCAATGATGGGGATAGTTAATTATGTTTAATCTTTGAGTTATTTCAATACGTGACAGGGAAACAACAGGTGGATTTTGATGCTCCTAAAGGCTGCATAATCAAGGCGTGACAGGAGACAAAACTCGTGAGCCATAACACAGGGGACAAAATGCAGAAGGTGATGTCGCTTCTTAATGCTGTCTTGAGCTCTAAGTAAATGTTGATTTGAACTGTTTTGAACACCACTATTCTTAAACCAAACTCGCTTAATCACAGCAGTACATAAGAAAGAGAGTTCTTGATATGTTATGTCCTTATTTTGGCAGGTCATACAGGTCTCTTGTTGCGAATGGAGTGCGGACTAACGGGGTTTCGCAAATAACAAATGTCGTTATGTCGTGACCTCCATTAGGACAACCTTGCTGGCTGGATTTTCAACACATTAACGTCTCATTTTTCAATATTCTGAGAAACTAACTGCTTGTATTTGACAGGGTAAGAGAAGCGCACCGACCATTGACTTGTGTTCTAATTCTCTTATCTTACGGTAATTGGACCACTGCTATTGCGATATCCGTTATTGCACCGAAGGTTGATGGCGGGGTAGTCGTTCTTTGAAATGGTACCAGCGTGAGTGCATTCTCTGTTCAGATATGTTGTTAATGTTGCAATCATGGTGA
This sequence comes from Lathyrus sativus, assembly GCA_963859935.3. Classification (NCBI taxonomy): domain Eukaryota; kingdom Viridiplantae; phylum Streptophyta; class Magnoliopsida; order Fabales; family Fabaceae; genus Lathyrus; species Lathyrus sativus. Next base: position 549,054,404 of record OZ012741.1, read on the forward strand.
GTCTTTAAAAGAGGATGATGATGAGTTAAAGTCTTGATTTCTTCTCATTATGAGTTGTTCTGCTTATGTCTTAATAACCTCTTATTGTTTCTAACTTTTTTTTGGCAGGCCATTGTGTCGCTACTGCGAAAATCGGCGCCGGCTATGACAGGAGAGTCGCCACCGTGCGTTATTTATCCCAAAGGGGGGAAAGGAAACGCTCAGAGTAAACCTAACGCAAAATGGGAAAGGAATGGTCATCGCAACCAAATCCTGGATTCGGGAGTCGGTTACGCAAGGGGAAGGTATTAGCACCCCTCACGTCTGCCGTACTCGACGGGATCCACGCTTGTTTTCTAGTACGGATTGTTATTCTATCTACTCTAAAGGTCAGGGTTAAAAAGAAAAGAAAATGACTCGGCAAAGTATCGCACTTTATGCCTACGTATTCCCGTCTGGAACGAGAAATCAGAGTCAACGTAGTTCGCCTACCTACGGATAAAGGAGGGGAAGGTTGCTCGCTAGGATACGGCATCCTATGCCTACGTACTTTCATATAGCATGAAAGATCAGAGCAAACGTAGTTTGGGCTACGGAAGACACAAGCTTGTCTGACTGTTTTTTATTACCTTATGAAAGGGTTTTCTTGATTAAGAGTCCAAGCGGACAAAAACGACACTTTGATGTTTGTTTTGAATCTTTTACGAAAGAAGTATTTTTTAGTTGGTTTGCAATCTCTGACGCACTAGAGACTATGATCTGAGAGTGACTACGTCGCGTGTCACCCAAAGGGTGCCACACTAAGCAGCCAGACTACTGGAAAGAAACTCTCCAGCAACCCTTTCTCAGATAGCTTAAGGCTCGTAACGTACGACATCAATTAACCTTATTACGGTATTTTTGAGTGGTTTTGAGATAAGAAGAGAAAGAAGCTCTAAAAAGCCTAGGGTTGAAAAGGGAATAAAACTAACCTAATGTTGTCATGCATGGATAAGAATCCTAATGTCTGTCATAGTTCCCTCTTGCGCAGAGGAAATCAAAGATCCTAGGGGATAAACAGAAAAGAAAGCAAGCAGATACGGTAAAATGCATGCAATGCAGCAATACAAGCGAGGCAAGGGAGTCTCACTCAACCTCGAACCTGGGAAAACAATAGGCAAAGTGAATCAACATTTACTTCAAACCTAGGGGGCAAGCTACACAAGCCAACAAACAATATAGAAAACAAACCCAAAGCAGAGGAAACAACCCAAACAGCAGCTCCAAACTCCTACAGCAAACAGCAGCTCTAAACAGCAACAGATGATTAAACAGCAAACAGTTGACAGCAACAACATTCATCTTCATGAATAGCTCCCATCTTCAAGCTTCAATAACTTTCAATCTTCAACAAGCACCAAACCCTAGCTTCAACAAGCAACCAGCTTCAACAAGCAACTTCAACCAGTAAACAGCTCCAACAAGCAGTAAAACCCTAGCTTCAACAAGCAACCAGCTTCAACAAGCACAAACTTCACCTCAACAAGCTTCAACAAGCACTAAGCTTTCTCTTTACCAAGCTTCAACAAGCACCTCCAAGGGAGAATCCCTCAACAAGATCAAGTTGAAGTGTTAAGAAACCTAGTGACAACCAAGGGAAGTCATTAAGATCTTAACACTGTAATAGAAAGGTACCCTCAAAGTTCTACTCTTAAAGCATGCCACTCATCCCTCCAAAGGAGAGATATGACTTCTTTAAGAGGAATTTATATCATTGGATTGAATGGAGATGAACAATATACTCCATGTTTGAAGAAAGAGGCAGAACTAGTCTAATGCTCTCCTTAAAACCCTAGTCCTTCTAAGCTCCTGACAAGCACTCCACAAGATGAGAAATCTTCACATCCAAGCTACTCCAAGCTCTCCAAAGCATCTTCAATTTGTCTTCATCTCCCTCCAAGCACAAAAGCAACACCACCCTAATCTAAGGGGAACTATTGAAATAAACTAGTCAACTTAGTGTGTCAGAAACACCTAAAAGTTACTCTTAAAACTAAATCTAATAAAAATACCAAAAGTGATGGTAAAATCCTATAAAAATTTCTAAGGGTTCCTAAACCTCTTAAGAATCACTCCATACAAAAACCAGGGGGTTAACCATCCATTTGGACCTAAAACTATGCCCTAAACCTAAGGGTACTATCCTAAAAACCCTTAAAACTACAACACCTAATGTTTAATGGCCAAAATCACCTAAAATTCTCTCACAAAATTATGAGAAAATGACTAGAGGTACATGCATATCTAGGATATCTAGCCCAAAAAGAATCAACTCAAAAATCCACACCAATCATCCATACCAAAATCAAAAAGAAAGCATACCAACCATATTCAAAATAACATTAACTAAACTTCAAAAAATTCAATTAAATTCCTAAATGCATGAATTAATTATTTCTTAGTCCTATTAAATTCTAGACTCTTTAAGGAGTCAGGGAAAAAAAATCTAGCCTAAAAATGATTATTTTTCTATTTATTGTGAATTTATTTCTAACCTATATGCAAAATATAAAAATAAAAGAAAAACAATGAAAATTAATAAACCTGCGTGACAAATAGCAATTTATTTCAGTTATAATACCGGTTGGGCCCAGAATGGGGGCGCGCATATCAAACTTGCCTAAGCCCAAACCAAAATTAAAACAACTCAGAAAGTAAAATGGAAATTGGAAAAAGGGCGTGATGAATAGCAATTATTTCTAGTTATAATTCACTATGGGCCTAAATCTGGGGTGTGAGTAGCAAGAACCACCTAAGCCCAAATCAACTTAGATTAAATGAAATGGAGCGTTTCATCTAAACTCCTTCTCTTCAGATTTGAAACGCAATCGTGGCCCTTGGATTGAGTCTTCAGTCAAAGTCAGGCATGGATCCTAGGGTTGGGAGTCATCGTCCCCAAAACATTTGAAAATGAGAGGGAAGACTCAGACGGTGGCCTGAGCTTGGCGCCACCGTCTTCTCCGGCGTGGCAATCCCAAAAACACATCAATTCTTGAAACTAAACATCCTATCCCACTCCAAATTCTCTCCTGATCATGAATATGCCCTCAGAATTCATTGATTCATCCTCTAAAACCAAACCCGATCCAAGTTGCAGAGAAATCACCAAATCTTGATTGACTCAAAACCTAAAATTAAAGCTCCTAAACTCATATACATGCTTCAGTAATCAAATCTTGATATCTAAACACCATTAAAACCTCAAGAACAAAGAGTTATATGCTACAGAAAATGGCAACACACTAATTTGGTCTCTAATCATCCAATTCTTGTGCCTAAATCCAACCTAGCATCATTTATAACCTAACCACATATCAAATGCTAATCAATTTCCCCTAATCTAAGCTGAAAAATGAAAGTTGCAAACCTGGAAAAAATGGATGAACAGAAGGTGCAAATGCTTGATTCAGCCCTCAATCTTCTCCAGATTCATTCAAGAACCACTCCTAAAGCTTTTCCAATGATCAATTTGCTTTGAAATCCCTTTAATCTCCAATCACGATTTCTGATGCAGCTTGAGAAATCTTATATAGAATGTGTTGGAAACCTCTAGAAACTTCTGTAACCAACTGAATGAGATTTTCAATTTCTCATTTTCCTTCAAAATCTCATGTGTGACAGTCACCAATTGCTCTATTCTAGCTCACCGTATTGCTTGAAATTCTCCCCTTATGATATTTAGAATTGAATGGCTATGATTGTTTCCTTGTTTTTGATCCCATGGCTATGTATTGACGTGTTACTTCAACCTTAAGTAACAAAGTGGAAATGAGTGAAAATGGCCTCAAATCCAAAAAGTAATATTCCCATCCTTTCCAAAATATGTTTTCAGATCAACTTGACCTATAATGTTGCATTATTTGGTCCCATATCAATTTTTCCACAATTTTGGCCTTTTAATCACTTTAATTTCTTCCTTTTCGAAATTTCTTAAACCAACTTCTCCTATGAGCCATTTCACAGCCTCCTTGATGCATGGTCAAGGTTAAAAGCCTATTTTAAGCAACTTTCTAGTTGAACAAAATTTCATTTGAGGCCTTTAAGTTGGTGAAAATGGCCTATGATCACAAATGACCTATAATCACCAATACCCAAAATACCCCTGGCTTGCCAAGATCATAACTTGAGCTCTACAAATCCTCTTGAGGAATTCTAGTACTATATGGAAAGATAAGATCAAGATCTACAACTATCATGTTGGCCAAGAATACATTTGAAAACTCCTTGAAGGGCAAAAGTTGCTTGGAAGTCAAGTGACTTTCACAGATAAATTTCATAGTCCTCTGATGACCTGTAACTTGCAAGGACCATAACTTGAGTTCTACAAATCTTCCTGAAGACTTCTGGTACTCAAATAAAAGGTATTGAGATGCTCTACAAGTTTCATGTTGGCCAAAGATCCATTTGAAACTTGTATTCTGACTTATGTGGCTTTGAAGTTTGGCACTAAACAGGGGATTTTACACTGAAACCCTAATTTAGCAACTTCCCACATCCTTGATTCTTCTTTGCTTAACTTTGGCACAACACCACAGATGTATTAACATACCAATCCATGAACCCCATGACCTCAAAGTAGGCTTTGATGCTCTCCAATTACTCAACTGAACTAGGATTGACCCAGATGAAACCCTAGTTGACTGCACTTCAAATGTGGCTCTCATACTTGAATCAATGACTTGTCTCAGCTTCAATATGGCCCTCTAGGCATCCCATGAGATCCATACAAACCTCAAATTCACATTCTATGTTTCTCATCCCACTGATGATCCTCAATATTCCTCAAGATAGGAGCAAAACCCACATGTAGGCACTCAAACTTCTCAAGACTTCAAATCATTTCTTGATGGCTTGGATGACTTCTCATACTTGGATAAGACCTCTTGCTAGGCTCTTCTCTTGATAGACACCCTTGATCCCTTGTTGGAGGCATGCTATGCTATGATATGCAAATGATTGAACTATGTACATGATGTAACTATGCAAATGAAATGCAATGAAACATAAATCAGGCAAGAAAAGGTTGAGCAAATTTTGGGGTGCAACACATTGTCGTCGTGAGTTGAAATTAGAGAAAAGGACAATCGATTTGAGCTCTCTGTGAATTTGTTCGGTATGGAGAACCCGTGGCACGACCCAAATCTCGATAAGATCAAAACTGTGATTCTATCCCCAGTCTAATGTCCTTCTTCTGAGTAATGGATCAAGAATCTGCCTGAAAGAGTTGAATCTTCGATTTTCAGTTTTGTTTGTATCAACTTCAGCCTGTTAATGTTTCCTTCACGTGCTCTCTAAGAGAGGAACAAAAGGCGTGTGCCAGAGGAGTGAAGTGATGTTGAGCAAACCCCCTTAAACACCATGGTGCTGTGTAAAGCAATAGACATGCCATATGATGATTGAGCAATAGCGGGTCGTAACAACAACTTCAACAAAGATTCAATTTCTAATTTTCCCATAAATAACCGACATGTTTCAAAATTTTCCATAGTCCTATGACTCAATACCATCAAATGAAAGACACATAGCTGAATAAACTGCTCATCACTTATGCCTTCTGCAGCTGAACATGATCCAATGTAGTACCCTCATTAGCTTTTCCAGGAATTCCTGTACCATTTTCATCACCAAAGGACGCAAATATAATGGATGATTTCAATGATAATATCAACACCAGTACTTCTCAATGAAGACACGTGACGTAGAAGTTCCTCCCCAGAATTTTCCAGAGGAACAAAAGACTCATTCATGGCTAAGACAATAGTTTCTCGACCTAGGATGGATTGTGCACGGTCAGCGCATTGTTCCTTTCCCAGTATAGTTTGTTGTTGTCCATTTTATTCTCATGACATATTATTTTGTGCTGTTAATTCAGGTTGTAGGCAATATGTCATCACAAAGATCGGTTCTAGATGACGACAACGGTCACGACACATCCACCTCTTCATTAGTTTGATGGTGCTCTTGTCTTGGTTTTTTTGGCTTTGCATCATTGGAATTCTCTCGTACCGTAAGTGCTTTGGGCTGATATGAATAGGTTCATTTGCAGGCGCTGTTGGTGTTGAAGTGCTTGCCGATGTTGCGGAAAATACTAGCAGCTGACATTCTGCTGCTGCTGACAAGTGCTTGCCGTTGATGGTGTTCGCAGATGGTGTGGAGAAACCTGCAGCGGTTGCTTGTAGCTGCGAATGCTGAAATACTTGTTACTGTTGTTTGCTGATATGCTGATATTGTTGTTTGTTGTTCTTCTTTCAGGGTTTCGCTGGAAGCTAAGAAGCTGTTGGTTGTTATGCATTGAAAGGAGGTTCGAAGGACTTTGCGCATTTTACTGGTGGCGTCAATAGTGTCTCAAAGTAGGATTGTGTTCTAACACTTTAGAGTGTTTTAACCACATAGTGGCTCATCTTCAATGTTATAGTTAAAAAACCGTTAATTATCTTTAGTGAAAACAAATAAGGGTTATGTATTCTCTCTTTAATGTAGTATCACTTGTAAAGAAACCTTGATGCCAATGCTAGATGTTTGGTACTTTAACTTCAGTTTATATCCAAGGAATTGCAAGTTTCAACGTATTGTGCTTTTGTGAATCACGTATGGTTTCTTGTTCCAACCGTCTCTTTTTTATCTTGTGGTTTGCATCCAAAGATGATGATTTTAATTCATACAAAATGTTGATTTGTATACGCTGCAGCTTTCTTGAACTTGTAGCATTGTATTAGTTTGTGTATCAAAACCCAAATATTTATGTGCCAACAAAAGAAATACAAACTTAATATGCTTTGAAATTGGGGAGCCTGAGTTGCATTCGTAGAGCTCCAAATGATCACTCTCAATCCGTAAGCATGGCCGCGTGAGGCTGAGTAAAGTAAATTTCCTAATGTAGAGTTTATCTCGCAATTTGAAACATGCAGTAATGCAAATACACCACTTTCGTGAATTAGAGATCCCAATGGCCCGTAATTGCCTTGACCTGTGAAAGTCTTAGGCATTCCTCTTGATGAGACCTTGATTCCCTTTAGGAGCATAGACCTTTGAGAGATATCGAGGGAAAAAGGACCCAAATAGAAAATCCTATAACCAAATCTGAACCAGAACCAACTAGTTACGTCTTGAGGTACTGCCTGAGAATATACACTTGAAATTACTGCATCTGCATACACTTGTTAGTCACAATAACCATGCATACATAAGTAGAGTAAAACAAGCAAGAAAGAAAAAAAAACATGGAGGTGAAATCTTAAGGTAAAAAATTAGGGTGTGACAGGCTTACCTTCAAGTGAAATATATTTTTCATGAGAGAGTATGATAGTTTTTAAAACTATGATTGTCGGTGAAGACAATGTAAAAAGTTCTTGGAGTGGTGTAGCTTCAAGTGACTATACTCTTTATGGTAGAGTATGATTGTCGGTGAAGACAATGAAATTTTATATATTATTTTTGTTAAAATACAAGAGACTATGAGACATTTGAATAAACCATGTGTTTTGAAAAGCACTACAAAGATATTATTATATATAGATAAATTACAACTAATTATATGATATAGTCGATGTGGGACTATTCTATATACAAATGTTCTTAACACTATATATATTTACAAATATCAACACTCCTCCTCAAGCTTGAGCATATAAGTCAAATGCACCAAGCTTGTTACATATATAATTAGTTACGGGGCTTCGTAGGGATTTTGTAAACACATCTGCCAATTGATCATTAAAGTTGATAAAGCTTATGACGATGTCGCCTGAATCAATCTTTTCTTTGACAAAGTGACATTCTATCTTAATATGTTTAGTCCTCTCATGGAAGACTAGGTTTGAAGTAATGTGTAATGCAGTTTGGTTATCACAAATAAGTGTCATTGGTTTTGCTTCTTCAATTTGAAGTTCCTTGAGCAACTGTTTTAACCAAATAAGTTCACATGTTGCCATTGCCATGACCCTATACTCTGCCTCGATGCTTGATCTTGTAACTACAATTTGTTTCTTACTTTTACAGGATATAAGGTTTCCTCCAACAAGTACACAATACCCAGAGGTGGGTCGTCTATCAATGGGTGACCCTGCCCAATCAGCATCGGAGTATCCAATTATCTGGTTATGTCATTTATCCTCATACACAAGACCTTTTCCTATAGCACATTTGATGTATCTCAAAATTTGGATAACAACATCCATGTGTTCCTAACATGGGGAGTTTAAGAACTGGCTCTGATACCATGTTAAAAAATGTGGTCAGGCCTAACTCAATCCTACAAAATCGGTTGGTAGAGTGAGGATTGCCCCCACTTATAAACACATGTTCATGCCATATATTGTCCGATGTGGGACTCTTAACACACACCCTCATGCTCAGGACTGGACAATTGAAGCATGGAAATAAATGGTGGGTAGCCCAATAGTGGAAACCATAGAAGGTGGCCCACCGGATCTTAAACCAGGGACCTGTGGGTTATGGACCTGTGGAAAACAATTCAACTATATTCTTCATTAAAAATAACCACGTGCAACGTGAAAAATCATCAATAAAGGTGACAAAATACCTAGACTCAAGAGTAGAGATAATACACGAGGGACCCCAAACATCGGTGTGAACTAAAGCGAAAGGGGACGAAGCTCGTTTGTTGACTCGATTAGGAAATTGACTACGAGTGTGTTCCCCTAACTGGAACGAATCACAATGTAAATTAGATATCTTCGATAAATTTGGCACCAACTTATGTAATTTGGAAAGATTGGGATGGCCTTACTAAACCTGGATAGTGTGTGGATAATCTTTGGTTGAGCATGTCTGAGATGATAATAAGAGGTAGTAAAGACCTTGAGACTCATATCCGATGCCAATTGTCTTTCCCGAACTTCGATCCTGCAGGGTAACATTACTGTTAGTGAAGATGATACTACAATCAAGAGAATAAGTTAAACGACTGACTGAAAATAAATTAAATGGACAATTAGGTACATAAAGGACATAAGTAACAGATAGAGAAGATAGAATTTGAACAGTACCAATCCCTTCGGATCGGGTTTGAGAACCATTGGCAGAAGTTATAGTAGGTAAGAAACCAGAGGTAGAGAGGGAAGTGAACAAATTTTTATTACCAGTAACATGATCAGACACACCATAATCAAGGACCCAAGGTCTAAGAGGAGATGATTGACAGAGGCAAACAAATGAATTACCAGTGTGTGCTACCGTAGCAGTAGAATCCGAGTTCTGATAATTCGAATACCACTTGAGGAAATCATCATAGTTTGGTGTAAAGTTCTGAAGAGTATCCATGAGTATCTGAAGAGAGAAAATATCATGCGATCGATCGTCAGACGTGCTGTCACGTGCGATTCAGGTGGTGGCGCTTGATGCCCACGCGCGGAAACAGAGGTGGCGCGTGTGGGCGCGTGCAGAGGTTTTTGCTGATGAAAAAGTTTACCGAAATTTTACCGAGAATAGTAGCAACGACGACGGCTATGCGGTTATGACCGGAGAATGTTGAAAATTAATGGTTGGGTCAGCTTTCCGAAATGTCTCCGGAAGTTTTTCCAGAATAGTAATGGCGGCAGTGGCGGCAGGGTGGTCACCGGAGAATTTTGAAAAGTGAGGCAAACCGGAGCGACAACACAGTTTGCAAAAAAAATTAAAAAATTTCTCACTAGAAGACAGTGGGTCAACCGAGTAAAGCACGACAAAGAAAGAATTGCCTCTTAGTAGGCTCTGATACCATGTTAAGAAATATGGTTGGGCCTAACTCAGCCCTATAAAATCGGTTGGTAGAGTGAGGATTTCCCTCACTTATAAATATATGTTCATGTCATATATTTTCTGATGTGGGACTCTTAATACACCCCCTCACGCTCAGGACTAGACAATTGAAGCGTGAAAAAAATGGTGGGTGACCCGATAGCGGAAATCATAGAAGGTGACCCACCGGATCTTAAACAAGGCTCTGATACCATGTTAAAATACAAGAGACTAAGAGACATTTGAATAAACTGTGTGTTTTGAAAAGCACTACGAATGCATTATTATATATAGATAGATTATAACTAATTACATGATATAGTCAATGTGAGACTATTCTATATACAAATATTCTTAACACTATATATATTTATAAATATCAACAATTTTCAATCAAGGTGGAAATTGTTGAGGTTGGTAAAAAATATACATGTTGAAGAAGTCTCACCTTGCTTTGTTTTGTGAATAAAGAGAGAGTCCAAGGCTATATATAAGATACATATTTTTTAAAGTCTCACATCGCTTAGTTTTGTGGAGGAAGTGGGAGTCCAATGTTATATATAGGATTCAAGTTTTTCATTCTAAGATGCACCAGTCAAAAGCACTTTAAGCTTATATTTGACTTTTTGTGTTCTCTTATACTCTTGTTTTAGAGTATTGTGAGATACAGTTAAATATTTGTTTTTGAGGGTGTGGGTGTACTAGGGTCTGGGTTAGTTGAGGGTATATTATATGTTGTACTTTTACATAGTGTTATTCTCTGATTGTCTATTGACAACGGTCGTGGTTTTTTCTCCGATTTTGGAGTTTCCATGTTATGTTCTTGTGTTCCTATTTTTTCTCTATGTTTATTTTTTCCTAACAGGTAGAAATGTTTTTTAGGGGTGTAACCAGTTACGGTTTTTGGTGTAACCGATTACACTGGGAGGAAAAATTCAGAAACTTTGAAAATTTGTAACTCAAGTTCCGGGTGTCCGATTGAGGTGTCGTTCGAAGCATTAGGAAGTCGACGCGATGACATTTATTTTAAAAATAGTTCCATTACCTCGAACCAATTTAAATGTTACGTGATGGTGTTGTATGATGTGGAATTATATATTGTAACATGGTGACGTGTACGATTGTAATGTTGGTGCATGTTATGTTATTATAATGTTGTTGTATAATGCTTGTAGTATATTTTTAGATGTTGGTGGCCAGTATTGGCATAGTACATTGATTAATGGTGAACATCATTGTTTATGTTGTCGTTGTTGCATGTCTTATATGAATCATGTATCACGGTGTTTGGACGATGGTCCATTTCGGCGAGCCTCAATCCTATGGTGAGGATTGGGCGCGAGTAGCTAATTCCTATGGTGGTGGAATTAGTAAAGTGTTACCTATGGTGATGGTAATGATTTTGGTATGCTCTGATCCTAGTTGGGGATTAGAGCGAGTGAACCTAGGAGTTCACATTTAGTACCATATACATTGAGTCCTAAGTTGAGTCTCTTTGCATTTGCATACATATTGCATTATGATGACTGTATTATTTGGAGTGTGAGTTGTGGAATGAGTGATTATGCATATGATGTTGGTGTGCTTATGTACTACTATATATTTTTTGATATGATTGTGATTTCTCATCCCTTCTGTTTGAATGTTTCCTTTACATGGGTATCATGCAGATACTTCGCAGTCGAGGCTTGGATTTTGAGTGGAAGGGATTGCTCTTTGTTTTGCTTTTTGTTTAGTTGGCGTCTTCTCTGATATGTAACACTGAGAAATGGAATACTTAGTTGTTTTCTTTATGTTTTGTAGATTTTACCATATGATTTTTTATGTTTATTAATTCTCATAATTACTTTATATCGTAGTTATGTTTTAAAATATTAAAGATAATCGGTTGTTGATGCTTTTCCACTTCTAAATAAAAATTGAAGCTCAGACTTGCTGATTATGGCTATTAATATTATTATTATTATTAATTTTTAAAAAGTTGTATGTGTTACATATCCTATTGCATGAGTTGTTTGGTGATAAAGTAGCATCCTAATTGTGTGGTGATTTTTAATTTACTCTAATTTTATTTATAAATTATACGGGGGATAATTAGGGTGTTACAGTTTCAACCAAACGAGCTCACATGTTACAAGTGCCACAGTCATATATTTTACCTCAGCGCTTGATCTTGCAGCTACATTTTGTTTCTTACTTATCTAGGATATCAAGTTTCCTCCAACAAATACACAATACCCAGAGGTGAGTCATTTATCAATGAGTGAGTCTACCCAACCAACATTAAAAATAACCATGTGCAACATGAAAATCATCAATAAAAGTAACAAAATACCTAGATCCAAATGTAGATATAGTACATGAAGGACCCCAAACATCAGAGAGAACTAAAGAAAGAGGGATGACGCTCATTTATTTATTGAATTGAGAAAGTAACTACAAATGTGCTTCCCTAACTGACACAACTCACAAGTAAGTTAGATAACTTTGATAAACTTGGCAATAACTTATGTAGTTTTCTAAAACTCGGATGACCTAAGTGAGCATGGATATTGAGTGGAGAATGCGGCTGAGCTTGTCTTGGATGACACCGAGACGTATTAAAGGCCTTGAGACTAACATCTGACACCAATCATCTGTCCTGAACTTCGGTCTTGCCGAGTAACGTTACTGTTAGTGAATGAGACAATACAATCAAAAGAACGAGTTAAACGACTGACTGAAAGTTTAAGTTGTTTCAGATGGATGTGGAAAATGCCTTTTTGAATGGGTATTTACAAGAGGAATTATATGTTGAATAGCCAAATGGGTTTATTGATCCTACTTTTCCAGATCATGTGCTCAAACTAAAGAAAGTTCTTTATGGACTAAAGAAATCTCATAAGGCTTTGTATGAAAGGTTAACTGATTTTCTTGTCAATAGTGGCTACATGAAAGAAGGAATAGACAAGACCATGTTTGTTAAAGAAGAACATGGTGAACTAATGGTAACTCAAATATATGTTGATGACATTGTGTTTGGAGGGATGCCAAACCAGATGGTCCAACATTTTGTGAAGCAAATGCAATCTAAATTTGAGATGAGTCTTGTAGGTGAACTAACATATTTTCTGGGTCTTCAAGTGAAACAAATTGATGATTCTATCTTCATCTCTTAAAGTAAGTATGCCAAGAACAAAGTGAATAAGTTTGGTATGGAAAATTCTAGTCACAAGAGAACATCTGCACCTACTTAGTTGAAGCTTTCTAAATATGAAAAAGGTGTTAATGTGGATCAAAGTCTGCATAGAAACATGATTGGTAGCCTGTTGTACCTTGCATCTAGCAGACCTAACATTACATTTATTGTTGGTGTTTGTGCAAGATATCAAGCTGAGCCCAAAATAAGTCACATCAATAAAATGAAGAGGATTCTGAAGTATGTCAATGGTACAAGTGACTATGGCATGTTATATTCTCATGGCTCTGATTCCATGCTTGTTGGGTATTGTGATGTTGATTGAGTAGGTAGTGCTAGTGATAGGAAAATCACTTCTGGAGTATGTTTCTTCTTAATGAATAATCTTATATCTTGGTTGAGCAAGAAGTAACACGATGTATTCCTATCCACTGCTAAGGTTGAGTATATTGCATCAGGAAGCAGACACTCTCAGTTGATTTGGATGAAACCAATTTTAAAAGAATATAATATCAAACAAGATGTCATTATATTATACTGTGACAACTTGAGTGCTATCAACATTTCTAAGAATCTCGTTCAATATAGAAGGACATAGCACATTGACATAAGTCATCATTTTATCATGGATCTTGTTGAAGATAAAGTTGTTACTCTTAAACATGTGGCCACTAAGAAGGAATTGACTAATATTTTCATCAAAGCTTTGGATGCAAATAAATTTGAAAAGTTAAGGGGTGAAATTGGATTTTGCATTTTTGAGGAATTATAGTAATTAGTTTTGTTATTGAAGGAGATAAGGAAGAGGAACATGTTGTTTCTGGTGATGTCTAATTTATGCCTTTGTTTGTTGTTGTCTAATTTATGACTAAAAAGGGGGAGTAATGGTGTTTGGTTGGTTGTGGTTGTAGTAGTATATGTTGCTACTTTAATATGCTGAAGTGGTCTATGTTTGAGGGAGAGAACGACTCAGAGGGAGAAGCATGAGCATGACCTATCTTTCTCTATGTTGTTGGGATGTCATACCACATGTCCTGGCATCATGTCATGTCTAAGAGAATTTATTTTTCTCTGCAGAATTTATGTGTTTGCTTTACTATGAGTGAGAAGTGTTATGGTTGTCATCTTGAGGGGGAGTATATGATTCAATGTGATAGGGGGAGTACGATTTAAATTTTTGATCTTGCCTTTAAGGGTGAGTGTGTGTGCTTAGGATCTCTAAGTGTCTTTCTATGATTGTAGATGTGATGTCAGACAAAATGTCTTGGCATTGTATCTCAGACATTGTTGGAGAATCTTGGTTTGTGAGAGTTGTTTTTCTCTCTGTGTGTCTTTCTGTGAGGATGGGTCTCCTCTTTAGTGCTGCTGTGTGTGCCTCTGATATATTCTAGTGTTATACCAAGTATGTGTTTGTTTTTATTTGTATATTGTGGTTATTGTTGTTGTTTTTTTTCTTCTTTTTTTTCAGATTCCTTTATGCCAAGTTTGTTTTAGCCAAAATTAGCCAAAGGGAAAGATTGTTAGTTTTGTGTTTTTGGGATTGACAATAATTTTGTTAAAACATGTATAACAATAAGATGTTAAGCAAGATGTCTTGACATGTGGTCAGACATTATTGCATAGATGTTAAGCATGACGTCGTGACATGTTGGTTAGACATCAGTGCAGGTTTTAGGTTTTACTTCTTGAAAGATTTGTTTTTAAATGTGAGATTCCTTTTGGTTTTAGCTCAGATATTTTCACAGTCCAAGAAAGGTATTTTAGGATCACCTATTTCATTCCAAATTTGCACTTGCTTCATAAAAAGGAACCTTGAGACATTATTGGAAACTTGTGATGTCGTTCCTATTTTTGTGCAGAAGATTCTACATAATTTATGCAACAAGCATTTTAAATAAGCGTTACTTTTGTTTGAAGATCCTGAAGCCCATGCTTACCAAAGACTATTTAAAGAACGTTTCTACACCTAAAAAAGAAACTAAGCCATGTGCGTGCAAGGAGATTTTAGGGTTTGGTTTATTATTTGTGATCCACTCTTATATCACTTTGATATCAGAGTTGGATTATGCTCATTGTTATTTGTGAGCTATTCATGCATCACTTTGATGCTTGAAGTGGACTAAATTTATTGATTTGTAATAGTGAATCACTCACAAGCTTTTAGGCAAGAGTGGATTTTGTGTCATTGGAAATGTGTCTTCTATTGTTATATGTTTTTATCACTGTTGTATGATTGAATGGAAGTGAAACGAGTCTCATATCTAGAAGTGTCTTAGATAGAAATAACACGGGTAGTGATTAGTGGCGCTACTGCGAAAATCGGCGCCGGCTGAACAGAAGAGTTGCCACCGTGCGTTATTTATCCCACAAAAGGGAAAGGAAACGCTCAGAGTAAACCTCACGCAAAGACGGGAACGGAATGGTCATCGCAACCAAATCCTGGATTCGGGAGTCGATTACGCAAGGGGAAGGTATTAGCACCCCTCACGTCCGCCGTACTCGACGGGATCCACGCTTGTTTTCTGGTACGGATTGCTATTCTATCTACTCTAAAGGTCTGGGGTTAAAAGAAAAGAAAATGACTCGACAAAGTATCGTACTTTATGCCTACATATTCCCGTCTATAACGAGAAATCAGAGTCAACGTAGTTCGCCTACCTACTGGAAAGGAGGGGAAGGTTGCTCGCTAGGATATCGCATCCTATGCCTACGTACTTTCACACAGCATGAAAGATCAGAGCAAACGTAGTTCGGGCTACGGAAGACACAAGCTTGTCTGAATGTTCTTATCTCCTTATGAAAGGGTTTTTTCCTGATTAAGAGTCCAAGCGGACAAAAATGACACTTTGATGTTTATTGTCAGTCTTTTACGCAAGAACTGTTTTTTATGATGTTTGCAATCTCTGACGCACTAGAGACTATGATTTGAGGGTGACTACGTCGTATGTCACCCTAAGGGTAACACACTAAGCAATCAGGTTACTGAAGAGTGACCCTCCAGCAACCTTTCTCAAATAGCTTAAGGCTCGTAGCGTACGACATCGATTATCCTTATTACTGTGTTTTGAATTATTCTGAGATAGAAGAGACGGAAGTCTAAAAACCTAGGGTTTGAAAGGGGAATCAAAACTACCTTAATGTTGTCATGCATGGATTACAACCTAATGTCTGTCATAATTCCCTCCTGCGCAGAGGAAATCAGAGATCCTAGGGGATAAACGAAAAAGAAACAGCAGATATACAATAAACAGTAAAATGTATGAAATGCAGCAAAACAAGCGAGGCAAGGGAGAAAGCAATAGGAAAGAGGAGACAAGCTCCACCTCAAACCTAGGGGTAATCTGAACAAGCCTACAAACAATACAAAAAAGGGAAAGCCACACCCAACTCCAGCTCAGACAGCAACACCAGCTCCTACAGCAAGCAGTTAAGATAACACCAGCTCTGGCAGCTACAGTTGATTAACAACAAAAAGTTGACAGTAACAACTTCAAGCAAGGTCCTCTCTTCACTCTTCAATGATGTTCAAACTTCAGGTAAGCTCTTATCTCCAACAATCTTCAGCTTTAGCAATCACTGAATCCAAACAACAAACAGCTTCAACCAACAGTAAAACTCTAAACTCAACAGATACCCAGCTTTGACAGGCACAAGCTTTTTCTTATCCAGTCATCAATACACTTCTTATCTTCAATAGGCTTCCATATTCAAGGCAAACACTCACATGAGAGAATCAACTGATAGAGGGAGTTGGAATGTTAAGAGGCTTAATGACAACCCAGGGAAATCACTAAGATCTTAACACAGTTGGTGAAAGTTATCCTCAAAGTTCTACCCAATCAAAGCATGCTCTACATCCCTCCTAAGGAGAGATGGAGCTATTTTATGGGACCTTATGTCATAGGATGGAATAGAGGCACAAGAAGCTCTCTATGTTTGACAGAAGAAGTCAGTCTACTCTAGAGCTCTCCCTACATCTCCTATCTCCTAAGTCTTCATCAAGCATCTTCAAGCACAAGCAACTTCAAGCTCCAAGCATCATCATTTATCTACAATCATCTCAAGGTCTTTACATACTCCTCAAGCCAAGCACAAGCCCTAACACCCAAAGAAAAGGCCCAAACCCATCAAACAAAGCAACTTCCCAAGAGGGAAACACACCAATATCAATCAACTTGCAAAAATCAAATAAAATGGAAATATTCATCATAAAATCCTAGATTAATTTCTAAGGGACCCTAGATATGTAACCTATACCCCACATAAGCCCCAAGGCCTAAATCAAACTAAAAACCCAAAAACTATGTGTTGAAATGCACCTATGTCAAGTTGAAACCCTAATTCTAGCACACTTGCTTCACACCTCTCAAAAACAATTAAATTTAAGTCACAAAAATGTGACAAAAATCCAGGGGGAGCCTAATACTCTAATCTAACCATAGCAAAAAGAATTACATCAAAAATCAAAGTGGAATGATCATACTAAATTCAGCAAGTAACATGTATCAAATGAAAATGAAATAAAAGCTATTAAAAGTAAAAATAAACCAAAAATAGAAAAATGCACGAAATGGCATTTTTACTCTTGTATAATTTTCTTGATGTTTTTATGAACATAGGGAAAAAATTCTCAATCAAAAATATTAATTTTCCAATTAGTTATGAATTTTTAAAGAACTTAAAATAAATGTGAAAATAAAAGAAAATATGGAAAAAATGGAAACTTAGCGTGTCAAATAGCAATCAGAATCAATGCATTTAGCCAACTGGGCCCAAAAGGGGGTGTGGATAGCAGCGCACCTAAGCCCAATTCTATTCACAAATTAAATAAAAAAAACAAAGAAAAAAGAAAAAACTCGGTGCAGGAAGTAATGAAAACGCGTGTGTTTCTTGGATGGGCCTCTAGAGGGGGTGTTGGAATCAATTTGCAACTAAGCCCATTGCTACGTTTTAATGAAATGCAGCGTATCACCCTCAGCCTTCTCCTTCACAAACTGAGAGCAACTCACGGCCGTTGGATTTGTTCTTGGTCAAAGGTCTCGTGAGGATCTAATGGCTACCAACTTGTCTTCTCCAATTCAAATTCTGGAGGGAGAGGGAAGCCATGGAAACAGAGCTTGCAACTTCATCTTCTTCCCAATCGGATTCCACCAAATCTCCATACAAACTCAAAATTAAAAACCCTAACCTGCTTGAAATTTCACCAGGAATTCACCTATGGTAACCAAATTCAATGAAACACAACCTAACTCAAACACGAATTAAACTTCAGAATTTGGTCCATGATCAAAACTCACCAAACTCCAAATTATTAAGCTCAACCTCTTCACCACTTCACCAGGATTACATTCCACTATCATACTAAGGTTCTTCTTCAAGATTAAGCAAGTTATCAACAAGAACAGAAATCATGTCCATTACTTAATTGTTTCTAAACTTCACCAATCAATACCTAAAAGCTTCCTATGATCAATTGCAAGCTATCTAACCACCTAACTCCTAAAGAAAACACTTAAATCATGCTGTGGTTTGAATTTTACCAACCTGAGAATTCTTGATGAACAGAAGCACAAAACCTTCAAATCAAGCTCTGAGAAGCTCCAGATTCCTTCAATGGATGATGATCTTGCTTCTGTATGCAAAAGAATCAGTTGAAGTAGCTTGGATTATGGAAATCGATTATGAGTTGCAGGTGAGAAAATCCAAGAGCAAGAACACGATTCCTCCACCAATTTGCTTGGAACTTGATCTGGAAACACTCACTAGCACCAATGGAAGCAAATGGGATCAAGAAATTGGATGGAAAGTGAAAAGTATGTAGTAACCGAATCTGAGTTGCAACAGAAAAATTTCAATCTCAATCTCTCTTCTCTCCTTCAATTCTCACCAACTCTGGCTTTGGATCACTCCATATGCATATATAGAGTGTGAATGAGGACTCTAGAATCTTCTGGATCAATCCAATGAGAAAATCAACTTCTCATGCCATGGAAATCTCATCTCATGCTATGCACATACCATCTCATGTTTTTGCTTGCAATTCCTCTCATTCTGAGCCCAATTTCTCTCCAAATGAGATTTAGGATGTGTTAGGATGGAAAGGAACCTTGGATTTGCCTTGACAAGTGATTTTGCATATGTGCCTTATGATTCAAGTAACCCATTTACAAAGCATGTCCTAAAAATAACCCTCAATTCAAAATTGTGGCAATGTCAATGTTCTCAAAATGCATTTTACAATCAAATTGGTATGTCATATGGATTGGTTTGGTTTTGTAGGTCAAAAACCCTAATTTTCAACTTTGGTTCATTTAAAATATACCTTCATTTTAGGCCATTTTGGTGACTTTGTGAAGCAAGCCATTCCAAGCTCCATGACCTCCTATCTTGCCTAAAAACATCATTTTGAACACATCTCATGTTGAACATTTTTCCATTTGAGGAGTGGAAAATGGATATTTGGACCTATGTTGAAAAATGACCTGTAATTCAACTTTCCCAAAATACCCTTGGGTTGCCAAGACCATAACTTGAGTTCTACAAATCCGCTTGAGGACTTCTAGTACTCAAATTAAAGATAAGATCAAGACCTACAACTATTATGTTGTCCAAGGATCCATTTGAAAACTCCTTGATGGGAAAAGGTTGCTTGGAAGTCAAGTGACTTTCACAGATAAATTTCAGTGTCCTCTGGTGACCCCTAACTTGCAAGAACCATAACTTGAGTTATACAAATCTAGTTGAAGACTTCTAGTACTCAAATTAAATCTATTGAGAAGCTCTACAAGTTTCATGTTGACCAAGAATTCATTTGAAGCTTGCATTTTGACTTATCTGGCTTGGAAGTTAGGCCTAAATTAGGGTTTTTTACACTGAAACCCTAATTTAGTAACTCCTCTTCTTCTTGATTCTCTTTAATTTGTACCTGACCCAGCACCACACATATATCCACATATCAATTCATGAATCCCACATCCTTCAACTAAGCCTTGATGCTCTTCAATCACTCATTTGACTTAGGGTTGACCTAGGGTTGACCCAGATGAAACCCTAGTTGACTGTACTTCAACTCTGGCTCTTGTACTTGTATCAATGACTTGTCTCATCTTCAAAATGACCCTCTAGGTCTTCCATGATCTTTGTAAACATTCCATACCCTCAATCATGACTCACACATTCATTGATGATCTTCAACCCCCCAAGATTAGGAGAGGAATCCACTGGTTAACATTCACAACTCTCAAAGCTTCAAACCTTTTCTTGATTACTTGGATAGTCTTAAACTTGAATAAAACCCCTTGATGGGCCTCTTTCTGATAAGAATGGCACTTGATCCCTTGTTAGATGACTTGTTATGCTATGCTATGCAAATGACTAGACTATGTACATGACTTATTATGCAAATGACAATGCAATTGAAACATAAACCAGGTGAAATAGGTTGAGCAAATTTTAGGGTGCAACAATTAGGTGAAAAGATCATAAACCGGAGTTTGTTTATTTATGCTTTAAACTAGTACTATTATAGTGGATTTCCTTCCTGGCTTGGATGCCCCCAGATGTAGGTGATGTTGCACCAAACTGGGTTAACAATTAGCTGTGTTATTTACTTCCAGCTATTTACTTCAACTGCATAATTGTTTGTGTTGTATTACTGTCCTGATCTCAATATCGTGACATCTTACTCGACATTTGGTGTCTGATTACCAGAATTTCAAAGTACATATAGTCCATTAGTCATTTGTGTAGTAACATAAAATATATCATTCAAAAAAATGGAGCTACAATTATTCTTTATTATGAATGAAAAACCAAACTTGTCCAAACAAGAAACGAAAATAATATTCCTGCTAATTGCAGGTACATAATAACAGTTCTCTAACTGAATTATTAAATCACTAGGTAAAGTCATTACATAAGTTCCTATAGCTAAAGTAACAACCTTTGCTCCATTGCCAACTCGTAGATCAACTTCACCTTTTTCCAATTCTCTACTCCTTTTTAGCCCCTGTACATTCGTACAATTGTGAGAACCACATCTAGTATCTAATACCTACGAGGCAGAAGTAGATAAATTTATTTTTATAACAAAAATACTTGAAGTTGAAGTCTCTACTCCATTCTTCTTATCTTCCAAGTACTTTGGGCAGTTTCTCTCCTAGTGTCTGGTCTTACCACAATAGAATCAAGTGCCCACCTTTGTTACACCTCCAATGGGCTTCAAAGCATGAACATTCAGTTTGGGTGATGCAACTTCTCTACCTTTTCTCTTACCGCCCTGCTTGGTGGGCCTTTTGTTCTACTTTTTTTTATTACTAACCATTACAATGGGTTTCCCTTTTGACTTCAGATTCTACTCAGTAGTTCTTAACATGCATAGCAGTTCTAGAAGACTTTTGTCCATATCATTCGTGTTGAAATTAAGGATAAATTGACTGAAGCTCTCCGACAACGACTGCAGGATCAAATTAGTCGCAAGCTCATTTTTTAGGGGGAAACCCAAACTTTCAAGGTTTTCCATATACCCAATCATCTTGAGTACATAGAGACATGCATATCTCCCATAGCTAGCCTTGAAATTGGGCTTTTGAAACTTCAAATCTCTCATGCCTTGCCTGCTTTTGATAGAGCATCTTCAGGTGTTCAATCATATCAAGCGCTGCTATGTTTTCATGTTGCTTTTGCAATTCAGAAATCATGGTAGCCAACATGAGGCAAGAAATTTCATTAGCATCATCGACATGCTTCTTATAAGCATATCTTTCAGCCTTATGAGCATAACTAAAAGGCTCATCTTCAGGAACATGTGTCTCAAAGGCATATAACTTTTTTTATCATGTTTGAGGATAATCCTCAAGTTTCGGTGCCAATATAGAAAATTTATCCCAGACAATTTTTCCTTATCAAGGATTGATCGCAAAATGTTGTTAGAGGTGTTTGTTGAAAAGTATAAACTTAATATTTATTTTTGGGGAATTTGTAATTAGTTTGGTTTCACCGGCTTATTTATCATATAAATTGTGTATCACATGCATCAACATACATACAAAATGAAACAATTATAGCCCCTAGCGCAATTGTTCTCCCAAGCCAATGAGAGAACCTAAGATAAACCTAATAATGATCTACACATATCCAAGCAATATCTCCAAGGTTGTCCTCCTTTGATCTTGTATTCTTCTATTTCTTTATAACATTACATTACATCAAAGAATACTCGTTTTACAAACGAGGGAGTGAGATGATAAAAGAAGTTACATCAAGAGATTAAAAGAGAGACACAACATATAGGTCGTATTTTAAAATCCCAAAACAAAATAAAGGAAAACTAAGACCATAACTGATCACCACAAGATAACAATAATAAACACATATTATTATTATTATTATTATTATAATTATTATTATTATTATTATTATTATTATTATTTATTATTATTATTATTATTATTATGAATTTAAACTATGTTAATTAAATAAATTAAATTAAACTTTGGCGATTGATCATGAGTTAATTGGAGTTTCTATTGTTCAGTTATTAATGTATACCAAATTATTTTAAAATAAATAATAACAATAATTTTTTATTATTTAATTAAATAATAACATGATACTTTATCATGTTCTTTTGAAAACTTTTCATTATACATAAACACAGTAACCTTGAATAAACATTTCGGTACAAGAAACAGACATTTTGCTTATACAGTATTACATAATACATATTACATACAAATATTGTTTAATAACTTTTATTAAAATTATTGTTTCATATATGCAACATCTCGTTATTGTTACCACAACATGTGTAAGCATTTTATAATAACAATAACAACGATTGTTATTAAATTATAAAACAAAATTAAAATACTTATAATAATAATAATAATTATTATTATAATATACAATTTTGTAAACCTTAAAATAACTCTTGACAACACAACTCTTGTACCGTAAAAAACTCTAATGCAATGTATTCATACTATCAAAATCGTAACGATCGATTATTTAAATCGATTGATCAAAATATCATTGCTTTACCATACAAACGTATGATTCTAAAGCAAAAGAACATTGATCAATCATATGAATTACAATCATCACACAAATCAATCGATGAAATAAAAGGCATATCAAATATACTGTCTTTGCATCCGAATCATTCATATCTTATACGAAATTGATCAATTGCTTTTATGCAACTTATGGATGATCGATGTATTGGTGCTTCACCATACAAATGTCATATTTCGAAGCATAGTCAACATCGAATCATCCAAATCATACACAACATGATGCCAAAAAATTAATTTTCTTTATTATTTAATTTATTATGTATTTTAATCGAATTAAATCAGAAAGTACAAAAAATAAACATCTACCTAATTCATAGTTTCGTAAGTGGCTTTGATACCACTGAAGGGAAATCGGGATCCAAAATGCAGCAAAAACATAAATTTTCCCTTTAGTGATCCTTACGAATGAGCATGATTAGTGATAAAAATGATTACCTCTTGTAGCGATTAACAATTTTGATGCAGATCTGGATGAATGATCACGAGCATTGAATGAAGAATATCACCTCTACTAAGTGCACACAAACATAGTGTCTTCAATCTCAGTACTATCTGCTACGAATGAAGACTTTGAGTGAAAGGGAAAGAGAGAAATACAGTCAGGGTTTCATCAACTGAATTTTATCAAGTTCAGAAAACTTTTACACAAGGGTTGTATTTATAGAACCCCTTATGTAGACTACAAACTAAAAACCCAACTTAAGTGTACCATATAATAATAATAATAATAATAATAATAATAATAATAATAATAATAATAATAATAATAATAATAATAATAATAATAATAATAATAATAATAATAATAATGTAATAACCATTATTATAATAAACATATTTTATTATTATTATATTTAATAATTGTTATAATAATAATAATAATAATAATAACTATTATTATTATATTATACGATGTTCTATATTTGATTTAAGTACACCGCATCTTACGGTGTTCCATAATTCTCTAAAGTACACTGTACCTTACAATTTGTTTCTTATTTATTCTACCTCTCATCAATTTGTATTTATGTGTGTGACCCTGTAGGTTCTCGTGACGTTAGAAATTATATTAAATCATATAAATATAATAAACACTGAGCGGTATCTAACAACACATCACTGCTACCTAAGTCACAAAAATTTCATGTGAAGTTGGGAAACATACCACCAATCCATGTGGTGAAGGCCATATGGTGTCAAAAGTCATTGTTTCTTTTTTATTTTTATTACTGATGCATGGAAATTTTACACGACATTGTGATACTCCTTGTGATGCAGTATAATTTTAGGTTACTCTTTACTATTTTCTCAACTCTAAAAACTCACAATAGACACCTATTTAACGAGAAGTAAGACAAAAATTTCAAGATCATGTTTTAAAAGAGAAAACAATAGTAGTTGTATTATGAGACCACTATTTATAATTCTCACCCTTGAAAGAAAGAATGACTATTCCTACTAATCATCTGTGAAGGTATTATTGTGGCAACTCTTTGGTAATGTCTTTATTTATTATTGTTGTAACAAATGATACCAATTAACAAATAAATCTTTGAGAAATGGAGCTTCTTGATGAATAATGAAACAGTTAGGTTAACAAAAAGAGAGAGAAGAAAGAAGGAGAGTAAGATTGGACAAACTGTTTTTCTATTCACTTGCTCAATTAAGGTACAAATGATTACAAGTGAAAAACAACAATTGACCTCTCTCAACAACCCAATAGATCTAGCCTATTTATAGGCTACTAAGTTAACTTAAATAATAAGCTAACCTAAACAATTGGATCCAAACAACAAGGCCCAATTCAACATTACATACTAGAACTAACTTTGACTATAACATGTAACACTTCAACATCAGCATGAGAACCAGCTTTGGCTTCATGATTGTCTCCCGTCGAAATATGAAAACTTTCCCTGTTGACAACATCCAGTCGACAATACTAGAGTTCGATCCAATATCTCACAAATCTCCACCTTGAAACAAACTCTACAATAACAGGGAACAATCTAGCTTTCATCATACAACTTTATCAACTGCATACAACAGCTCAATAATGTCTTGGTGATCATATCAGTAACATTGTCATCAGTCAAAACCTTCGGCACTTGGACTTTTCCATGCTCAGTTATCTCTCTGGCAAAGTGAAGCCTTACATCGATGTGTTTGGTTCGCTCGTGATAGGCTGGATTCTTTGACTGGTGTATTGCACTTTAACTATCACATTTAACAGTGATAACTCGACCTTGAAGTTTCAGCTCCTTTGAAAAATCTTTAAGCCACAATGCTTCTTTCACAACTTCAATGATGGCAATATATTCTGCTTTTATGGTTGATAATGCAACAACCTTCTGAACTGTCGCTTTCCAACTAATTGTTGTACCGAATATAGTGAACACATATCCAAAAATATATTTTCTGGAATCCATACAACCTGCATAATCAGAGTCGACATATCCTTTGATTTCAACTTTGCTATCATCACCACAGGCTCCAGCATAAATCAAGACTCTATTTAGGGACCCATTTATGTACCTAAGACTCCACTTCAAAGCTTGCCAGTGCACCTTTCCATAATTGGCCATATACTTGCTTACAAGGCTCACTCCATACGCTATGTCTGGATTTTTACAGACCATAACATACATCAAATAACCTACTATACTAGGATATGGAATGTTACTCATATATATTCTTTCAGCTTCAGTACTCATAATTTGAGTAGTACTAAGCTTAAATTGAGGATTTGTCGGAGTCACAACAGGCTTTGAATTTGACATACCAAACTTGTCGAGATCTTCCGTAGGTATGTCTCTTGAGATAAGTATAACTTCAATTACTTTCTATTTCTCCGAATGTCAATCCCAAGAATCCTGGTGGCAAATCCGAGATCCTTCATTTTGAACTCCTTACTGAGTTTAGCCTTCACCTCCATTACATCCTCGACATAATTGTTAGCTATGAGGATATCATTTATATAAAGCAACAAAATAACAAGTGAGTTTTCAGGTCGAAATCTGAAGTAAACACAGTGATCGAACTGGCTCCTAGTGATATTAATGTGTTTCATGAACTTGTCGAATCTCATGTTCTACTATAGATGAGATTGTTTCAGGCCATACAAAGACCTATTCAACTTGCACACATAATCTTTTTTAACCTTTTCTGTGTACCCTTCAGGTTGTCGAATCAGGATCATTTCATCTAGATCACCATACAAGAAGGTTGTCTTCACATCAATTTGTTCAAGTTCCAGGTCAAACTTCGCCACTATGGCCAACAACATTCTAATGGGTATATGCTTTATAACACGTGAGAACACATCATTGAAGTCAAAACCTTCTTTCTGAATGAACCCCCTAGCAGCCAACCTTGCCTTAAAGCGCTTCGACATCACTTATTCGATTCCTTCCTTGACCTTGAAAATCCACTTACTGGTTCCTGCAGGTTTCTCAATCAACTCCCAAGTGTTATTATCATGAAGAGATTTCATTCTGTCATCCATGGCTTTTCGCCATTCAGTCTTATTTCGAGTCCTCGTAGCTTCCTTGTAGTCTCTAGGTTCTTCCTCAAATACCTCACTTGTAGAGATTAAGGCAAAAGTTATAAGATCTGCATAACCAAGTCTCTGAGGTGTCTTGATGACTTTTCTTAACCTATCTCTTTCCAGTAGGTAGTCATCGACAATTTTTCCAATCTCTTCAGCATCTTGCTCTTCTTCTTCTTCGACTTCATTCGGGTTATGCACTTCAACATCATAATGTTCCACCTCAACATGAATCTCTACCTGTTACAACTCCTCCTTATAAATTTCTACACTTCCACCAGCATCACCAATTTTCTTGAACGCCATCTCGACTTTATTGAAAACTACATCACGACTTGTGATACATCTTCTATGACCTGGCTCTAGACACCACAACCTATAGCCTTTGACTCCCTCAGGATATCCAAGGAACATGCATCTCAGAGCTTTAGGTTCTACCTTGTCTTGCATAATGTGAGCATAAGCTAAATAACCAAATACTCTTAGTTTGTCGAGATCTGGTGGTTGACCAGACCAAACTTCTTCAGGTGTTTTCATCCCATGACAGTCGATGACATCTATTTATCAGATAAGTTGCTGTCGAAACAGCCTCCGCCAAAAACACCTTCTTCAATCCAGCACTAACCAACATGCATCTAACCCTTTCAATGATTGTTCAATTGAATCTTTAAGTTAAGCCATTTTGTTGAGGAGTATCTGTTACAGTCTTATGCACTGCAATCCCAGACTCGACACACTAGATGTCAAAAGCTTCATTGCAAAATTCAAGGCCATTATCGCTTCTCAGCCTCTTGACCTTTTTTTTAGTTTGAGTTTCGACCAAAACTCCCAACTTTTAAAATTCTCAAAAGTTTCATCCTTAGTCTTCTAAATAAATATCCATAATTTTTTGAAATAATCATCAACTATGGATAAAAAATATTTATGCAAATACAAATTTTTATAAATATTTAATAAATACTTTACATAGGATTACAATACAAATATCATATTCAAAATCTCTACTTAATTAGGATAAAAAATTAATAATAAGTTCCCCAAAAATAATAACTCTCTTAAAGTAGTGGGATGACCTTATGATGAATATTTACCACATTGCAAATGTGCTAAATTTGGAAAAACAAAATATGACTAAAATGAGCATTTGCTGTAACATCCCCCACATTTCTCCTCTTTTATTTAATAGAGGCATTATGTTAGTATGATTTATTGGGGACTTATTTACAATGTATCGAGGGAGTTAATTATGTTGAGAAGCAAGAATGTGTTGCAGACTATGAAATTAGAAGATTGAGGGGAGGAGTGTGAGTAAATAATCATTTTATCCTAAAGGGTATTTTAAAAATATTATTGAAAAGAAATGGTTGAGTAAAATTTCTTTTAAAGACTTATATGGCTAAAATAAATGTTTACCACAAATATTTTATTTACATAGTTTTTAGTATGGTAAGTGATATAAATATATTTTCATTATTATTAAACATACTTATTTATTTTTGAATGAAAACTTTAGAATTTTTAATTTAAAGAAACAATATTATTTTTAAAAAAATTTAATTATAAGTTTTTTTGTATAATTGTTGTGAGAGATATATAAATTGGATTATGAGAACAAAAAAGGTAACAAAATTGTTAGTCGTTGACACTAACTATGTTTGGAAGATTTGAATTTTTGTATTTTTATTTATTTTGATATAAACGCATAACATTTTAATAGGTTTTTTAAAAAAATGTTTACTTGTTTTGAGGAAAAAACTATTGTAACAGGGTAATAATGTAACACCGCGATATTTTATATAATTAAATATTTATTTTTATTAAATCATCTTAATTTTTTTTTAAGTAATTTGTTTTATGTGTGTAATTATATGTGTATAATTATATTTTTAAATATTTATATTTATCATCTAATTTTAAATGTTTCTTTTATAAATATTTGTAAATTATTAATATCGTGATTAATTTTATTTACTTGTATTCATGCTATATTTTGTGATGTCATATATACATGTTTATTGGATACAATAACGAATATTAAGAGTCAAATATATATTTGATGTTTTATTATTTTAAGAATTTTCTAAATGTGATGGAAAGATGATTAATATACTCTTTATTTTTGTATTAATCGGAACAATTAATTATAAGTTATTATGAATATTTATTTAATTTTTTGTTTTAAATTGTCAATTTAGTGTGATCATAATAAAATGAAATCTTATATATGATTTATTTTATTGTAATCAATTGATAATTTTATTTTTTATTATTTAAAAGGTGACCTTTGATTAATTTTGTTGATAATAAGGAATACGAGAACAAATTTATTATTATCAGTGTTAAAATTTTACTGTAAAGTAAAATAAACAATGAGTTAGATATATAACATCAATTTTGGCAGAAGTTTTGTAGTTAAAAAATATATTCTATAAAAAAATTATTTGTTAGGTAATTAACCGTTTGTGATGCGTTGAACAAGATATGATTGATTGAGATCGTTTGTTAAAAATAAATGAATTTTTTTTTTCAAGTTTTTTAATGATCGCATCTTAGTCATCACACTAATTATCTAATCTTATATTTTAATGTTAAAACATAACAAACTACGAGAAGATATTTTTTGATAAATAAAAAGGACAACATTGTGAAATCTTTTATGGGTAATGTTAACTTGTGTTCTTGGGGCACATTTTAAAAAAACCATTTATAGTAAATTTGTATTGAAAAACACGATTTAAAAATTAATTTTATACTTTAATTAAAGTTTATACACAATTTCTAAGATAATGTTTCTTAATTTAGTTCTTATCATGTGCCTCAAGGACACAAGTTAACATTACCCATCTTTTATTCAGACTTACCAATACAAAAAGGTCATACAAACTATGATATAAAATACGAGTATTCATTAACAAGATATATATATATATATATATATATATATATATATATATATATATATATATATATATATATATATATATATATATATATATATATATATATATATATATATATATATATATATATATATATATATATATATATATACTCCATTACCATTAATATTCATCCTAATTATCCAATAATATGAAAAACTATATCATATATCAAAGAATAATAAAGATAGTACAATTAGCTTACTATCAAAGGTGGCTTTAAGTTAATATAAAATCTTTGAGACTATCTTCGAAAAAATTAGTCTAATAAACCATGTGAACATTTTGGCAAAACATTTATTCTTTCACTGAAAAATATTTCGCTCGAATTTGTGAGAAATTTTATCCTCTTAATCTTGAAAGTTTAATTTTATCATTAATTTAGCTTAGTTGTGAGGGAATTTCTCAAAGATATACTAAGCTAATATTTTGATATAATCAGCGTATTGTCCAATTACCAGTAATTTTTCATAGTGAATTCATTGGCCTGCATGAGTCATATATAAGATTTCAATTTTATGAGAGTGCATTAAATATCATGTATAAATCTTTTTGTTGATTCTCGTTTTCCTTTATATTCTTTATTAAATTGATTATGTTTATATTATCAACAAGTTTTAGCAACGGGAGAATATTTATTTAAACTTAACGAAAATAATAGAGATATAGTAAATTTGAGAAATGAAATTTATATTAAGTCGAATTTTTCAATATTAATTTTTGGGCTTTTATGATATCAATATTTATTGCAAATTTTATTTCTAGTTTGTAAAATATATTTTTCTTATTATTTATAATTAATTTTAGGGTTAAATATGTTTTTTATCCTTATAAAATATCAAATTTTATTTTTGATTCTTATAAAAAAAAAACGTGTTTTGGTCCCTATTGTTAAACCAATGTGTATTTTTTAATAATTATTTTGCAGATATGTTTAGAACGTTATAAAAAGAAGGAACTCAAAATTTGATTTACAAGTCGAAATTTTTATTACTTTTATCATTATTTTTTAAAATTTAAAAAATTCATATTTAATTCTTCTTATTTAAAAAAATTATATAATTAGGTAAGTAAATATTTTATAGTAATCTGAATACGTATGAAAAATATTATTCAAATATTAAAAAATTTAAGAGTAGTTAAATAGTTTTCAAAATTTTAGAAAATAACAAAGACTAAAACTGCATGCATAAAATTTTTGTAGGGAATAAAATATGTCTTTTTTTATAGAGATTAAAAATAAAATGTCAAATATTTATAGGGACTAAAAATATATTTAATCCTTAATTTTAATATAATAAATAATTATAAAATAAAATTTTAATTAAAGTATTTTTTCAATTTAAACATTTTTTACTTTGGTGAAATAAGCTTTTATATTGTCTATTTTTCCTGTTGTTAAATAAGCTTTTATTAGTTAATGTAGAAAATTATATAAAAATTAAATAATTTACTTTTTGATAAAGGTGGAAAATCTTTTTCTTTAAATTTCATCGATATTATAAAACTCCATACTATTATATTCCTTTTTGAGGTTTTAGAGTCATTTTGATACTAGTTGTAACTTTTTAATCTTTTTA
Source organism: Lathyrus sativus (assembly GCA_963859935.3). Classification (NCBI taxonomy): domain Eukaryota; kingdom Viridiplantae; phylum Streptophyta; class Magnoliopsida; order Fabales; family Fabaceae; genus Lathyrus; species Lathyrus sativus. Next base: position 549,085,480 of record OZ012741.1, read on the forward strand.
TGATTAACAAACTTAATTATACATTATTATTATTGATAAAAAATAAAAATGTAAATTGAAAAATATTAAATATTAACTCCTTATATAATTTATTTCTCAAAGTTTATTTAACTATTTTTAACAAAAAGGGAAAATGAAAATGCATAAAATGAACTTAAAATCCATTAATCAAACATTCATAAGTATGGGGATCCCATAAATATAATCGAAAAGAAGACTCTAATTATCATAAAAAAGAGCTTTAATTATTAATCATAAATTTTTAAAATTAAATATAAATAAATATTAACCAATTGGATCGTATAATTTATCCTTACACTCGCACTTTCACAGGTGTGGGCTCTAAAATGAGGATTGGTGTGCAGGGAGTACAAGTTTCACAGTTGTTTATACAAGTTGGAGCATGTGATTCAGTTGGGCTAAAAATCCTCCTTGACGACAAAATCTTTGACATATTAGCTTTTCTGTGAGACACAATTCCTTGTTGCTTTTCCTTAACTTGTTAATCAAAAATATCACAATTAATCTTAATTTATAAATAAAATAATTGAAAAACAATGATTATTTTTCTTTTACCAAAATGAATATAGATGGCAAGACTTAAATTTTTATTCATAAAAGCGATAAACTCATAATGAAAGTAGTAATTTATTTTTGAGTTAAAAAAACTAAATAATATTACAAATAACAAATATACAATTTGCATGTATTTAAGTCCCAAACTTTATAACTTACAATAGTTTCAAGTTAGATCTAAGAAATATAACTTATAAAAAAAATGAAATTATAAATCTTACACCTAATAAGTGAAAATAAGAAAAAGTGGTGGAAAAATATTAAACTATAATATGAGACATATATGTTGTTAAAAAAAACTAAGTAGCTTTATCTGAATATTAGAACCAGGTAACATGGCACACCTACTTTCTCTAATGAAAACAATGATGGACTCTTATTTAATTAAAGATATAACATAAAACAATTTTTAATAAAAAAGTAAACTATATGATACGAGATTTGAATAATTAGTTTCAAAGATTTGATACCTCTACATGTAATGGATGAAGTAATAAGTTATTAAAAAAATTGAGAGTATGACACATGTGAAATGACAATGTTGTGTTTTTCTCAAAAACATAATGAAAATTCTCTCTTTCTTTGTATGACAATAAAAGTTATCTTATTTTTGGTGTTGAGAAGAATGAATCACTACCTCTATATATATTGTAGAATATTATACTGCATTTTTTAGGAATTTATTACTTCCATGTAATCTTTTTTGTGTAATATTTTTTTTTTAAATTTTTTTAGGAAACTTTATAAATGTTAATTAATAACGATATAAGAACAAAATTAAGTTTTGATGCTAACTGCATAAGTTATCTAAAAGAACAATTCTGTATGATATGGTTTTTGTCTAGTGTGTGGTTGTTGTCAATATGATTTTGACTCTGTTAAGAAGATGTGTGACGTCATCAGACTCTGCTAAAAAACCTCCTTGACGACAACCTTAATTCTGGTGTGGGCCCTAAAATGAGGATTGACGTCATCAGACTCTGGAAGAAAAATATATGTATGTACAAGATAAAGTTAAGATTCAGAAATACTTCTAATGCAACGGTTCTAAGGAACGTTAGTAACGAGGTTTCTGATTGATACTTTATAAGTAAGCCTAGAAGGCTTTACAAGAAGTGTGCTTTACATTAATACAATTCTGAAGATTCAGAAGAATGGTTCCGGTGAACAAAGCTCTCAAGATTATGAAGACACAATTTATGAATATCAAGTTCTGAAGAGTTTCTAAAGACAAGGTTCTGAATGAACGAAGTGCTGAAGAATCTGAAGACAAAGAACATGCTTATTGAACTTTGAAGACTCTGAAAACAAGGTTTTGAAGGAATAGGTCCTGAAGACTCTGAAGATAATACTTCTAAAAGAACGAGTGCTGAAGATTCTCAAGATAGATTTTGCTGAACAAAGATCTTGAAATTCTGAAGACTGATTTTCTGAAGATTACACAAAGAAAGACTCTTCTACAACATGCTTTATCAAGTTAATATTTAAAGCCTCCGAAGATGCTAGAAGACTGAAGATAAGAATGGTTTTTAAATTGAATATAATAGTACTAAAACTCTGTTACCTCTACCTCGAACGTTGGGATATTGTTGGTTAAACTAGAAGAATAGTAACTTAGTTGATCTTGATGGTTAAACTAGAAGAAGTATTATTCATTCAAAAAGAAGTTAATAAAAAAAAGCTAAAAGCTCATGATAAGAAGCCTTAGTGCTCATCTAGAAAGCTTCTAAGTAATATAAAACTAATGTTTTATAATCTTTCAGAGATTCATTCTTTAGATAGTTTTCTGTATTAGAAATCAAGGAGTTGTTGCTCATATCTTGCTTAGAAACACTTAGGTGTTCTTGTACTTCATCTGTGTAATCAGCTTGTAAGAAGCATACTAGTACACAAGAAAATCCTTGAAAAATGTATTGTTCCTTGAGCAGTCGAGTGAAGACCCGAAAGCTTGAGAGGGCCAGGTCGTTGTTGAATGGCTTGGAGGTTGGTTCCTTGAGAGGCGAATGAATGCCGAGATTCTCAAGAAGGCAATGGAAGGTATCCATTGTGGTTGTAATCATTGATGATTTCCTTGAGCGGATAAGTGAAAGACAAGATGCTTAAGAGGGCTAAGCGTGTTGTTTAACAACTTAGAGGTTGTAATCATTTTGATGATTATTGGATTAAGTCCTTGTGATAAGGCGAAATCACCTTGAGGAGTGAACTGGAGTAACTTCTCTTATGGCACTTCCAAGAAGATTGGAAACAAGAAGAAGAATCAGCTAGTAAAAGGATAATAGACTCATCAGATTAGTAAAAGAATCTGATGAAGGTTATTCTTGAAATATGCTAGTTGAGAACTACGTACCTCCTTAGGTGATGCCTAGACAAGACTTAAGAAGAATAATCTAGAAGAGATCAACAAAGAATCATCGAGCAAGAAATCTTGTTTTTTGCAACTTAATTCTTTTTTAGTATGAGATGTTTTCAACAAACAGACTCAGTCTACCGTTGACTTTCACAGTATTGCTCATTAGGAACTCTTTCATGTAAAGAAGAGAAAATCCTCGTGTCATGATTCTGAAGTATAGAGACTTCAAGATGAAGTATGCTGAAGATGTTAAAAATCTTGTCATCAAGATTTTAAATCATGACTACAGAATTTAAGATTCTGAATGATGATCTCCTCGTCAGGATTCTTGAAGAAGATAATTAGAAGCTTGCTATTTGAATAGAAGCCTATAGCAATTGGTCAAGCATGTAGAAGATCTCTCCAAAAGGTAAAGAAATTTCTTATTCAACAAAAACTAATCCTACTGCAGATAAGCATTAAAGCTGGTTATCGAATTCTGATTGTATGCACAAAATGAAGACATCTACTCCAACTTTGGAAAGCTTCACGGATTTCTGAAGTAATCAGAATGGAAGTTTATCAAGCTATCAGAAGTTTGGAAGAACAACACACGCAAAATTAGATTTTCTGAGTTCTTAACAATGTGCGTCTATGAAAAGATTTGGCTAAAGCATAAGACAAATTAAGTCATGTTAGCTTGAGAAAGGTATCTCAGTTAAACAAGCTTAAGTTGGTCATAATGTCTTCCATAAGTTTCTTTTCAGAAACTCTTGATACATAAATGTAGTCTTCTGTGTTCACTATCTTCTGGACTCATGTGACTGAGTGAAAGTATGAACTTGAGAAGCTATCTGATGAAAAGAAGATTCTGGTGTTCTAGTTCTTTACTATCTGATACAGATGATAGAATAAGCTTGGAAAAAATGGCTAGAATCATGAAATCATCATGATAAGGCATCTAATATGATTCGAATCTATTCTAATGCATATTGGTTAGATTGCTCTGTATATCCAAGGCTATTGAAGTACCTTTGTCGCTACTAGAAAAATGCATCGTGCAACGACAGGGAGGCGAAAAAGATAGACAGAAAAGTCTCCACCGAACTTTATTTATCCCATGAGGGGAAAGGAAAATATCGAGAAAACCTTAAGAAAATAATGGATAAGATGGTCTTGCAACCAAGAACGGGTTCGGAAGCCGGTTATGCGAAGGGAAGGTACTAGCACCCCTCGCATCCATCGTACTCAATGGGAACCATTTGTTTGTCGATGTGTGAATTTATTTGCTTAAATATTATGCTATAAAAGAGTGTTTCTAGGAGAGAGAGAGAGAAGGGTTAGAAATAGGGTAAAGAGAGGTAACAGGGAAGAAAAGAGAAAGAACATACTCGGTAGGACTTCGCAATCCTAGGCCTACGTATTCTCAAAAGGTATGAGAAAATCAGAGTCGACGTAGTTTGGGGAAATACAAATATTGGGGGGAATGTGCTCGGCAAGGATTGTGGCCCTTATGCCTACGTATCTTTACTTGAACGAAGTAAAGAATTAGAGCAGCCGTAGTTCGGCCTACAGTTTGTTAATGTTTTTATGGATGATGCTATCGTGCGCATTCTAGCAGTTTATGTGTATTGTCGCTCGCACGTGAGGAGACTTATGCGTTACCTGTTTGCGGTAGAATGGACGTATCATATCCTTTTTGAAATGATTAGGTTTTCACCATGTGAGGCAAGATGTCACATTTGATTTGTGAGATTGTTTTTTAGGGTGAGGTAGATCCTCAGATAGTAACCCCTTGCGGGTAGTACCCAATTCTTTATCTCAAAGTTGTTTGTTATGAAATGGTGTAGCGAACGTAGCGTCTTCGTATTGAAAGACGAGTATCAAGACCACCCCCACTACAGTGAGCATCCCAACACTCGGAGAGGAAGAAGACTACACTTAATCCTCTCTCTTTAATTCAATGCAAAGAGGACTTTTTTCTCTTATTAAAAATGTTTTTGGTTTTGAATGGTAAGTGCTTTTGCGACTGTAAACCCTACGGTAAATGTTAGCACTCGGGATAGGAGAAGGCCTACGCCTAACCACTCCACGACCATTCAAGTTTTTGTTAGGAAAAGAGTTTGAAAATGCACTCGGTACGGGACCGAGGTTTTAGGTGAGAAGGTTGCGAAGGGGTGGTGAGAGATAGGTGATGGATAAAGTTGCATCTTCGTAATGAAAGACGAATGTCTAAACCACCCACACTACAGTGAGCATCTCGACACTCGGAAAGGAAGAAGTCTACACTTAATCCTTTCTCTTTAGTCCAATACAAAGAGAAGTTGATTCTTATTGAAAGGGATTTTAAAAATGCACTCGGCGCGGGGCCGAGGTTTTTAGGAGGACAGGTTGAAAATGGAAAGAATTGGAAAGAAAGACGTCTTCGTATTGAAAGACGAGTATCGATACCACCCCCACTACAGTGAGCATCCCAACACTCGGAGAGGAAGAATATTACACTTAATCCTCTCTCTTTAATTCAATGCGAAGATAATTTATTGCTTTATAGAAGTGTTTTGAAAATACAATTGGTAAGGGGCCGAGTTTTTTTAGGAGAGAAGGTTTGAAAATGAAAGCGTCTTCGCATTGAAAGACGAGTGTCTAAACCACCCACACTACAGTGAGCATCTCGACACTCGGAGAGGAAGAGGTCTACACCCAATCCTCTCTTTTTAATTCAATACAAAGATAATTGGATTTTCTTGTTGAAAGGTGTTTTTATAAATGCATTCGGTATGGGACCGAGGCTTTAGAAGGGAAGGTTTGAAAATGAAAGCGTCTTCGCATTGAAAGACGAGTGTCTAAACCACCCACACTACAGTGAGCATCTCGACACTTGGAGAGGAAGAGGTCTACACCCAATCCTCGCTTTTTAATTCAATACAAAGATGATTGATTCCTTATTAAATAGTTTTAAAATGGGTTAAAAAGCCCAAAATAACAAAAAAGGAAATAAAATGAGAATTAAAATAAAAGAGAAATAAAATAGCTTATTAAACAAAAGATATGATTCTTTGGGATCCTATGAGTCTTGAAGTTATTTTTAAACAAATGAAATAGAAAAAGAAAAGAAATAAAATTAAAATACAAAGAAATAAAAATAAAGTAAAACAAGGTATTAAAAATAAGAAAGGGGCACCACCATGGGTTGAACCCATGACCTCATGGTTCACAAGCTAAAACCTTACCACTCCAGCTAACGTGCGCGTGTGATACAAATGGAGAAAGAAAGAAGAAAAAAACAATAAACAAAGAAAATAATGAAAATAAACATAAAAATGCCCCCATTGGGGTTCGAACACAAATTCAAGGCATGGCAAGGCAAGTTACTAACCACTGGGGTGGCGATACATCCATTGTATAACGCCACCCCAATTGCATATGTACCAAAGATGGCGTGATTTCTGGGCCAGTTCAAGGCAAAGCAAGGCAAATCTCATGAAATACGGTTTCGTTCCAAACTCTCTCAATTCTTAATCAATTTTAATGAAATAAAAGCCTATCTTGCTTGAAATTCCACAAGGATTACAATGGTACCAACCAAAATTCCAAATGATGCTTACAACTTAAAATACGAGTGAACATGCTAAAGAATGCTTTCGAAATGCGTTTTAGAACTCATGGGTTGAAACAGATGCACTTGAAAATAAATGAAGGTCTGAGCAAGTTTTAAATATGAAATGGAGTGGGTTCTAACAGGAAAATTCATCCAAAACACCTTGGATCAAAAGATGGTATGTGAGTTGCAAAGACTTGAACATGAGTTGAAAATGGACAAGAGCTACATACAAATCAAAACAGAATGCCAGAACCAAATAGAAGGAAACAATACTAAGCAATACAAATTTAACATGCCAAGAGTTGCATACAAACTGGATCAAACATCTTTGAATCTCCAAATCACACTGTCAGTAAAAGATTTCAGAATCTAGAAGCAGCATAGTCATGGCAGTTGGTTTGCAACCGAATAACATGATATTGTTGACATAAACAAAACATTATGACCTATGATATCCAACTAACAAACAACTCATGTCAGGACTTCAATCATGATTCATGAGACATAAAAAAACACAAGGCAAAACATACATGTGTTCAAACAGTTGACAAATACCAAAATTCGCAACAAATGGTATCAACACAAAACCAAACAGACATATGCATTCTGCTCTAACATCATAGCCAAGGATTGCAACAACATGCTAAAACAGCACCTCACAGTTCAACCTACCTCAACCAAACAGCAGCCATGACAAAACTTGTATTTTTAACATGATCAGCAAGTAAAACAAACAAACATTACACATGGAAATATAGCATCCATACTTGTACACAAGTAAGAAACATACCTTACAACACAAGAAAGAGAATAGTAGTGTTTTGTTAAAACAGAAACCACACACTTTGATATTAAAATGCAACATCAGCAAAGTAATGCAAGTAGCAAAACTTGAGCAAGCTCAAACCAATACAGTTCCAATAGTATGATTATTATTTCAAAACATATGAATTTGAAAAGCCAAAAGAAGTTCCAAGGTCTTAAAACCCTTGACAGTTCTATGCACACTTCTAATAACAGTCACTTATGCAATCATGAAACCCCAATGACAGTCATAATGCAAACACACATATGCTGGACAGATCAAACTTTAAACTTAACCAAAGACACATGCCAAACATAGCAATGCACCTAACCTAAACCTCACTTGCTGACAGTTCAAAACAACTTAGTGATTTCAAAACCAATTTCGAAGTTTGAATGCAAAAAGACATGTTTGCAAGTTCAAAGGCATAACAATGTTTTACTAGTCTAGAATAAAACCAAAGATAGTCCTTAATACACACAGGTAAAAAGAAATCATGAAGAGCAGAACTGTCATCCACATGAGTTATTAAACTCATATCAGCAACTTTTGATAGAAAACAAAATTCTAAACATGAACATGATAATGTTTTAACAGGTTTAACATAAATTGAGCATGAACTCAATGCCAATTATGTATAGAAAATTGATGACAACAACCAGTCCACAAAACTCATGACAGTATGCACTTTATAGCACAAATGCAATCTTCTTGGCATAACAATACCAAACATCCAAACGACAATCATAATGACAAGTCTTAATTCAAACCAGTAAAATCTATCATGATAGACAAACTCTAATAGCAAAAGGGCCATGAGAATGATCACAGCAAAATCCAATTAGCATCACATCCTATTAGGCATGGCAAAAAAACCCGGACCCGCCCCGAAATTAGCGGGGAAAACCCGATTTGAGTGGGTACGGGTGCGGGTGCGGGGAAAACCCGACTTTTAATTACGGGTGTGGGGAGACACTAAGACCCGCCCGCACCCGGCCCCGCCCCGCCCCCGAATAATGCATTTTAGTTTAATTCTCTTATTTTACTTATTTTAATATTCATTTATTAATTATATTTTTAATTAAATTATTAATACCTTTATTGCAATTAAAATAATTAAATTAATCAAATTAATATTCATTTACTAATTAAAATTTTAATTAAATAAATAATTAATTTATTAAAATAATCAATTTTTAAATTAAATTATTAATTTTTATTACAATTAAAAAGAAATTAATTTTTTTTCGGGTGGGGACGGGGCGGGTGCGGGTGCACCTGTTCTCTACTGGGGGCGGGTCTGGGCGGTAAATTTTTACCCCCGATTGGGTTTGGGGGCGGGGGCGGATGTGTTACATGGAGGCGGGTGCGGGTGCGGGTATAGTAAAACCCGCTCCCGACCCGCCCCGTTGCCATCCCTACATCCTATTAGCAGCAAACATGACAATTCAAGAGGTATTCCTCACATGATAAACACAAAGCCAATCATATTCTTCTTATGAGCCATAACTCAAAAATCAAACATAAGTCAAAAATCAACACAACCTTGTTTAAAACGGGAATAGCAGCAAATTTGGTTATGCAAGCATAATGCATCAATGAACATGTATAGGTGGAACAAACTCAAAACAAGCATAGTTGCTGACAGCAAATAGACACATTCAAACACAACATGAGTAGAGCATATAGGGTCTCTGAATCAAAACTGTTAGCAAGAGATTCAAAATTGTGTGAGGCTGCAATGATGCCTCCAAAACTACTTGCAGTAGAAACAAGGTAAAACAATGTGACTTAATGATCAATCCATTCACAGCTTATAATAGTATGCACTTAACATCCACAAGATATAAACACATCAAAACAAAAGCAGGTCCAAGGCAATTATGTGTTCAAAACAGTTGGTACCAAACATAACCATGAGCATACCAATGCAACTTGTTTCAAAAATCAAAGCCAAGGATTTCAACAGTAATGCATAAATTTCAAAGTTTTAATAATCCAAACAGCAGCTATGACATGAACTTATCATACATGGACTCCTACACATACGGATTTCAATGATTCAATTGAAGTTTGATAGCACAAAAGGTTAACCAAACTCAAAATAGACCATGGTAGCAAATTGATGTTTTTACTGAATCATGTTTCAAACAACATACACAAATGAATTCCTATATCAGCAATGCCTTCACAACAGAGTCTTCCTATCTAAATAATAGCCCAACATGCTTGTTCACACTTAACATGCTTGGAAATTCTAGTAGCAATGATCAAACACAAGTAGCAGGCCAAACAGTTTTACATCAAAAAATTTCTTGCACAATCAATAAAAGCACATTTAAACAGATACAGCAGTAGGTTTAGATATGACAAAGCCAACATCAAACAATGTGTTATTTCAACATGAGAGCTTGCAACAAGCAACCAAAAAAACCAGTATTAAGCAGTGATAGTTTAACATGACAGTTTACATCCAAAACCAATTCATTATAAGTTTCACATGATAATCACAACTTCATGACAGTGAACACAAACCAAACTTAGCATGTTCTGATGATTCAAGGTATCCTAAAATCATGCATAATGAGTGAGTTTGAAATCACCAACCTCTTTTAGAACTCCAAAGTGTACTAGCAGCCTTTAGTTGAGAATCCTTTTGAGCAAGATATCCCATTTTGATGCAAGCTTTGATGTTTCTCCTTCTTAAAGTGATGCGCGATTTTTTAGAGCAGTTTGAGAGAGAATACCCAAAGCTCTTCTTCTGATTTTGCACAAAGTGGTGGCTGCCTCTGATTAGGGTTTTGCACTAAGTTTTTATATGAGGTGAGAAATGTGAAAAAGGAAGCTTAACAGTGGTAAAAAAACAATGGTCCAGATCTGATATGCTCATGGTTCTTGAATCAAATGGTGGATGGGAGAGGCAGTACCAGCCAGCTTGCATATGTAGCTGTTTCAGCTCAGCAGTGGGAACAACATAGAGTGGCTGCTTGCAACAGAAAAAAGTAGTTTGTCCCTTTCTTGTTTGGGCAAAGATTCAAAAAAATCCTCAATGTAGTACATGCCTTGGTTTGACTTGAAATGACAATGTTTCTTGTGTACCAATCTCAAACTCATGCGCATGGAAGAGGGATGAGGCTGATAAACCAAACAAATCAGCAAACCACACATTTCACACTTTGAATAAGATGTCCAAAACACCAACTTTGGGCCATGATAATTTTGTGCACACAACTCCAAATGTTTAGGTCTTGTGCTCAAATGAAAGAGGGCATGGAGTAGAACACATTTCATGTTGGAGTCATCTTGATTTGAGGATTGGAAGACCATGAAAAATGATGTTGAAAATCATGTAATGCAAGCTGTCCATAAATAACTTAGAAAAAATTCTAAGTTATGGATTTGACTTATTTTTTCTCAACTTTGCATATCCATAACTTGAGCTTCACAAATCATATTGAGGACTTCTTGGACTCTTTTGAAAGCTTGTAACATCCTTTACAACTCTCATTTGGGACAAAGTTCCATTGGACATCAAGAAAGTGATGGAAATTGGCTTGCAAAGTGGTGCAAAAATCTATTCAAACTCAACAATTTTGAAATCATTGAAATCCCCAACTTTGATTGATCATAACTTGAGCTCCAAGTATCATATGATTATGAGTTGGTACTCAAAAGAAAGCTTGAAATACAAAGAACAACTTTGATGTTTGATCCAAGTTCGTTTGAAACCTTGATCATGAAGAAGAATGGCTTTGAATATGGTTGTTCCAAACATAAAACTTTCAATAAATAGAAAGTTCTAAAACCCTAATTTCCTTAAAATGGCAACTTTCAACAATTCTTGATTTTTTATGGTTCCCTTGACTTTTCTTGATCAAATTCCATCCATTGGTCATACTGAACTTGAGGAACATGATTTTGACCTTAAAAAGTCAGGAGTTGACTTTTTCACTGCACATTTGACTTTTCCCCAAATCTCCTGATTTTCGACTGACTGATCAATTGAAGCTCTTCTGATTAAAATTGGTAGTCAATCTCCCATCCTCAAACACCTTAGGACATATGGAGGACCATGGAAAAAAGTCTTACTTCACAAAACAAGTTTGGCCTGATTAAAATTGAAACCCTAATCTCACCCTTTTTGCTTGGGCATTGTGCAGATGAACTGGGTGATCATTCCAACTCCACTATGACCTCTGAGGTTCTCAACAAACTTCTACCTCATGCCTCTACCAATGATGAAACCTCAAAACTTCCTGACAACCCTCTGATGGTTTGTACCAATGCCTTTGATCAACAAAAAAAAGTATGGGCAAATTTAGGGTATGACAGATGCCCCTATCTAATCGGCTTAAACCTGGTAAGACGAAATGCTACGACATTCATTATTTCGAGGTAGAAGATGATTAGATATAGAAGACCCTGAGTTTGTCCGAAAAGAAAGAAACTGCTTGGGAATGAAATATTGGATATCTTGCAAAAGTCGCTAACACCAAAAGGATGTTAACAGAGAAAGCTTGACACCCCAAAGGATGACAAACCTATCACCAAAAGGATGATAGTACACTCACACACACTGCTCTGACATTAAAAGAAAGTAAGGGACCCACTACAGAAAGGATAGTGGAGCGAAGCAAAATCAACCCTAACACCAAAAGGATGTAGGGAATCCATTACCAAAAGGACAATGAAGCGGAAACGCTAGTCATAACACCAAAAGGACGTTAGACCCATCACCAAAGGATGATGGAGCGAAACAAAATCAAAACTAACACCAAAAGGGTAACAGAGAACACACGCTAGTCATAACATCAAAAGGATATCAGACTCATCACCAAAAGGATGATGGAGCGAAACAAGGTAAACTCGACACCAAAAGGATGTAAGGAGTCCATTACCAAAAAGATAATGGAAACACGCTAGTCATGACACCAAAAGGATGCCAGACCCATCACCAAAAGGATGATGGAGCGGAACAAAATAAAACCTAACACCAAAAGGATGTAGGGAATCCATTACCAAAAGGATAACGGAGAACACACCCTTGTCATGACATCAAAAGGATATCAGACCCATCGCCAAAAGGATGATGGAGCAAAGTAAGATCAATCCTAGCACCAAAAGGATGTAGGGAATCCATTACCAAAAGGATAATGGAAAATACGCTAGTCATGACATCAAAAGGATGCCAGACCCATCACCAAAAGGATGATGAAACGGAAACGCTAGTCGTGACACTAAAAAGGATGTCAGACCCATCACCAAAAGGATGATGGAGCGAAACAAAATCAAACCTAACACCAAAAGGGTGTAGGGAATCCATTACCAAAAGGATAATGGAAAGTACGCTAATGCTGACACCAAAAGGATGCCAGATCCATCACCAAAAGGATGATGAAGCGGAACAAAATCAAACCTAACACCAAAAGGATGTAGGGAACCCATTACCAAAAGGATAATGAAGCGGAAACGCTAGTCATAACACCAAAAGGACGTTAGACCCATCACCAAAAGGATGATGGAGCGAAACAAAATCAAACCTAACACCAAAAGGGTGTAGGGAATCCATTACCAAAAGGATAATGAAGCGGAAACGCTAGTCATAACACCAAAAAGATGTTAGACCCATCACCAAAAGAATGATGGAGCAAAACAAAATCAAACCTAACACTAAAAGGATGTAGGGAATCCATTACCAAAAGGATAATGGAAAATACGCTAATCCTAACACCAAAAGGATGCCAGATCCATCACCAAAAGGATGATGAAGCGGAACAAAATCAAACCTAACACCAAAAGGGTGTAGGAATCCATTACCAAAAGTATAATGGAAAATACACTAATCATGACACCAAAAGGATGCCAGATCCATCACCAAAAGGATGATGAAGCGGAACAAAATCAAACCTAACACCAAAAGGGTGTAGGGAATCCATTACCAAAAGGATAATGAAGCGGAAACGCTAGTCATAACACCAAAAGGACGTTAGACCCATCACCAAAAGGATGATGGAGCGAAACAAAGTTAAACCTAACTCCAAAAGGGTGTAGGGAATCCATTACCAAAAGGATAATGGAAAATACGCTAATCCTGACACCAAAAGTATGCCAGATCCATCACCAAAACGATGATGAAGCGGAACAAAATCAAACCTAACACCAAAAGGGTGTAGGGAATCCATTACCAAAAGGATAATGGAAAATACGCTAGTCATGACACCAAAAGGATGCCAAATCCATCACTAAAAGGATGATGAAGCGGAACAAAATCAAACCTAACACCAAAAGGGTGTAGGGAATCCATTATCAAAAGGATAATGGAAAATACGCTAATCATGACACCAAAAGGATGCCAGATCCATCACCAAAAGGATGATGAAGAGGAAACGCAAGTCATAACACCAAAAGGACGTTAGACCCATCACCAAAAGGATGATGGAGCGAAACAAAATCAACCCTAACACCAAAAGGGTGTAGGGATTCCATTACCAAAAGGATAATGGAAAATACGCTAGTCATGAAATCAAAAGGATGCCAGACCCATCACCAAAAAAGATGATGGAGCAAAACATTATAAGCTACTATCACAGAGAAAGATGATAATAATTCGTACGAGGAACGCCCATGGCCCTGAATGATATGCCCCTGACTGGGCTGATGATCACTTTGAAATCCTGGAATTTGTCCAACAAAAGGCTACACAACTTCGTGGGGAACATCCACGGTCTTGCGGAAAATGCCCCTGCCTGGGCCGATTAAGATCTTGGAAATCTTCGAGGTTGATCCTGGACCTGAACTCGCATATATGAATGCTTGATGATAATGATGTTCCATAAATGGAAATGGAAATGCAAATGCTAACACGCGGAGATGCAAGAGCTGGGGGGAGTATGATATGATTCTGGGTGTGCATATGATGCAAGATGTTTATGAAGTCACATGTGATGTGTATGATGCATATGATTGCAGACAGGTAATTGGAAATGCAGGTGCCGACGTGGCGAACTTTGGTGGTTGCCAATGCAAATTGGACTTTGGATCAGGTGGGAAAGTGGAGGACAAGCCTGACTTCCTGACATCATTTCTTCATAATGTAATAAAACTTGGAGGTGCTGATACCCTCAACTCGGGGCCCGCTTTGCTAGGCTTGACGACCTTGTCAGTCAAGTCGTTTCAAGATTTAAAATGGTGTTCCTGTGTACTCCTTAGAGTCATGGTCACCCTTTAGTTACCCTAAGAGAGTAAGTCATCCCTTAATTCAATTTACCATAATGTCATTATATGCAAAACCCATCATCAAATAAATGAAACTTGCAACCATAGGGTAATAAAAAAGAACAGAGAAAGCTTTGATGAAAGTAATTTTTATTGATGAAAACCCATAAATGGGAAAATTACAAAAGGAGGCAATTCCTAAAAGAGGTAACTGCTTTGAAAGAAATATAAAAATGAAGACAATGTTGAAAACGGTTCCTGCCAAGTTTCAACTCCGCTATGTGTCGCTACTGCGAGAATCGGCGCCGGCTTGACAGGAGAGTCGCCACCGTGCGTTATTTATCCCTCAGAGCGGGAAAGGAAACGCTCGAAGTAAACCTCGCAAAGACGGGAAAAGGTATGGTCATCGCAACCAAAACCTGGATTCGGGAGTCGGTTACGCAAGGGGAAGGTATTAGCACCCCTCACGTCCATCGTACTCGATGGGATCCACGCTTGGTGTTTATAGGTAAAAGGGTGTATTATCTATCTACGCTACTGGCTGGTCTGGAAAGAAAATAAAAGGACAGGACTCGACAGAACATACGGTGTTCTGGGCCTACGTATTCCCTCGTGCAATGGGAAAGTCAGAGTCAACGTAGTTCGACTTCCTACGTCTAAACGGGGAAAAGGTTGCTCGCCAGGACATCGCGTCCTGTGCCTACGTACTTTCATCTGGTATGAAAGATCAGAGCAAACGTAGTTCGACAAACTACGGGTAAACAGGGCTCTCACACAGCAGTGAGAAACAAATTGGTCTCTAAGGCTCGGGAACCTACAAATACGATCTGGTCTCAAATGCACTCGGGCAGGAGAAAAGGATAACAATTAGTCGTTAGCGGGAAAGTCTCGATCGCACAGCCGCGAGAGAACAAAGGTTAGTCGTTAGTGTGCTCGCTAGGATATCGCATCCTATGCCTACATATCTTCGTCTGGTACGAAGAATCAGAGCAGCTGTAGTTCAGCTAACTACGGGTCAAGCTACTCAAAAGCTCCTACAGAAAGGAAAGGGAAAAGACACCCTAAAACTATAGCTGAGAAAGGGGAATCTACCTACTGCTATCACACCTGGTTGACCATCCTAATGTCTATCATAACAACTCCGCAGCGGAGAAGTCAGAGCTCCTAAGGGATCATGGCAACAGGACTAAACTACAAACAAGAAACTGCAAAGTAAAGAAATAACGGAAATATGCATGAATGCAACACCTGAACAAACAAGGCGCAAAGGCCGCAAACCACAAAGGCAAGGGAGCTCAGCTCTACCGAATACCAACAAGCAAAGCCACTCAATAACAAACAAGCAGAAGGAGGACCACCTCAACTTCTCATGCACACAAAGTCTACTTCTAAGATGCACCTATTCAGAACTATCTAGATGAACACCTAAGTCTAATGCAACATAACATCATACAAGTCAAACAATCCAAAGAGAAGGCAAGCTAACCTGACAAGCCTCTATCTACAAAACAAGAAGCTACTCCTGGGCAAGGCCCCTAACAAACCTGAAACAATCTCCTAATCTATCTCTAAACAAAACTCTATACAATACCCTAAGCAAAGATCTAAGCAAAGCCTCTAATCAAAACCCTAAGCAAGAGGAATCAATCCCAGTCTCCAAGCTTCAGAACAAGCCTACCAGAGAAAGGGAGCTAAGCAGACAAGCTCATAGTGCCTTCCTCAGGAAAGTACCAAGAGGTTACTACTCAGGAGTCATATCCTATGCGGCTCGACAACTGTGATCAGTTTACATTCCTCCTCAGGAGAAACTAAACTCACATGAAGGCTCCGGCATCACTGGATATTTGAGAAATCCTATCTGAACTAAGGGAACTAAGTGAACAGACCCATAGGACCTTCCTCAGGAAAGTACTAGGAGGCTGACACTTAGGAATCGTATCCTACGTGGCTCAACAACTGTGATCAGTTCACATTCCTCCTCAGGAGAAATTAAACTCACAAGTTGGCTCCAACATCACTGGATACTTAAGAAATCCTAGATAAACTAATGGAACTAAGTGAATAGACCCATAGGACCTTCCTCAGGAAAGTACTAGGGGGCTTCCACTTAGGAATCGTATCCCATGTGGCTCAACAACATGTGATCAGTTTACATTCCTCCTCAGGAGAAATTAAACTCACAAGCCGGCTCCGACATCATTGGATACTTACGAAAGAGGTGAGAATAAAGAATGAAAGTCATTCATAGTGCCTTCCTCAGGAAAGTACCATAAACTCCCTTCAAACTTCAGGATCTCGAACCTCACAAACAGATAACAAGCTCTTAAACTAAACCTCAATCCACTGCCTCTTTGCAAGCTCCAACAGGACTGCAACCAGCTCCTATCCTTAAGAAGAACCCACAGGCCAACAAACCACAAGAGACTATCTCTGAAGTTCAACCACAGTTGAACTTCAAAGTCAGAAGTCATCAAGACTTCTCCTATCTTCAGGCTCAGACAAATCATATCAGAACATCCTACCAAAATCTATCAAAAATCTATGGGGAACCTACATGGCTCTAGGATAACATACTGAAAAATCAGAACAAAATTCAATACCAGATGAAAGAACTAAAATCAGCAACACAGACATACCCACAGGCCAATTATGTAATATCAATAACAATGAAAAAATGCAATTAAAATGAAAATGCATGATTAAGCTAATGTTTTTATACTATAAAATTCTACACTGAATCACGAGTCTACAGAAAAAAGAACGGGATTATTTGACTAAATCTACTATTTTTTATTAATTTTCTAATGACATGTATGCACTAAAAATATTAAAAACATCAATTAAATGGAAAATATACAAAAAAAATAACAAACAAAAATAAAATGTCATTTTTATTTTTATTTAATTTTCTAGGAATTATGATGAAATGGTAGAAAAAAGAAGAATTAAAAAATCACTTATTTCCATTTTATTATGAATTTTCTAATGCAAGAAAATATTAAAAAGAAATTAACAAAACAAAAATTGAAATAAACTGGAGGGGGTTGCTAACAGCAAGATTCCCAGGCTCATTCTGGCTGGGCTCACATATGGGGGTGCTAAAAGCACTGGGCGCAGGGCCCAAGCACTACCAGAAACTCATCTCAAAACAAAATAGAAGAAAAAACGCAGGGGGGTGCTGTTAGTAGTTTTTTTCAGTTATTTTCATTGGGCCTACGCCCAGGGGGGTGTGGACAGCAATTGGGCATAAGGCCCACATCCAATCACTCTGATCTCACACACGGGGGGGGGGGGGGGGGGGGGGGGAACGAGTAACAATGGGGATAGTGTTCAGCAGAACACATTTGGGCCTAAGCCCAATACTCTAACCCTAATCCAATTATTCAGTTGAACAAAACTAAATCCCTTCTCCCCAACTCAGGTTACTGTTCATGCTTCTAACCCTAGCCGTCATCCTCTCTTCTCTCCCTCACCCTCTCTGAGAAAACCTCCCACAACAACTACTCAAACTCTCCACGAATCTCAAACAGAAACCCTTACTCCACTCAAATCCACTCACCTAATCTGAACCTAAGACGTAATTAAAACCTCACAGCTATCAACAAGAAAACCCAACCGAATCAAGGACGTTTACCTGGTTTATGGAGCGCAATTGAATTCTTGAAGCTTCTGGAATTTGACGAGGATCGATGGAGTTGCTTGGACGTTCCTGAGCGTTCTGGGGATTTTGGAGACGTTCACGATCTGGAAAACCTGGGGGGAAAACTCTTAGCAGACGACGGTGTTCTTGAGTTTGTTGAAGGAGGAGCTTTGTGGAAGTTCTTGCTTGAAGATCTCTGGGAAATCTGGAAAGAGTTTAGGAGAAGTATTATGCGTTGATGAGCTTAGATCTGGAGACTCATGAAGATCCATGGATGTGGATGAAGGTCCTTGAAGAACGAATCATGATGGTGATGAACGAATTCTGGAAGAAAGAAGACGAACTGACGCGAGCTTGGATGACGAATCTGGAGATTGATGGTTGAATCTGGGCGCGAATGATGAGTTTTCCGGCGGTGGTTAGTTTTTCCGGCGAGGTGATGATGAGTATTGACGGAGGAACAAGATGGAGATCGGAGGTGTTTGGAAGATTCTGCAATTTTTGCAGATTCCGGCGAGGCTGGTGGCGTTAAGGGCGGCCGGACGGAGTTTGCATGCCGGCCGGTGGCTTCTCCGGCGTCGCGTGTGGTGATGACAGGTGGTAGAGGGAATGGTGCAGGGAGGAGACACGTGTGAGGACCGTTGGCAGCAGAGAGAGAGAGTGAGCTTTTGGGACGCGTGGCGTGGATTGGGGAAGTCTGAGTGTGTGGTGGCGTGATTCCACAGCGTAACGTGGGTCCTCTCCCTTTCCTACACGTGGCCACGAAGCTTTTAAAGCTCTGAGAATTGCTGGGAGCTTCTAGAAGGCGCTGGAAGTTGCTGGGAGATGCTGGACTTTTTGGACGAATCTGGCCCCATAATACTGAACAAAAACTGCATTGGGCTGCACTAAAGCCCAAACGAAAATAACCAAAAAAAAAAAAAAACTGTAAAATTGAATTAAAACTTACTTAAAACTAAATGAACATTAAAGCCTAATTAATTGACTAAATCAAAAATTAACTATCTTAATCTAAAAAATGATTAACCTAATTAAACTCTAAAAAGTGATTAGAAGTCTAATTAATTCTGTATTATCCTAATTAAATCTAAAAAAATGATTAAGATCTAATTGACTCTAAACTTCTACTAATTCTCTATTAAAATTCTAATATTATTTAATATCTATTAAAATCTATCATTAATAAAAGAAAGAACTATATTTTTTTCTATATTATCTAAAAACAATTAAACCTATATATAAAAAAAAAAACTATTTTAAAATTCATATAAAATTCTAAACTATTATTAAAAGAAAAAACTATATTATTCTAAAAAAGATAAAACTATTTAAAATCTTATTTATACTCTAAAAATCTATTTAAAAATCTATAAAATTCTAAAAAGAGATTTAAGCTATTAAAAAATACAAAAACTCTATTTAAATTCCTAAAAATCTATAAAGCCTATTAAAAATTCACAAAAGTCTATAAAAATCCTAAAAATGCAGATGAATGCAAATGACCCCCATAAAAGAGCGCACGAGACCAGATCGAATCGAACAGAGATCCCCGGGCATCAGAATATCCTCAAAATCACTGTGCAAGCTGAAAATCACCGAGGAGCGCACCATTTCCCGAAAATAAAACCCTGGTGATCTGGACTGGATCGGCCATATCTGATAGACGAAAATCAAGTTGTAACCCTGATATCCACCGTTTGTGCACAAATATCACGCGTCTGATTTGCGAATATGAAATTAAACCCCGAGTCAGATAGGAGAATCGGTTGGTCAAATTTTAGGGTGCAACAGCTGCCCCTATTCAAGCGACTTGGACCTGAAGAGTTTGAAGAGCGCTCAGCCTTCAAACATTCAGAGGTACGAGACGGTTGAATACAAACAAAACCCGGAAATTTGCCAACCGCGAGCATATACTGTCAACTGCTTGGGGAATAAAATCCAGAAAACCGAGTCCAGTCATTACGGTAATAACTGATTAATCATCTGATAAAGAACTCCTGATTTGAATACCCGTTGCTTGTGATACCCTATGTAACAAAACCCGAGGGCTGCAACAAAATATCTGATCCTTTCACATTGCCTACTGATAGGCAGGAAGAGAAACATACTCACATCGTCCAAAGATGGACGGGAAGACATCCTGATTGAATACTCACCTCGTCTAAGGATAGACGGAAAGACACCATTAGTCTCCCAGATTCACATCGTCTAAGGATAGACGGGATCATCCTGATTGATGAAACAAATCAATACTCACCTCGTCTAAGGATAGACGGGAAGAAATTCTTAATCTCCATATTCACATCGTCTACGGGTAGACGGTATCATCCTGATTGATGAACAAATCAATATTCACATCGTCTAAGGATAGACGGGAAGAAATTCTTAATCTCCATATTCACATCGTCTACGGGTAGACGGTATCATCCTGATTGATGAACAAATCAATATTCACATCGTCTAAGGATAGACGGGAAGAAATTCTTAATCTCCATATTTGCATCGTCTAAGGGTAGACGGCATCATCCTGATCGATGAACAAATCAATATTCACATCGTCTAAGGGTAGACGGCATTATCCTGATTGATGAACAATCAATTCACATCGTCTAAGGGTAGACGGAAAGAAATTCATAATCTCCAAATCCACATCGTCTACTGATAGACGGGAAGAAATAATCCCCATATTCACGTCGTCTACTGATAGACGGAAAGACACCATTACGCAATTCAACATCAACCCTTGAATTTCAGAATCCTTCTGTCTACGGGAATTGATGGAAAGATCAACATCCTTGAAGGGGCCACATCATCAGTATGGACCGACGGGAAGAAAACCACCTTTTAAGGAACCATGTCGTCAATAAGAACCGACAATCACGAAAACTGAACATTCTTCGAAGAGCCTCGACATCAATAAGGATTGACAGTCAGGAAAGTACCCCTTGAAACGTCATCTCGTCCAATAAACAGAAAGAAAACCATTATCGGAAATATCGTTCTGAAACCCCTCAACAACCAAAGATAGCCGGAGAAGGCTCGCTGGGGAAACACCTCATCATATGTATGATCTGGCAATAAGAAACCCGCTGGACAGTAACCCGAAACTTCACATCGTCTGCTGACAGACGGAAAGGAAAGCCATTTGCTAGAGAAACTGTATTTTGAACTCCATTGAAGATTGCCTGAAACTTCACATCGTCTACTGATAGACGGGAAGAAAAGCATATCCTGGGGGAAACCCCTTCTTGAAACCCTACAGCGATCACCCGCAACTTCACATCGTCTAAGGATAGACGGAAAGAAAGCCACATTCGTACTCCAGACGTCTAATGATAGACGGAGAAATCCACTTGTCGAAGGAACACATCGTCAATATGAATTGACGGGAAGAAAAGTCTGTCGATATCAGATGACCGATTGATCAAAGCACAGCTACTGTATGATCAGGAATACAAATAATCTGCTGAACTGTCTGAATACTGTTGCTGGATAAATGTCTCTGAACTGATCACAGAGTAATTCACGCGCCATATAAGGCTGATAGAAAATCTGACTTATGCTTCGTATGCATATGCAAATGCTTTAATCTTTCTACAGCGTAATGCTCCATTCTGGATGGAAATGCTACGCATTTTGACGATGATATGCAAGTATGATGCAAGTATGATGATGCATGCAATATGCTAATGCAGGCTCGAGCTGCCGGAGAGAGCCGGGTACAGAACCACTTCAGCAAAATAAATGCTGAAGGCGAGGCCTACTCTGCTGGGGATAAACTGGATATCACTGAATTATCCCAGCAAAATAAATGCTGGGAGAGTGAAATCAACTCCGCTGGGGGTATTGGGGACTTAACCGAACACCTCGACGAAATAATACCCTGCTGGGGTATATAACTCTGCTGTGAAATAGCAGATGTGCCAAGTATGAGTAAACTCCTCTAGGAATAACTTATCCATGCCAATGACAAATTGGACTTTGCTGGAGAAAATGGAGGGAGTCCTCCTGCGTACTGACGAAGCTCGGATTCGGGAACTGATGCGCCAACACGGATGGGCTTCGCAGTAATCACAAACATGGGTTTGAGCTCTTAAGCTATCTTGCTGGGTCAGGTACAACTGACGCTGGAAAACATTCTTCCTGAATACACAGCCTTTTAGTGAAGAGTCAAGGGATAGTAACGCGACTTCCCGCATTCATCTCGCTCTCGAAAATCGACTGCATCTGCTCGAATAACTCTATATGGCCCTGCTGAAGCGGAGAAGACCAATCCTTTCGCTTCTGATATGCCCCAGCCTACGGGACCTCTGTGGGACTAGTCCTCGAAAGGAAATCTGCAAATCTATTCCTTGATGGTCTGATATGACATGCCCCAGCGTTCTGAACTTCGGGGAGATGCTTCACATCGAATGCTCCTCGAATAACTTCTGCGTGCTTAAGATGGTCTGCCCCTGACTGCAATGACCTTGCCCCGATTATCTGATTCAGAGTAGTGCCCTTGACTACAACACATTTACCTGAATCTCAACCTGACCGCCTCAGGATAACTGATTTCGAAAGGCTGACTTGACTGGGGATCACAATAATGGCTTGCCCCTGCTCTCGGAACATTCGGGCGTTCTGCATTCTATCTTGACCATACTTTCCACTGTAGGAAACTTTTCTGCTGTCCAGCGCTTACTCGTAAGTAAAACAAGTTGTTCTGCATAAAAGATGTATTAATGCAACACATATGACAGCTTTGACATCCAATCTGTTCACTGGGAAAAGGAAAAACAGTTTATAGCATATAATGCACAAAACATTTATCAACATCAGTACCAACATGGTAAGAGGAACCTTTTTAGGAGTCAGAATCGACACGACCTTTACCGGAGTATGCTTTCGAAACAACCTGCTTCAATTAGGACTTTTGAAGGTTGTAACATGGTCAGGTTCATGGTTTTGAAGGAAAGGATAAAGGTTCAAAATTTATTTTTAACCCACCCATTCTCCTTGATGTTCTCCGATCCTATGTTCAGCTAATTCGACCTTAGCGCTCACCTCTCAGAGGCTGAAAAAATAGGAATGATAGTTCGAGAACCTTTTGGATTTTGGAGTGACAGCCACTCACTCTTTCATCTTTGACACTTGTGGTCACACGACTCGTATTTCCTTTGAGGATTTTTCTTTTGTCATCCTTTCATGTCCCTAACTTTTGCCTGGACTGACTCCTTTTGAGTTTCTTTTGATTTTTTTTTTTTTGTCCAGCGGGATGCCCTCATTTTTGCCTAAGTCATTTGTTTTGAAGTTTTCTTGACTTAGCGGGCTTTTGACTCTTCTTTTTTCGTTTTTTTTTTCTTTCGAACAAGTCGCGTGACACTGGTTGTTTGACTCTTTGGGGAATGATGTGGCTGTCCCACTCTTGATTGAACCATTGTGGTCTTTTAGGCACGACCTCTAGGGGTGTGATCGATCCTCGAATGGACACTCCTTTTGCAATTTGGACGCTCGGTCAAATTAGCTAACACCTACCCTGCCCCAAGGTTAAGATTGAGGGTTTTTTCGTTCACAGAAAGAAACTCCTACTACAAGGCCCAAAGGGGTTGACAAGGGATTATCTTCCTTATATCTCCGGTGTTTAGGGATTTGAAACAATGCCTGTACATCATCAACAGGTTTTATTTCAAAAGCATACAGTATCGGCAGTTGCATGTCGGTCATCTTCGTCATCCTCCCCAAATTCTTCTTAACCAAGCGTTGGACATTTGTAAAACAGTTAGTGAACACGAATGGATTTAATCAAAACCATGCATATTTATTTCATTATCATCAATTGAAATGAAAACAACAAGTTTTACAAACAAGGTTACAAATTCAAACAGGAAAGCAACTACAAATGTAAAGAAATGACAAGCTAAAACAAAAAATATGCTAGCTTCCGAGAACCGGGCTTTCACATCTGCCCTGCTGCTGAACCAGCTATCTTCGCAATTAGTTATTAGAGACAGTTTGATGCTGTCCTGATCTGCTTTCAACGACCCTACCAAATTATAGAGCCCCTCCTCCTTTATTCAGATGACTTTGGGACTTCCCTGCCCGAAGCTGATTGCTGCACTATCAAGTAGATCCTGCACTTTGTGCTTGAAAGCCAGACAATCTTCAATGTTGTGCCCCTGTGCTCCTGAATGGAAATCACAGCGCTCCTTGATATCATAACCTGCTGGAGGTGTCCCTGTTAGCGGGGCTAACTTCCTCTTCTCAACCAACTGCAATCGTAACAACGTCTGAAGAAGTTCGGCATACGGCATCGGAGGCACTTTAAATACCCTCAATGGCTTCTGATTTTGAGCTTTTCGCTGATTGGGATACTGCTGCCTTTTCCCCTGTTGAGATCGTTGCTGTTGTTGCTGGTATCGGGTTGACTCTTGAACACCCTTCGTAGCAAATGCAACATCGGTTTCTTGATTTTCACTGTACTGATTAACGCCCTCCTTATGCTTAGCCATTTTATTTCTCAGATCTGCCCCAGGAATAGGCAACAGTTGTGGGCATGGAGATTCTGACACCATGGAGTCCAGGATACGCTTCTGACCTACTGCAGCTTTAGAAACATCTGTCATTTTAGCATCGATCGAGACAGGAGCAATATGCACAGCTACGCCGCCCGGCGTGAATTCAATATCGTGCGAGTCAATCAGGTCTTGAACATTGTGCTTAAAAGCATGACAACCCTCGATGTCGTGTCCGAATGCCCCGGAATGAAACTCACATTGCTTACTGGCATCGTACCCTTGAGGAAACGCTCTCGTTGGTGGTTCCAACGTTCTTCTCTCAACCAGATTAAACCTCAATAAGGTCTGCAAGAGCTCAGCATATGTCATAGGTGGTGCCTCAAACATTCTCTTTGGCTTCCCTTCCTGGATCCTCCGCTGAGCCGGATGTATCTTCTGTTGCTGCTGCTCAGGTTCCACATGCACAGGTGGCGCGAGCTTCTTCATTGCGGCTTCAAATAGCTGATCGTCTTCTTTCCTAAGCACATTCTTGACCACTTCCATGATCAAGCTCATTTGGGTCTTCAGCTGACTGTTCTCCTCTTTGAGAATCTTCTGCTCCAGACGCATCTCTTGCATGTCTCTCATCATCTGCCCCAGCTGGCTTCGGACTTCAATCAATTCGAACTGATTCTGTTCCATATCTCTGAAGGAGTTCCTGCAACAAACTGGATGATGAGGAAATAAGGCCCACGGTTCTGATATACCTGTTAAATCATAATGCAATGCGGAAAGCAACCACACATTCATAACGAGACCAAGAAAAACTCAAGCTATAAGCATACAGACAAACATCTCCCACATATGTACAACCAACAAAATCAGCAGGTGAGCACAAATGAGTATGAATACAGTGACCCCAGCCAACAATCCTGGTGGTGGTCGGCAGACACTAGTGCACAAAAAGCTAAACAGATTAAGCAGAGAAAACAGATGCGACATCCGGCACAGAAACCTCTAGAAACTTCTCCCATATTCAACTGAACTCTCCGATTGACAATCTTCAGAGCACACACTTCCTGTGGAGTCCTCCATGACATTAACTGACGAACCCACACAACTGGAGGATGGAAAATCATTAATCTGAACAAAACCCTGAGGAGTGATGCAAATACGGCTAGAGTCTAACAGATCTTGAACCTGGCTTCTAAGCACCTTACAATCATTGGTGGAATGCCCCTGTGCCCCAACATGGTACTCACAGCGGGCGTTGGCATCAAAACCTGGAGGATACGGTGGAATCACCGGCTTAGTCTCTTTCGGCACTATCAATCCACTTCTGACCAGATCTGGCAACAACTGACTGTACGACACTGGTAGCTGAGTAAACTGCCTTTCAGGTTTCCTTGGTCTGCGTGGAGCGTGCTGACGCGATCGGCGGTAAGATGATCGTTGACTTGAAGTGTCTGAAAACTGATCCTGAGATGCTAGAGATTCTGAGGTGGCGTCAGTTCCTACTTCCCACTCTTCTTGAGAACTGACAACTGATTCAATCTTATTAACTGGGACGTAAGGAACACCTCGAAACTTTCCACTCCTGAGTCCTCTCTCAACAATCTCTCCCAGTCTCATCAGGCCCACAAAGCTTGTGCAACTGAACAATTTGTCAAAATAATGGCCTTTCAGAGTACCCAGGAAGATGTCAACCAGTTCCCTTTCCGGAAGCGGTGGTTGAACACTAGCAGCCAATTCTCTCCATCTTCGCAAATACGCTCTGAATGATTCATTCTTCGCCTGAGATAATTCTTGCAGATCTACAAGACTAGGAGTCAAATCCAAGTTGTAATCGTACTGCTTCATGAAAGCTCTGGCTAAATCCACCCATGATCGAATCTGATTACTCTCTAATTGCACATACCATCTCAACGATGCCCCAGTCAGGCTATACTGGAAGCAATGGATCATTAGTTGGTCATTTCGCACAAACGAAGTCATCCTTCGACAGAACATCATCAAATGCAACTTTGGACAGCTATCTCCCGCGTATTTTTCAAATTCCGGCACTTTGAACTTGTACGGCAACACCAGGTCAGGAACCAAACACATGGCTACAGCGTCCAGGTTAACGGCATCTTTCGCTTCCAAGGCTTTCATTTGCTCTTCCAATGCTCGGAGTCTTCTACCATCGTCAAGAGCTCTTGGGTCTACTAACCTGGTCACTGGAATATCTCTCCGGTAATTCATCACAGGGAAAGTGACACCTTGATCGTTAACAGGAGGATAATGTTCATTTCGGGCAACAAACTGCTCATGCTGATCTCGATTCTGGACAGTAGGCTGTACAACTTGGTCTGCAGTAAGATTGTTCGCTTGCGGGAAGCCTTCCATAGAATCATACTGATGGTTGGACGCCACAGTAAACCTTGTCAACGTGTTAGGAGACTGGAAATTGCCTTCAGACATAGCTACCAATTATCTGTAACTGACTTCACTGCTTGATTCTGCTTCAACCCCTTGGTCGTCTTCAACACTCCACTCTTGCCTCAAACAATTCCCCGAGAATCACTTTCTGGTGAAAACAAAGGTTGGATGAGTGCTCTGACCTGCTAGAGAAATGCTATGCAGTATGATTTATGCAAACAGAAATACAAAAATGCTAACGTGTATGTGTGCATTGGAGATATTTTCCCTCCAATTCCGGTGTCGGTGGTAGCAAGACGAGATAAACCATAAAGACAATATTTGGAAAAAACCCTCATATATTGATTAGAATAACAGTCTTGTCAAGAGGTTACACAACTATGCTTCGTACAGCTGATATGATAAGGAGGATCCCAGCCAACATGCCTGGTGGTGATCTCAACATACAGAATACAAGAGAGAAATCAAGTACGGGTACGGTTGCGGAAGTCCTCGACCATCTTCTTTGTCTCTGCATGATCTGGTTGATAAATCAAACCTTCTATCAGCCGATCCCTCTTCCTGACCGTCCCCTGGATGTCTCTGACAAAGTCTTCCCAAGCCTTATCATTGGCACCGCCCCCAGGTTTGGGTCTCTTGGCATCTGCTCTGTGCTGGAAATCTTCCAAATTCTTCATGGCATCTGTTAGCTTGCGCTCGGCCTCGTATCGGCGACAAGCTTCTTCTTCAAGCTCTTCATTCTTCACTTTGACCTGTTCTTCTAACTGAGCAATCTGCGTCTTCAGCTCTTCTTCCCGCTCCTTGCGCTTGGTCATAGTGAGATCCCAGTGTTCTCTGAACTTGGCTAGCTTTGTGTAGGCCCTTTCCAGCTCTTGCTTCTTGGTGGCCAACACACTACTAACTGAGTCTACATCTAACTCTAGACGCTTCTTGGTTTCAGTCAATTCCAATAGCGTAGTCTTCAGATGTTTCAGAGTTTCAGCCTGTTGCTTGGAAAAGTATCCTGTTTCAATCTTTTCATGACGAAGCTGGGCATTCTCCTGCTCTAAAGCCTCTTTAGCCCTTGCTAGCTCTTCTTTCTCCGCCATCAGCTGCTTGTAGACCTGCATGTCCACAGTGGTGGGTTCCTCCACCGGAGAAGGATGCAATGGCTGAACCGCTGGATACGGCATAAGGAATTTCACAGCTCGCTCACGAATCCATTCCATATACGGGCCAAGAACTCGAGTATCCCCTCTGCTACCTGAAAGCTTCCCTCTCTTGTGCAAGTTTTTCCAGGCTTTCTCAAGTTTGGTCAGCATTTCTTTCCCTATTGCCCCAGTGAGGTACAGAGATTCCTGTATCTCCTCGGGCTTTGGCGCTCCTTGAGGTACATACCCAAATTGCATGATCAATAAGGAAGGGTTGTAGTTGACACAACCTTTCCTTCCTATTAACGGAACATTCGGGAATCCTTCGCCTTTGAGTATGACTTCAGCTCCAAATACCTCTTTATTGACCCATACCACGTTCTCAGCAGTCAATCCCATTAAGCGCTCGGGCCATCCTAGAGAATTGATAGATGTGACAAACGGGCCTGACTTAGGCATATGACTGGTGAACCACCTGCATAGGAGAGGTACACAGCAAGACACATTCCTTCCTCATCGCTTTTCATTCTGGTAGTGAGTTGAATGGTGGATGTCCCCCAGCAAAGTAGGAACTGGGTTCTTCGCAGCCAAAATATAGAAGGCATCAGAATCAACAAAATCAGGAATGTTCGGGAACAACACGATGCCATACACACATACAGCAAGGATGACGTCAACAACACTCCAGCTACCCTTCTGGGCATATTCCCGAGCCTTCTCTACCAAGACATCCAACGGGAATCCCCATACGTCTCCTCTTTTGATCATCTTCCCAGACAGCTCAGACTCTTTCAAGCACAGGATGGCAGAAAGCTCAGCCAGCTTGGGCTCAGCGTCCGTACGATAAAAAGGCATCTGCTCACGGATCGGTATATCCAGAAGTGCCGAATACTCCTCCAGGGTAGGAGCCAAAACGAAGTCGGGAAATACAAAACACCTGAGCTCCGCGTCGTAGAACTGTAACAGAGTATAGATGCCGCTGGTCTCGTAGGCAGATGGCCGATAAACGTAGGTCAGAATCCTCCCATATCTCTTTCTGAAGTCACCCATTCCCCTCTTCTTAGCAATAGCAATCAATTCCAACAATAGACTGATATTCGGCGACGGAAACTTATAGGGCAATACTCTCTTCAGGTTTTCCATGTCTTGCTAGGAACAGACACCAGAACAGGAAGGGAAAATATGTACCTGCAATACACACACGTTAGTTGAATGCAGATGGTGATGCAATGATGCAATATGATAAATAATGCAATCTGTGAACACAGGGACTATGCTGTAGCCTGAAGAGGAATATCTCTGTGATCGAGAACAGAAAACCAACACGGTCACCAGAATCTCATGCCACTAACTATCATCTGATACTCAAAATATCAATCCCCTGGTAAGAAAACCATCTGAACCTCTGTATCTGACGAGAATACCATCTGATAATAGCCTCAACCTCAGATAAGAAACCCATCTGACCCAGACAACACACCAGGAGATGAATCAAGAACACCATCTGACAAAGGTACTGAATCATGGTTTCTGAAGGCCAGTTTTCCTGCAATAACCCAGTCCCTCTCACAGGTAGGATAGACCTAATCCACAGACAAAGGTACGGCATCCTATGCGGTCATCAGCGTCACAGACTTTCATGAATGACGATACGATTCCCAGAAGGAGTGGCATCATCAAGTCATGAAGAGGCCTCACTTAGCTGACTTCCAAATGATCGGTCCCCAGAGTCGACAACCCTCACGTCTGGACTCCCCTCAGATCCTCAGGACCGGAAAGGAGCACCTCTGCAAGAATCTCGTCTGAGCGCAGATTTTCGTAGGGAACTGTGCCTGCTCAGCAGACAGGTTCGTCTACTACTTCTCCGCAACTATATCTAGGTGTGTACTCAAGCCCAGGTCCGGCTTTTCACTCACAGTAACATCCCTTTGCCCACAGCAATAATCATAATAATATAATGCTGGAAAATAAATGCGGAAAGGTAAAGGTACAGAAAGGTAAAGTGCAGAAAAGTAAAACACAATATGCACAACACCCAATAAATAAACACCCAAGCGCTAGGATTGACTCGCGTAGGGGATGGGAAACGGTCCCAGCATAAGGGATGGGAAAAGTCCCTAGATGCTATAGTCCCCAGCAGAGTCGCCAGCTGTCGCTACTGCGAGAATCGGCGCCGGCTTGACAGGAGAGTCGCCACCGTGCGTTATTTATCCCTCAGAGCGGGAAAGGAAACGCTCGAAGTAAACCTCGCAAAGACGGGAAAAGGTATGGTCATCGCAACCAAAACCTGGATTCGGGAGTCGGTTACGCAAGGGGAAGGTATTAGCACCCCTCACGTCCATCGTACTCGATGGGATCCACGCTTGGTGTTTATAGGTAAAAGGGTGTATTATCTATCTACGCTACTGGCTGGTCTAGAAAGAAAATAAAAGGACAGGACTCGACAGAACATACGGTGTTCTGGGCCTACGTATTCCCTCGTGCAATGGGAAAGTCAGAGTCAACGTAGTTCGACTTCCTACGTCTAAACGGGGAAAAGGTTGCTCGCCAGGACATCGCGTCCTGTGCCTACGTACTTTCATCTGGTATGAAAGATCAGAGCAAACGTAGTTCGGCAAACTACGGGTAAACAGGGCTCTCACACAGCAGTGAGAAACAAATTGGTCTCTAAGGCTCGGGAACCTACAAATACGATCTGGTCTCAAATGCACTCGGGCAGGAGAAAAGGATAACAATTAGTCGTTAGCGGGAAAGTCTCGATCGCACAGCCGCGAGAGAACAAAGGTTAGTCGTTAGTGTGCTCGCTAGGATATCGCATCCTATGCCTACATATCTTCGTCTGGTACGAAGAATCAGAGCAGCTGTAGTTCAGCTAACTACGGGTCAAGCTACTCAAAAGCTCCTACAGAAAGGAAAGGGAAAAGACACCCTAAAACTATAGCTGAGAAAGGGGAATCTACCTACTGCTATCACACCTGGTTGACCATCCTAATGTCTATCATAACAACTCCGCAGCGGAGAAGTCAGAGCTCCTAAGGGATCATGGCAACAGGACTAAACTACAAACAAGAAACTGCAAAGTAAAGAAATAACGGAAATATGCATGAATGCAACACCTGAACAAACAAGGCGCAAAGGCCGCAAACCACAAAGGCAAGGGAGCTCAGCTCTACCGAATACCAACAAGCAAAGCCACTCAATAACAAACAAGCAGAAGGAGGACCACCTCAACTTCTCATGCACACAAAGTCTACTTCTAAGATGCACCTATTCAGAACTATCTAGATGAACACCTAAGTCTAATGCAACATAACATCATACAAGTCAAACAATCCAAAGAGAAGGCAAGCTAACCTGACAAGCCTCTATCTACAAAACAAGAAGCTACTCCTGGGCAAGGCCCCTAACAAACCTGAAACAATCTCCTAATCTATCTCTAAACAAAACTCTATACAATACCCTAAGCAAAGATCTAAGCAAAGCCTCTAATCAAAACCCTAAGCAAGAGGAATCAATCCCAGTCTCCAAGCTTCAGAACAAGCCTACCAGAGAAAGGGAGCTAAGCAGACAAGCTCATAGTGCCTTCCTCAGGAAAGTACCAAGAGGTTACTACTCAGGAGTCATATCCTATGCGGCTCGACAACTGTGATCAGTTTACATTCCTCCTCAGGAGAAACTAAACTCACATGAAGGCTCCGGCATCACTGGATATTTGAGAAATCCTATCTGAACTAAGGGAACTAAGTGAACAGACCCATAGGACCTTCCTCAGGAAAGTACTAGGAGGCTGACACTTAGGAATCGTATCCTACGTGGCTCAACAACTGTGATCAGTTCACATTCCTCCTCAGGAGAAATTAAACTCACAAGTTGGCTCCAACATCACTGGATACTTAAGAAATCCTAGATAAACTAATGGAACTAAGTGAATAGACCCATAGGACCTTCCTCAGGAAAGTACTAGGGGGCTTCCACTTAGGAATCGTATCCCATGTGGCTCAACAACATGTGATCAGTTTACATTCCTCCTCAGGAGAAATTAAACTCACAAGCCGGCTCCGACATCATTGGATACTTACGAAAGAGGTGAGAATAAAGAATGAAAGTCATTCATAGTGCCTTCCTCAGGAAAGTACCATAAACTCCCTTCAAACTTCAGGATCTCGAACCTCACAAACAGATAACAAGCTCTTAAACTAAACCTCAATCCACTGCCTCTTTGCAAGCTCCAACAGGACTGCAACCAGCTCCTATCCTTAAGAAGAACCCACAGGCCAACAAACCACAAGAGACTATCTCTGAAGTTCAACCACAGTTGAACTTCAAAGTCAGAAGTCATCAAGACTTCTCCTATCTTCAGGCTCAGACAAATCATATCAGAACATCCTACCAAAATCTATCAAAAATCTATGGGGAACCTACATGGCTCTAGGATAACATACTGAAAAATCAGAACAAAATTCAATACCAGATGAAAGAACTAAAATCAGCAACACAGACATACCCACAGGCCAATTATGTAATATCAATAACAATGAAAAAATGCAATTAAAATGAAAATGCATGATTAAGCTAATGTTTTTATACTATAAAATTCTACACTGAATCACGAGTCTACAGAAAAAAGAACGGGATTATTTGACTAAATCTACTATTTTTTATTAATTTTCTAATGACATGTATGCACTAAAAATATTAAAAACATCAATTAAATGGAAAATATACAAAAAAAATAACAAACAAAAATAAAATGTCATTTTTATTTTTATTTAATTTTCTAGGAATTATGATGAAATGGTAGAAAAAAGAAGAATTAAAAAATCACTTATTTCCATTTTATTATGAATTTTCTAATGCAAGAAAATATTAAAAAGAAATTAACAAAACAAAAATTGAAATAAACTGGAGGGGGTTGCTAACAGCAAGATTCCCAGGCTCATTCTGGCTGGGCTCACATATGGGGGTGCTAAAAGCACTGGGCGCAGGGCCCAAGCACTACCAGAAACTCATCTCAAAACAAAATAGAAGAAAAAACGCAGGGGGGTGCTGTTAGTAGTTTTTTTCAGTTATTTTCATTGGGCCTACGCCCAGGGGGGTGTGGACAGCAATTGGGCATAAGGCCCACATCCAATCACTCTGATCTCACACACGGGGGGGGGGGGGGGGGGGGGGGGGGGGGAACGAGTAACAATGGGGATAGTGTTCAGCAGAACACATTTGGGCCTAAGCCCAATACTCTAACCCTAATCCAATTATTCAGTTGAACAAAACTAAATCCCTTCTCCCCAACTCAGGTTACTGTTCATGCTTCTAACCCTAGCCGTCATCCTCTCTTCTCTCCCTCACCCTCTCTGAGAAAACCTCCCACAACAACTACTCAAACTCTCCACGAATCTCAAACAGAAACCCTTACTCCACTCAAATCCACTCACCTAATCTGAACCTAAGACGTAATTAAAACCTCACAGCTATCAACAAGAAAACCCAACCGAATCAAGGACGTTTACCTGGTTTATGGAGCGCAATTGAATTCTTGAAGCTTCTGGAATTTGACGAGGATCGATGGAGTTGCTTGGACGTTCCTGAGCGTTCTGGGGATTTTGGAGACGTTCACGATCTGGAAAACCTGGGGGGAAAACTCTTAGCAGACGACGGTGTTCTTGAGTTTGTTGAAGGAGGAGCTTTGTGGAAGTTCTTGCTTGAAGATCTCTGGGAAATCTGGAAAGAGTTTAGGAGAAGTATTATGCGTTGATGAGCTTAGATCTGGAGACTCATGAAGATCCATGGATGTGGATGAAGGTCCTTGAAGAACGAATCATGATGGTGATGAACGAATTCTGGAAGAAAGAAGACGAACTGACGCGAGCTTGGATGACGAATCTGGAGATTGATGGTTGAATCTGGGCGCGAATGATGAGTTTTCCGGCGGTGGTTAGTTTTTCCGGCGAGGTGATGATGAGTGTTGACGGAGGAACAAGATGGAGATCGGAGGTGTTTGGAAGATTCTGCAATTTTTGCAGATTCCGGCGAGGCTGGTGGCGTTAAGGGCGGCCGGACGGAGTTTGCATGCCGGCCGGTGGCTTCTCCGGCGTCGCGTGTGGTGATGACAGGTGGTAGAGGGAATGGTGCAGGGAGGAGACACGTGTGAGGACCGTTGGCAGCAGAGAGAGAGAGTGAGCTTTTGGGACGCGTGGCGTGGATTGGGGAAGTCTGAGTGTGTGGTGGCGTGATTCCACAGCGTAACGTGGGTCCTCTCCCTTTCCTACACGTGGCCACGAAGCTTTTAAAGCTCT
Source organism: Lathyrus sativus (assembly GCA_963859935.3). Taxonomy (NCBI): domain Eukaryota; kingdom Viridiplantae; phylum Streptophyta; class Magnoliopsida; order Fabales; family Fabaceae; genus Lathyrus; species Lathyrus sativus. The sequence goes on from OZ012741.1 coordinate 549,119,966, forward strand.
GAGAATTGCTGGGAGCTTCTAGAAGGCGCTGGAAGTTGCTGGGAGATGCTGGACTTTTTGGACGAATCTGGCCCCATAATACTGAACAAAAACTGCATTGGGCTGCACTAAAGCCCAAACGAAAATAACCAAAAAAAAAAAAAACTGTAAAATTGAATTAAAACTTACTTAAAACTAAATGAACATTAAAGCCTAATTAACTGACTAAATCAAAAATTAACTATCTTAATCTAAAAAATGATTAACCTAATTAAACTCTAAAAAGTGATTAGAAGTCTAATTAATTCTGTATTATCCTAATTAAATCTAAAAAAATGATTAAGATCTAATTGACTCTAAACTTCTACTAATTCTCTATTAAAATTCTAATATTATTTAATATCTATTAAAATCTATCATTAATAAAAGAAAGAACTATATTTTTTTCTATATTATCTAAAAACAATTAAACCTATATATAAAAAAAAACTATTTTAAAATTCATATAAAATTCTAAACTATTATTAAAAGAAAAAACTATATTATTCTAAAAAAGATAAAACTATTTAAAATCTTATTTATACTCTAAAAATCTATTTAAAAATCTATAAAATTCTAAAAAGAGATTTAAGCTAATAAAAAATACAAAAACTCTATTTAAATTCCTAAAAATCTATAAAGCCTATTAAAAATTCACAAAAGTCTATAAAAATCCTAAAAATGCAGATGAATGCAAATGACCCCCATAAAAGAGCGCACGAGACCAGATCGAATCGAACAGAGATCCCCGGGCATCAGAATATCCTCAAAATCACTGTGCAAGCTGAAAATCACCGAGGAGCGCACCATTTCCCGAAAATAAAACCCTGGTGATCTGGACTGGATCGGCCATATCTGATAGACGAAAATCAAGTTGTAACCCTGATATCCACCGTTTGTGCACAAATATCACGCGTCTGATTTGCGAATATGAAATTAAACCCCGAGTCAGATAGGAGAATCGGTTGGTCAAATTTTAGGGTGCAACACTATGGCCCATATGTCTCTGAAGACCCTTCATGCCTTACTTCTGAGTGCAACGATTGAATTGATCTTTCTCAGTCGGAAGCTTGAAAATCATGGAAGAAAGTTCACACATCCTTTCAAGATGCAGTTCTGCCTTTTGAATCCCTAACTTTTGCGTAGGCCGCCCTTTCGGGTTTTCAGCCTACCAAGATACATTTTCTTTTATTTTTAGTCCCTAACTTTTTCCTGAACCATTTTTATGGTCCACCAGGACGCCCATTTTTGCATGGATTTTCTTTTTGGTCCATCGGGTCTATCTTTCAAGCATAATATTTTTTAACTGCATCCAAATTCACAGGGGATGGAAGATCGTCACCATCCATGGTTGAAAGGATCAAGGCTCCTCCAGAGAAAACCATCTTTACTACGTACGGACCCTCGTAGTTGGGTGCCCATTTGCCCCTTGGATCAACACGAGTTGGCTGAAATTTTCTCAGTACCAAATCTCCTGCTTAGATGTGTCGTGGGCGAACTTTCTTGTCAAAGGCCCTCTTCAACTGTTTCTGGTACAACTGTCCATGACAGATGGCTGTCATGCGCTTCTCGGCGATGAGATTGAGCTGGTCGAGTCTGGCTTGTATCCATTCGGCTTTATCTAGCTTGACGTCTGCCAAAATACTCAAGGAGGGAATCTCTACTTCAATGAGCAATACTGCTTCCATGCCATACACCAGAGAAAACGGGGTTGCCCCTGTGGAAGGGCGCACTGAGGTGCGGTAGCCATGCAGCACAAATGGCAACATCTTGTGCCAGTCTTTGTAAGTCTTCACCATCTTCTGGATGATTTTCTTAATATTCTTATTTGCCGCCTCAACAACTCCATTCATTTTGGGACGATATGGTGTTGAATTATGGTGTTCAATCTTGAAGCTTTTACACAACTCTTTCATCATCTTATTGTTGAGGTTTGAACTGTTGTCCGTAATAATCTTATTCGGGACTCCGTATCGACAAATAATCTCTTTCTTGATGAAGCGAGTCACCACTTGCTTAGTGACGTTGGCATAAGATGCAACTTCTACCCATTTGGTGAAGTAGTCAATGGCCACTAAGATACAATGGTGTCCGTTTGAAGCGGTTGGCTCGATGCGTCCGATTACATCTATACCCCACATGGCGAAAGGCCAAGGCGAAGTCAACACATTCAGAGGGAGTGGTGAAGTATGAACTTTGTCTGCGTAAATTTGGCACTTGTGGCATGACTGAACATGGAGACCACAATCCGTTTCCATCGTCATCCAATAGTATCCTGCCCTTAAGATCTTCTTAACCATAGTATAACCACTAGCATGTGTTCCAAAAGATCCTTCGTGCACTTCGTTTATGATTGGTTCTTCTTCATGTTTATCCACGCATCTAAGTAGAACCGAATCATAATTCCGCTTGTACAATACGTCACCGCTGAGGAAGAACTTCGAGGAGAGCTTTCTGAGGTACTTCTTGTCAGTGATGGTTATGCCTTCTGGATACTCCTATGTCTCTAGATACCGCTTAATATCATAGAACCAAGGATGATTATCAACTTTAGGTTCTTCCGCATCGGCTGCCAGGCAATAAGCGGGTTCGTCCAGATACTCCAGACGAATGGATGGCGCCTCATTCTTCCACTTGACTTGAAACATGGATGCTAGTGTTGCTAGAGCGTCAGCCAACTGATTTTCTCCTCTGGGAATGTGATGAAAAATGATCTCATCAAAGTACGGGATTAGCTTCAAGACGTGATCTTTGTAAGGAATCAACTTGAGGTCAAGTGTTTCGTATTCCCCTTTAATCTGGAATATGACAAACGCAGAATCTCCATAGACTTCTAGAATCTTGATCCTATTATCAATGGCAGCTTCAATTCCGAAAATGCAAGCTTCATATTCAGCCATGTTGTTAGTATATTTGAAGCATAATCTGGCGGTGAATGGTAGGTGAAAACCAGTTGGAGAAGTGATGATTGCCCCAATTCCACAACCTTTAGCATTTGCGGCACCATCAAACACGAGCGTCCATCGCGATTCTGGTTCAGGTCCCTCATCTGGGCCTGGTGTGGTATAGTCTCTGGCAAACATGACGTCTTCGTCATGGAAATCAAGCGCATAGACTGGTAGTTGTCCATAGGTTGGTGGGCAAGGTAGTTAGAGAGTACACTTCCTTTGATGGCTTTCTGCGTAACATACTGGATGTCATACTCTGTTAATACCATTTGCCAACGAGCCACTCGTCCGGTGAGAGCGGGCTTCTCAAATATGTACTTGACAGGATCCATCTTGGAGATCAACAAGGTCGTATGGGTGAGCATATATTGTCTCAAGCGTTTTGCTGCCCAAGCCAATGCGCAACATGTCTTCTCGAGCATTGAATATCTTGATTCGCAGTCGTTAAACTTCTTGCTGAGGTGATAAATCACATGCTCTTTCCTGCCGGTTTCATCATGTTGACCCAACACGCATCCCATGGATCCCTCTAGCACAGTCAGGTACATGATCAGGGGTCGTCCGGGTACTGGAGGCATCAAGATCGGCGGTTCTTGTAGATATTCCTTTATTTTCTCAAAGGCTTTCTGACAATCATCATTCCACACCACAGCTTGATCCTTTCGAAGTAGTTTGAAGATGGGCTCACAAGTGGCCGTTAGATGAGATATGAACCTGGCGATGTAGTTCAATCTCCCAAGGAACCCTCGGACTTCCTTTTCAATTTTGGGTGCCGACATCTCTTGGATAGCTTTGACTTTATCTGAATCGACTTCAATCCCCTTTTGGCTCACAATAAAACCTAGCAGTTTACTAGATCTTACACCAAAAGTGCATTTGTTGGGATTTAATCTCAGCTGGAATTTCCTTAATCTGGCGAATAGCTTTTCCAAGTAAATGAGGTGCTCTTCCTCAGTCTGGGATTTTGCAATCATATCGTCTACATAACACTCAATCTCTTTATGTATCATGTCATGAAAGAGAGTGACTATTGCTCGCTGATATGTCGCTCCCGCGTTCTTAAGCCCAAACGGCATGACCTTGTAACAGAAAGTTCCCCATGGGGTGATGAAAGTCGTTTTTTCCATATCTTCGGGCGCCATCTTAATCTGGTTATATCCAGAAAAGCCATCCATAAAAGAGAAGACAAAGAACTGGGATGTATTGTCTACTAGTACGTCAATGTATGGTAGAGGGAAGTCATCTTTCGGACTTGCTCTGTTGAGGTCTCTATAATCGACACACATTCGCACCTTCCCATCCTTCTTTGGTACTTGGACAATATTTGCTACCCATTATGGATAGATGGATACTTCCAGAAAACTAACGTCTAATTTTTTTTGCACTTCTTCTTTGATCTTGAAGGACATCTCTGGCTTTGTTCTCCTCAACTTTTGCTTCACGGGCGGGCAACCTTCCTTGAGAGGTAGCTTGTGCATCACAATCTCTTCATCTAAACTGGGCATATCCTTGTAGGACCAAGCAAATACGTCAACATACTCACGGAGAAATATGACCAGTTTTGACTTAACCTCTGACTCCAAAGCTGCACCTATCTTGATCTCTTTGGAATCCTCTTCAGTTCCCATGTTGATGACTTTGACTTCTTCTTGATACGGCTGAATGGCCTTTGACTCTTGCTTTAGTAGTCTAGCTAGCTCTTCTGGGAAATCACAATCTTCCTCGCAGTCTTCGTCGGCTTGGTAGATCGGGTTATCAAAGTCATATCGGACCATAGCGGGGTCGTTATCGACAGGAGCAGGGGAGGATCTGCACGATGAATGACTTCATGCTTTTATTTTTTAGAAAAGATTGACAGAAAGAAAAAAAGGTAAAACAAAACACTGCCTTTCAAAAATAATTTTATGTGCAAAAAGTAAAAATGAAAGAAAGAGAGCGTAATTGGATGCGAAAGTTTATTTATTGATGATAAGTTGTGCTTTAAAAGCAAAAAAGCCCTACAACATGATCCATATGCCTTGGGCAGAGCATAGGATTTTTTAGGTAAAATAAAAAAACAGGGAATTACTCGTCTACTAGAGTAACTTCAGGGATTTCGACGATTCTCCAATTGTTCAAAGTTTGATTAGGCGCCCTAGGATACACCATGCACAACTCTTCATGATCTTCGACTTTAGTTTCCAAAAACATGACTTGACCATCGACAAGGTGGCCCCCACTAGTAAAAACTAATGGAGTTGCAAGCCCTTTGCCCCTATCAGTTGCATTCTTCTGCTTGTAACCTAGACCAACTCCATTTTTGTTAATAGGAAATTCCAACACTCTGCCCCATCCTCACGGATGTCCTTCCTCTATCAATGTCCTTGCGTCCTTCCAAGTCACTATTGAAGATGCTGGCTTTTCGTAAATCATTTCAACATTGATTACTTCAAAAGCTTGAAACGAGGTCTCATACACTTCATCTCCTACTTCCACATAGCGGAAAGAAGCAAGATGGCTCACAAGAACATCTTCTTCACCCTCAATGATGACCATCTGATTGTTAATCATAAATTTGATCTTTTGATGCAAGGTTGAAGTTACAACACCTGCGGAATGAATCCACGGACGACCAAGAAGGCAACTGTAAGCGGGATATATATCCATTACATAAAATGTAATGATAAAAGTATGAGGTCCAATCTTGATCGGGAGATCAACCTCGCCTACCGCAGTTCTCTTAGCTCCATCAAAAGCTTTTACAATGGTTTGACTTGGCTTCATCACAAGTCCTTCAATTGACAGCTTGCACAACGAGCTCTTTGGTAGCACATTCAGCGATGATCCACTATCAACAAGCACTCTAGAGAATACAACATCCACACATTCGATAGTAATGTGCAAGGCCTTGTTATGACTTTTACCTTTGGAAGGTAATTCATTATCATTAAAGCTCAAAATATGACCTGATGCTATATTCCCCACCACTTCTTCAAACTGCACTACTGATATCTCCTCTGGCATGTGAGCTACCTTCAAGAATTTTAACAGTGCTTCTTGATGGGCTTTCAAACACATTAATAATGATAGCATGGATATCTTCGAGGGAGTCTGATTGAGCTGGTCAATCACTTTGTAATCGCTTTTCTGAATGATTCTTAGAAACTCCTCTGCTTCATTATTTAGGACGTCTTTCTGTTTAGATGACTGCCCCTGTTCAATGATGCTTGGTCTGACAGTATCTTTCCTTGTATTGTCACTGCTGTTGACAGGTGGTGCAGTTGGAGCAAAGATCCGACCACTTCTAGTAACGCCACCGGTTCCCACGATGTTCTCTAAAGTCTTCTTTTCTTCCAAGATATCTTCTTCTACCACCTTCTGTCCATTGAAAAAAACAGTCTCGTCATATAACCAAGGTACAACATTTGTGCTCTCGTATGGAAACGGAGATGGGGCCGAAATGACAAGCTGGTTCATTGATGGTGGAGACATAGGTATCTCAACCGGATCATATGGGATCTGCAGTGGGATAGAAGTCTGTCCATACATGTTGTCCCATTCTTCCTCATTGCACGATATGGTCAATGGTGTGCGAGCCGATTATCAGAAGGAATCCATAACTCATATCCATCATCGTATGGTATCTCTTGTGTCTCAAATGTAATGTCAAGAGTAGCAACTTCTTCAATCTTTGATAGTTGTTCTGCTACTAATACACCTTGATCAATCAGGCTTTGTATGCCTTTCTTCAACTCAGTGCATCCTTGAGATCCGTCCAAACAAACATGGCAGTTAGTTGAACAACCTGGATAAATGTTAATCAACAAGAGTTGCTCCTTAATAGCGGAAAGTGGAGTTCTCAATTTGTCAATATCCGAAATCAATGGGATCCCCTTAGAGCCTTCAATCATGTTTGTTGAATGGTGAGGTGGCATTGGATTGGTTTTGATGTTTGGAGTATTTCAGGTGAAGTTTATCACCTTTGAATCGATAAGATCTTGTACAATGTGCTTCAAAGTCTTGCAATTTTCAATGTTATGGCCTGGGGAGCCAGAATGGAATTCACATTTGGCATTGACATCAAAGCCAAAAGGGAGAACCTCTGGAGGGTCCCTCATTTCCCTAAGCTGAACAAGACCTCCTTTCAGCAAGAATGGTAGTAATATGGCTTAAGTTGACAGAATTGGATCAAATCTTCTTTCTGGTCTTCTCAGTCTTTGTTGACCCTAGTACTGATTTGGTCTTGGTTGATAGGATTGTTGTTGTTTGTTTTGTTGAACTGCGGGTTGACTTGCTGGAATGGACAACGGTTTTTGTGGAGCGACGGCAGCAACATGGTGATAACCTTGATGATTTCTCCCTCTATCTGTGAACACAACACTAGTTTCGCCTTCTTTTTTCTTAGCGAAACCCTGATAGGGCTTCTTGATCCCCCTTAAAGATCCGCCAGCATTCTGAATCTTTCCTGCCTTCATAAAACTCTCTAGTCTTTCTCCAGCCGTGACAAGTTCAGAAAACACTGTAGATGTTGTGGATGCTAAACGCTCAAGGATCAGTCCTTGCAGCGTGCCCATGAAGAGGTCTGTTAGCTCTTTCTCCATCATTTGGGGTTATACTCTTGCAGCTACTCCCCTCCACCTCTGAGCAAAGTCTTTAAAAGACTCATTCGGTTTCTGGGTCAAATTTTGGAGTTGCATCCGATTTGGAGCCATGTCAGTATTGTACTGATAATGTTTCACAAAAGCATCTGCTAACTCCTTCCAGCTTTTCACATTGGATCGTTCAAGATGCATGTACCATTCCAGAGAAGCCTCTGTCAAACTATCTTGAAAGAAATGGATTAACAACTTCTCGTCATCGGAATATGCAGCCATCTTCCTGCAGTAAGACCTTATATGGGTCCTAGGACAACTGTTACCCTTGTATTTCTCGAAGGTTGGGATTACAAACTTTGGAGGTATCTTAACTCCGGGTACAAGACATATTTCAGCGGCATCTAGTCCCAAAACATCGGGGCCTTGCAATGCCTTTACCACCTCTTGTAAAGCATTGAACTTCTTCTCTAATTCAGCGGTCTGTGGTGCATATGCTTCAACTGAATTCTCATAGAATCCTTCATGATCATCGTAGTGAACTGGTATTGGGATTGCAGTACCATGAGGGTGAGTGGCACCGATTGGGGGATGGACTGTGTTGATAGGTACTGCACCTGCAGAAGTAGGAATTTCCCCAACAGAAGTTGGGATGGCCTCAGTAGGAGTTGGAACTGTGCCACTTGCGTTAGGAACTGCACCAGCCAAAGTCTGATTAGCGTTCCTCTCTGCTGCTTGCCTTATCTCTTCTTGACTCCTGGCCATGTTCTGAATCACCTCCATGTGTTGATTCATCTGTGTCTTCATGCCTAGCATCTCGTTCCTCATAGTAGTCTGGTCTTGCTCTATCTGATCTATGACTCTTTTCTGATTATTCCTTGTGTTGTACTGATGTTGAGAAGTCAGCTTGCTTTACTCTCTGAAAGGGTAAGTGGCGTGTAAGGTTGGGTTTTAGGGAATGCAAAAAAATGATGCACAAACGTGTGCAATGTTCAAGAGACCTTCGAGGCTTATGATTATCATCGGTATTATAGAACCGTGACTGAATAATAAAGAATGCACAATTTAGACCAAAGAGAAAACTTCCATTAATTTGAGAGAAAATTCAATACAAATGATTGCTGAATAAGCTGAAAATAACAATTCGTGCTACAAGAAAAATACTGAATAACTAAAACTCTTTCTTTTGGAGACGTTCTTCAAGCTTTTTTGTCTCGAACATGAATCTTCTAACCATTTGGTCGCGGAGCTGGATAAATTGATGAATAGAAGGAGGGATATCATTTCCTTCTAAGTCTTGAATTACGCTTTCCAACCTCCATGGGATATCACGGATCATGAGGTTGCAATGCTCCACCAGATTGTTATACCTAGCACGACACATGTCTAGAGTTGACTGGTAGTAACAGATATAATCCACATGGGTGTCCAACAATTCATTGAGCTGAGCCTCCTTCTTGAGCCACTGTGCACTATCCCTTTGCAAGGTGTCGAAACGATTCCTCCACAGATTGGCTGTTTCTCGGGCGGTCTCCAATTCCAAACATTTGTTGTTCCACATGTCAGGAGTGACATATGAATCCCTTAATGCTTCCTCCTTGAGTCGTCGTTTGTCTTCCACTAGGGTCAAGGCATTTCTCAGTTGCTTTTCAAGATCCTCAATATCAACCTCAAGATTCTCTCTTGTCTCCTTCTTCTCAGTAGAAGCTAGTTCAAAGAAATTCCATGCTCTATCACAAGAAGCCTTAGTTTCCTTTAGGAGTTGTCGAAGAGTTGTTAATGATGTATCAGCCCCTTTGAAACCCTGCTGGTACTTGACTCTCATGTCTGTTTCTAACTTCAATTTCTTGCTATTCTCAGTTGCTCGGTCTTGTTTAAACTCTACTTTCCTTTTGTACTGGCCATTCTCCACATTTGCTTGGTGAATTTCAGCCTTGAGGTCCTGATTTTCTTTAGTCAACCTCTCTACCACTAGCTTTAGTTTCTCATACTCTTCCATAGATACATGGGTGGAAGCAGGAGGTCCTTCTCGCATAGATGGTTCTGAGGGAAACGGAAACAACCTTTCAGACACTCGAGCTAGCAACCATTGGTTGTATGGCTCTTTCGCCACACAATTCTTTGCCTTCAACTCTTTCCTCCCCTTCGTATGAATCTTGGCCCATGCTTTAGCAATCTTCCTGGCAAACGCAGGATCTTCTATTGTAGCAAGCAAAAAGAAGCTTTGAACTTTCTCTGCTTCGGGCTCATCTTCCATAGCATAGCCCAACTGGCGCAATGCCATGACTGGGTTGTATTTGATGCAACCATCCCTACTCATTAGAGGTACATTACCAAACTCCCCACAACTAAAGATAATCTCAACATCATAGTACTCATGAGAGTACCAAGCAATATCATTGGCCTCTAGAGACATAATGCATTGAGACCACTTCAACTTTTTCTTGTTTTCCACGAACGGTCCCCCCTTCGGTAGATAGGAGGCGTACCATTTGAATAGTAGATGAGAACAACATTGGACTATTCTTGACTTCTTTTCACTTCTCCAATGAATAGAGTGGTAGACATCAACGAGGAGGGTAGGGATAGGATTCTTTTGCATGAAGAGAATGATGGCAACGATGTCTATGAAATTGTCTACATTTGGAAAGAGAACAATCCCATATATCATTAAAGCAACCACAATACCAAACCTTTCCCAATCTCCCACAGTCTTGTACTGAGCAGCTTTATCTAACAGAAACTTCAAAGGAAAGCCTTGGACCCCTCCCTTATTGGCTAGCCCATCTTTGACTTCCTCTTTGGTTATACGAAGAGTAAGAGCAATGGCAGAAGGCTTTGGTTCTTCTTCCAAGCCGGTGTAGATAGGTTGATCCTTAATCTTGATATTCAAAATGTGAGAATATTCTTTAAGAGTAGGGGCCAACTGATAGTTTTGAAAAGTGAAACATCTGAGAGGCGCATCGTAGAACTGAGCCATAGCGAACAAAGCCCAAGTATCGACCTCAGAATGGAGGAGATCAAGTAATTTCCCATACTTCCCTTGAAAGTTGATCTTGATAGCCTTCGGCACGTCAATCAGAATGTCTTGAATCAATTCCAACTTTGGTTCTCTAAACTTGATGGAATTTGTGCTTCTCTTTCTCTGATCAGTCATTGTGTTCACCAATACCTGAGATAATCATAGTCTCTTAAGTCCCTTGATATGCAAAATGCTATGCAATGCAATGCTTTATGAATTCACATGATAAAAGAACAACAGCGAGATCAAAGTCATAGGTCCTGCAAAACAACACAAAAGTATCTCTCCCATCGGGTGAGCAATCTATTGGTTTAAGAGAGGGTATCCCAAAAGGCTTTAAAACAAAGTCCCATGCACTAACCCTCAAAAGTTTCCCATCAGAACGACTACTCGTAAAACAGTAATCCTTTCAAAGGATGAACACAAAGTTATGTTTTAGCAACCTTTGGAATAAGGTTCTACAAAGGTCCTCAGAGTCACGATCTCCCACGTCGGAAGTAAAAACGCCATTACGACTACACGTAAGACATAATCATCCCAACGGGGTCTCATCTGAGTGGTGCAATTCGATCCAACTCAACGAGGTCTAAGTCTCGCAAATCAGAAAAAATCCACCTCCTAACTTAGTGTATACTCGAAAGCTCGGGTAGAAAGCTTTATTCTCACAAACCAATCCCAAATAAACCCAACAGGTTAGAAAGAACACAACACAAACAAAAAACAAAAGCAAATAAATCACAAACACGACAAACAAATTAGGCTTGGCTTGCTAGGTCCATCCCCAGCAGAGTCGCCAGCTGTCGCTACTCGAAAAATGCATCGTGCAACGACGGGGAGGCGAAAAAGATAGACAGAAGAGTCGCCACCGAACTTTATTTATCCCATGAGGGGAAAGGAAAATATCGAGAAAACCTTAAGAAAAGAATGGATAAGATGGTCTCGCAACCAAGAACAGGTTCAGAAGCCGGTTATACGAAGGGAAGGTACTAGCACCCCTCGTATCCATCGTACTCGATGGGAACCATTTGTTTGTCGATGTGTGAATTTATTTGCTTAAATATTATGCTATAAAAGAGTGTTCCTAGGAGAGAGAGAAGGGTAAGAAATAGGGTAAAGAGAGGTAACAGGGAAAAAAAGAGAAAGAACAGACTCAGTAGGACTTCGCGGTCCTAGGCCTACGTATTCTCAAAAGGTATGAGAAAATCAGAGTCGACGTAGTTCGGGGAACTACAGATATAGGGGGGAATGTGCTCGGCAAGGATTGTGGCCCTTATGCCTACGTATCTTTACTTGAACAAAGTAAAGAATTAGAGCAGCCGTAGTTCGGCCTACGGTTTGTTAATGTTTTTATGGATGATGCTATCGTGCGCATTCTAGCAGTTTAGGTGTATTGCCGCTCGCATGTGAGGAGACTTATGCGTTACCTGTTTGCGGTAGAACAGACGTATCATATCCTTTTTGAAATGATTAGGTTTTCACCATGCGAGGCAAGATGTCACATTTGATATGTGAGATTGTTTTTTAGGGTGAGGTAGATCCTCAGATAGTAACCCCTTGCGGGTAGTACCCAATTCTTTATCTCAAAGTTGTTTGTTATGAAATGGTGTGGCGAACGTAGCGTCTTCATGTTGAAAGACGAGTATCAAGACCACCCCCACTACAGTGAGCATCCCAACACTCGGAGAGGAAGAAGACTACACTTAATCCTCTCTCTTTAATTCAATGCAAAGAGGACTTCATTCTCTTATTAAAGATGTTTTTGGTTTTGAATGGTAAGTGCTTTTGCGACTGTAAACCCTATCGTAAATGTCAGCACTCGGGATAGGAGAATGCCTACGCCTAACCACTCCACGACCATTCAAGTTTTTGTTAGGAAAAGAGTTTGAAAATGCACTCGGTACGAGACCGAGGTTTTAGGTGAGAAGGTTGCGGGGGGTGGTGAGAGATAGGTGATGGATAAAGTTTCATCTTTATATTGAAAGACGAGTGTCTAAACCACCCACACTACAGTGAGCATCTCGACACTCAGAAAGGAAGAATTCTACACTTAATCCTTTCTCTTTAGTCCAATACAAAGAGAAGTTGATTCTTATTGAAAGGGATTTTGAAAATGCACTTGGTGCGGGGCCGAAGTTTTCAGGAGGACAGGTTGAAAATGGAAAGAATTGGAAAGAAAGACGTCTTCGTATTGAAAGACGAGTATCGAGACCACCCCCACTATAGTGAGCATCCCAACACTCGGAGAGGGAGAAGACTACACTTAATCCTCTCTCTTTAATTCAATGCGAATATAATTTATTGTTTTAAGGAAGTGCTTTGGAAATACAATTGGTACGGGGCCGAGTTTTTTTAGTAGAGAAGGTTTGAAAATGAAAGTGTCTTCGCATTGAAAGACGAGTGTCTAAACCACCCACACTACAGTGAGCATCTCGACACTCGGAGAGGAAGAGGTCTACACCCAATCCTCTCTTTTTAATTCAATACAAAGATAATTGGATTTTCTTGTTGAAAGGTGTTTTTGTAAATGCATTCGGTATGGGACCGAGGCTTTAGAATCGAAGGTTTGAAAATGAAAGTGTCTTCACATTGAAAGACGAGTGTCTAAACCATCCACACTACAGTGAGCATCTTGACACTCGGAGAGGAAGAGGTCTACGCCCAATTCCCTCTTTTTAATTCAATACAAAGATGATTGATTCCTTATTAAATAATTTTAAAATGGGTTAAAAAGCCAAAAATAACAAAAAAGGAAATAAAATGAGAATTAAAATAAAAGAGAAATAAAATAGCTTATTAAACAAAATATATGATTCTTTGGAATCCTATGAGTCTTGAAGTTATTTTTAAACAAATGAAATAGAAAAAAGAAAAGAAATAAAATTAAAATACTGCTGAAGCGGAAAAGCAGCAAGCAAAAATATTATTTTCGGAAGAATTTCCTCCGGGATTTATCGTCTCAACAGGGATCAGTGTGAGGGAAAGAATGCCGTTCGACAATCTCTACGTCTCTAAGCTTGGGTTTGAATGGTTTGGGATAAAAATTCAAAAGGAAAAACATAAAACAAGAAAATAAGTACATTCTTAAGAAATGAGAAAACTCGTCAGGAGTTGTATTTCGTTTTACCCATCATGCACTAAAAAAAATATGGATCAAATGCACGCAACCTAATTCGCTTGTCAATATCATCACGTATCGCTCACAACAGAGCTTATCTCTAACGCAAAGTCGAGAGATCAACCGTATCGTCTCATTGTTGATCTCAAACACAAATCGATAACACGGAGCATTAAGAATCGATACCCATGTGAATATTAGTCCTAAATCTATCTCTAGCATTTAAAATCTAACAGATGTTCATCTTAGATCGAGTTTGAACCGTATATATCTATAGCAATCCAAACCCATTAAGTAAAAAATCAAGATAACCATCGATAAAGAGTTGTAAAAGAGATTTTATACAAAGATCCATAAATACACATACAATCAAGATAAACTTACATATAAAATCCCAACAAATGAAAAATACATAGAGAGGAAGGAAGAAGAACACAAATCTCACGGTCTGTCAACTCCGATTGAAGTGGATTCGACTCCGGATCGTCAAGATGCACCCTCTAATGTTGTTTCTAAGCTAAATCTACTCAAGAATGCGTTTGATGAAGTTGGGGTAAAAATTTCCCAAACAACATCCCCTAAAAAATGCTGAAAAATCACTTAAATAGACTAAAATGGTTCCCAGTATTCGCCTGGCGAAGTCCTGTTCGCCTGGCGAATGTATGCAACTTTTGCTACTGCTAAAACAGTGTTTTTCACTCGTTTTAGAACTTTCTGTTCGACTGGCGAACTTTTGTTCGCCTGACGAACATGACAGCAAACCAGCACTTGTTTCGACCATATCTTCTGAACTGTAACTCTGTTTTACGTGCGGTCGAAAGCGTTGGAAAGCTTATTCAATGCCTCTATAAGATAATGACAAAATATCATTGCTTATATACCTACAAAAAATGAGAAAAAATCAATTAAACTCAATGAAGTTTACGCGACACTCAATATATACACTATAATTTAAACTATACAACATATGCACAAAAGTTGAGGTTTATTGGTTGAATCAAGCCAATAAGTGTCAATTATTTACACTCAAAATCAGTATATTTTAGCATTTATCAAACTCTCCCCAATATAAACTTGTTTGTCCTCAAACAAGAATCGATCAACTCAAGAAAACAAAAGTAATAACCAAGCAATCACGATTCGACAAGTTTTGAAAAACAAAAACAAATGTATGGTTCAACACAAAAACGTACATGCAAAGCAAAACATACCACTAAACTATAACGATAACATGAAAACGAAACAAATCCTAAATACAAAACACATGTCAAAAATTCTAAGACAATACAAAGTTCAAAAATGAATCACACCTAGCACACACTTCATCGGTAGCTGAATAAAAAAACAAATACGAGGGACTTAACTCTCATCCAACAATCCAGTCAACAACAAGTTAAATTATGCATTCATCAAGAAAAAACTCATATTGAATAGTATAAAAGCAAAAATCACAAGGGCTTTAAGGGTTATAATGTGGCTTGGGTAACAAAAAATTGTTTTTCTCAAGCTAAAAGAACAAAAACTTGCCTAATCAAATGAGAGTGATCATTTCTCACAATCTCAAGCACTCACAAATTCCAATCACCTTTTTCTCTTTTCCAAATTGTTACACCATTCCACGCAACTTATTCGCATAACATTATTCTATTTTTTTTTCTTTTTTTTTTCAATTCTTTTCCCTCTTTTTTGTTTTGTTTTTGTTTTTCATTTTTTTTCTTTCTTTTTCAAACTTTTTCTTTTTCTCAACGTCTTAGCAACCAACCTCTTCTCCCCAACTTGAATACAACCATACATAGTGACATGAATGCTCCCAAACTTATTAGGCAAGGGTAAAAACTCAAATAACAAGTCATGGTTATAGTTCAAGAAAAAGTATTAGAATCCATACAAAAATGAACTTAACACCAATATGGATTCTAACAAAGGCTCAAAGGGGTAAGCAAATTCTCACTCACTCACAAGGTAGATTGACTATTTGGTCAAGTGGGTATGCTCAAAATCGAACAAAATGCCTTGATCATTTTAGTGCTATCATACAAATCAACACAAATACAAGATTAAACATAATAAAACCGAGTTAAACAAGAATGTTGGTCTCCTGCATATAGTAAACATTGGAAAGCTCCTCACAAAAAGGTTTAGTTCTAAAGTGATTCAAAACTGAACAAGTATGGCAAAAGAATGAATGACATGAAATTTGTAGAAATGAAAAGTCTCATAATCATGCTATGTTCTAGAAAGCGATAAACGAATACCTTGCAAAGTACCAACTTCAAACAATATCAAAACCATACATTCGCAAGTTGAAACGATCAAACTTGGAAAATCACAAAATGCATCCTCAAGCTAATCAAAAACAAACTTGAGAGCAAACACAAACATTATTCTAACAACCTAATAAAATTGAATTAAACTAAATAAACATAAAGCTATACAAACTCAAAAACCATTTGGTTGCCTCCCAACAAGCACTTGTTTCATGTCGTTAGCTCGACACCTTTAGTGTTCTTTGCTAGTAACTTCCTCACATACACCCCGATGCTTTGTCAAAGCGCCAACCTAAAGAAAGTGTCCTAACCAAACACTTGAACAAATGTTACGAGAACAAAATATATACAACACTTAAACAAACATAATGGAAGACAAAAGCAAAACAAGTATCTATACAAGCATATATATACAATTATGTGCAAAGCTTAGAAATATAAAAACTATCACAATGCGACTCAATATCACAACCAATCCCCGACAACGGCGCCATTTTGTTGAAGCGGTAAAGCAGCAAGCAAAAATATTATTTTCGGAAGAATTTCCTCCGGGATTTATCGTCTCCACAGGGATCAGTGTGAGGGAAAGAATGTCGTTCGACAATCTCTACGTCTCTAAGCTTGGGTTTGAATGGTTTGGGATAAAAATTCAAAAGGAAAAACATAAAACAAGAAAATAAGTAAATTCTTAAGAAATGAGAAAACTCGTCAGGAGTTGTATTTCGTTTTATCCATCATGCACTAAAAAAATATATGGATCAAGTGCACGCAACCTAATTCGCTCGTCAATATCATCATGTATCACTCACAACAGAGCTTATCTCTAACGCAAAGTCGAGAGATCAACCGTATCGTCTCATTGTTGATCTCTCACACAACTCGATAACACGGAGCATTAAGAATCAATACCCATGTGAATATTAGTCCTAAATCTATCTCTAGCATTTAGAATCTAACAGATGTTCATCTTAGATCGAGTTTGAACCGTATATATCTATAGCAATCCAAACCCATTAAGTAAAAAATCAAGATAACTGTTGCACCCTAATTTTTGACCGTAAGATGCCACCTCTTTTTTGAGCATTTTCTATTATTATTTGACCTTATTTAATATTTATGTAGACGCGGTAATATCGAGTGGAGATAGCGTCATCCACATTACTAACTATCTTAACCGTTTTGTTTATTTTGCTTTGTGAGGTTAGGTCCGCTACTATAAGTTCAAGAAATTTAAAGATGATAAATAGCTCATTTTGTACTTAAAGCTCGAGATACATTGGTCCGTATGCTCCACGAGTTGCGAATATCCAAGAATGCTAAATTACCACTTAGAAATTCGAAGATATCATCACAAGAGTTTTATGGAAGCTAAGGAAAATCTTTGGAGTCCGCTTCCAATTTGTTTACAATGGTGTAATGCGGAATAATTACTATCACTACCTTTTAATGCAAGAATTCCTACATCATCGGGCTTATAGAATTTCAGATTCGATTAGGTCCACGTGACGTTCAAGGTTTTTTTTTACGACCGACATCCAAACTTAATATTAAAACTCAAACTCCAAGTTGAGCTTCCAAGTCAAAGAGTCATTAATTCATCATCAATTCAAGACAAGAATCACGACCAAATTTTATTATCTTAAGGAGTCACGTGAAGATTCTGATGTAATCCAAATGATGAAAAGGATAAAGGAAATTAATTGTTTGCGGCAACATACTTCAATAAATTAAGTTAGTACAAAGCCTAATTTCCTATATTCGACAGTTGGAGTATTGGTATAACATGAAGCTATAGGAGGGATAACTCAGAGTTGTATATCTAGATTTAACAACATGGCAGTATCTCTCACTTTCTCGCTGTCTATCCTTTCCTTATGCATAAGCCTCGTCTCAGGCTATTCTTGAGCAACCATTGAGTCCCTCTCAATCCTGCAATACCACCATCTGCAAACACCAACAACAAGCAGTACAAAAGAACATCAGCAACATCATAACGTCGACTGCCGGTATTCCCGCACCAGCTGCAAACGTATCAGCAACAAGCAACAACATCACCTGCAAGTAGCATCAGCACATCACATCAGTATTTCAGCATCAGCACATCACATCAGTATTTCAGCATCAGCACATTAGTACATTTTCAGCAAGCACCAGTCACAAATGCATAAGCTGCAGCCGGGGACCAATCTGGATGAGAGTTTTTCAACACCGCTACAATGCCGCTGAGACAAGGACAAGAGACTGAGACTTCGTTTATACAATCTTAGATCACTAAACCAGCTGCATAAGTCACTTCAAGAATAACAAGTGCTGAAACTTAAGACTCCTCTTTGTCATACGGTTCACCATGCCAAAGTTGCAACAAGCACATGTAAAGTAAATTGAGACAAAGCATTAGTTCCAAATCCTGGTTGAAGTTGCCGTCTTGTCCCAAAGAACTGCTACAAAAGTCATCAAAGGTTAACGAGGGAATCATGTCGTAGTGACGACATATAAAACCATCCATCTATCTGAAAAAGGGAATGAGGAGCACATTAGAAGCAATTCATATACAAAGATATCAATTCACTTACATCAAGAAATCAACACACCTCTAGCCAACTCTCTACCAGGTATTTGGTTACGGTGCAATAGCCCTGTTGAGCATAGTTCATTATCAACTATCAATCTTTCTCCTAGTTCTAGTATCATATACCTCCAAACGCGTACAAGTTCATCACCGGCGAAAGAAGAATAACAGGTTCAGAAAGAGGAGCATGAAGCTACCTCGAATGGAACGGTACTACTATCTTCGAAGACCTGAGTTTGTGAAGCAGGAGAATCCATAATATGTTGGCACCAGGTGAACCGATGCAGCCTGGACCACGTCGATTCCATGCTTTCTCTTATTCACTGGACTACTCTGCAACCATCTCACCACTGTTGCACAAATTGGGTTCAACCCGTTGACTCGTGTGCAAAGCACAACAAACTGTACCTGCATCACAAAGAAGAGCAATCACCCATTAATTACGAGCTGATGACGAATTTTGAGGATTTTAATACGAGTTTCCAAACATAGTTATAGGATGAATGTTTCGCATGAGAAAGTCTATAATATTGAAGATAGCATTTTCGGCAGCAAGGTTATTTTGGGAATCTGCAAACTTACCGGAGTGATAAACGCGAAGTATCTCTCAATGTTCTAACAATGATATCCAGTTCGAAAACGTCCAACTCAGCCAAAGACAACTTCTGCTTTCCCCCGACCCCTTTCCACTTCCAGCACGTGGTTTCAATACCTAATTCTCAACCTCCCAGCGTTACTCCTGTGAGCCCTGTTGGTATTTCTACATCTTCTGCTCCCAGTCATCAGTTGAAGGAGGCTCCTGGTCTGCAAGCGGAAATAATCTCAGAATGTACGGATGATAAAAGAATTAATTAAATGCTATTATAACTCAAATAAGAATGTTGCTAATGATCAACTAGATTTAATTAAAAGAATTAATTAAATGCTATTATAACTCAAATAAGGCTCCTGGTCTGCAAGCGGAAATAATCTCAGAATGTACGGATGATAAAAGAATTAATTAAATGCTATTATAACTCAAATAAGAATGCTTCTAATGATCAACTAGATGCTTAAACTGCCCACAAGACTGAAGCAGGAAGTGTGTACTATTATAATGTCGTGACAGGGGAATTGACACGTGATAAGCCTACCAGCTTTAAAGGAAAGGCTTACCAAGTTTCTATGCTGCCTACTCCAGCTCCAAATACTGATTCATCTTCTGATAGAGGGTCTAGAGTGGTTGTTTTTAATGCTCCTGCTATTACCACTGATGGTCATGATGCTGCAACTCCTAAACCCTCTAGTGTACAAAAGCTTACCAGCGGCACAAGAGTTGATCGAGAAGAAATTACGGGAATCAGGAACACCTGTTGTATCCTCTTCCATTCCTACATCATCAGTGAATCAATTAGTTCCAAAAGCAACCATTTTGTTCAACAAATCAATAGCAAGAGGGTCACTCCTAGTTTAGTTTTTGAATGGCATCTCTAAAGACCGTCAGTTCTCGCGACGAACCTGTTCACTCCACTACCGTATTTGCTTTGGGCTGTATGTCTGCTGGCCCAACAACTACTTCACTATTCATACCTGTCAAAATATCAAATGAAAATCAGTAATTGCTTGGGAGAATATACCGGTAAAGAAGAAAGGAATATCCAATCCAAATCCCCAAGACTTTGAACCTGGACAAACAAGATATTAAGCACAAGTGATACAAATCAGAGATGGAGATTTTTATTTAACAAGCATTAAACAAATCAGACAGAAGAGGAAAGTTTTCAAATTTTGTCTAGACCAAAACAGAAGGTCCAAAGCAACATTCAAGTCACACAATCAGAGTTTAAACACTGAGATACTCAGTGAAGCCTATAAAAGGGGATTCTTGGAATCGATCTGAAGAAGAGGACCACACAAGACTTCAACACCATACACTCACAAATTACAGAATTTCATTAGAGAAGAGGGACTTATCTGTAGAGCCATCGATGCGCCGCTACGACGGAGACCGTTGTTGAAACCTCAATACGTCGTCCACTGATGCCGACGCCGAATCACCGCCCTCTGTCGGAAGACCCATCCGCTAGCCATCATCGGGAATCTTACGAGAAATCTCGATAGGATGAGCAATCCTTTCATCGTTGTCTATTTTAAATTTAATGTTGTGTTGTTGTTTTGTAGAGGAAACAGAAAAAGAAACCGAGAGAAAATCGCGAAGGGACAGGAGGAAGAAGGAGAATGACGACGAGGAAGAGGGATTCGCGGATTGAGGAGGAGAAAGCAGAGCGACGGCGGAAAGGGGAAATTGGGGGGGGGGGGAATTTAGGGTTTTGTTTTTATTTTATTTATTTTATTTTGTTTTATTGCTGTAATAACACTAATCACACACAACACCACATTGATCACACCTACACCACACACACACCTCCCACACTAAGCCATCCGTTAACCACCCTTAGACTTCTAATCTGATTTGATTAACAATTAACCTATAATTAACCTAATTAATTAGTTAGTTAATTAACCCCTTTTAAATCAGCCACTTTAAATAAGTCCGTTTATTCTAATTATTCCTAAAATTAATCTATTTAAAATTAATCTCTTTAATCAACTTTTCATTGTGTTTGCTAATAACTTTTAAACTAATTAACTTTTTCATTTTATTTAATCAACTTTTTTTATCTAGTAAAACCAACTTATTTCTATTTCGCTTAATTTATTTTATTTAATATCATCTTATTAGGTTTAATAATACTTTCCACCATAAAACCTTTTTTAAAATAATAAGATAATTAATTTATAAGGTTATAATTCATCCTCTCCTAAAATAATACAAGGACAATATCTTCATATAATTTAAATAATCGGTATGTTTTAATAATAATAGTTAAAATCTTAGAAAACCTTTTCTCAGGCAAACTAAGTTACATTTATTCAATTTACGACAACTTTTTTATGAAATAATAAACCATCTCTTTTTAATAAAATAAAATAAAACTTCTTAGATATTTTTTTAAGAAATCCTTCGATTTAAGGTCCACCTTTAGATTTGACTTATCACTTAAAACTTTTATCTAAAACTAATAAATCAAATACAACATTTCACTAAAAATAATTCAAACTAAAATCAAATCAATATCGTAAAATACAAATTAATCGTGCACACTCACATTCAAGACACTCACACACTCACTTAGCGCTTTCATGCGTACGTGTATGGTTTACTTTTCCGCAATTTACCTTCCGCAATTTACATCATCACATTAATATTATTGCATCGCATCCGTCCAAAGGAAAACCCTACACATGATTCAACAATCGTGTGTAGTGCATCTCATTTGCATCATACTCCTGCATGATCCTTGATCCCATTCATGTTGATCTTCTTAAGTTTAGGACCTACCCCATAGGAAGGACCTTTATCGTACAACATAGATAAAACAATCAACAATTAAACACAATACAAATCAAACAATATTCAAGCATTCAACTCAATTCAAAATTCAAACACATTAGAGAAAGATGTCAATCATCTTAAGTGAGATAGAATCTCCACCCCACAACAATACAATCAAGCCGTAGGAACTTTGCCTTAAGAGCAACAAAGGCATACTCGTCAAACAATCCGAGTACTTAAGCTGTAGGAACTTTGACCACAGTCAAATAACTCCTCAAACCCTTTAGGGGAACTACAAATACTCTGATTCCACTCCCGTAAGGATATGTAGGCATAAGATGCAACATCTTATCGAGTATACTTAGAAATAAACCCCCTAGGTCTTCCAACCATTAAGCAGATAAACACTTAGCAATAAACAAATATAAAACAAGAGGTTCCTGTAGAGTACTACAGAAACTTAGGATGCTAGCACCTTCCCTAAGTTTAACCAACCCCCGAACCTATAACTCTCTAGCTTGCATTTGCATTGCATTGTGGGAATTTCGATCTTTATCCCTTCCTTTGGACAAATCAAAGTTCGGTTGCAAATTGAATTAAAGATTCAAACTAATAAATAGTTTGGTATCCGATTTTCACCGCGACAGAAATGGCGACTTCACTGGGGACTCCTCTAGTGGGTTTCCCTATCTTATTTTATTTGCTTACTGCTTTATATATCTGCCTACTTGATTAATTGTTTTTATGCTTTCTCTTGTATTTCTTTTGGGATTGTTTATCCTTGAGTGGTGAGACAAAGTCCTACACCCGGACTTGAGAGAAATTAAGATAGGATGGTGATATATTCGAGGAGGCTTATAGGGAGTTGAGTCCTGACTAAGTTAAATCGAGAATCCCGCTCAATTGAGGCCCTCTCGAAATAGTACTGTTGAACGAGTAATCGTGAAGACACTCACTATTTTCGACCTTGGAGCCTATGATATTGAGGACCGTAGTTACCTTAACCCAACTTTGGCCTTTATTAGGACGTAGTGCGGGACTATGAGGGAGTACTCCCAAAATAGTGCTACGCGATGCTACACTCAAAAGAAGTTCTCTTGAGAATATTATTAACCCCCGAGTTAGTTGGGAAGTTGACAATATCCGAAAGATGGGCTAATGAATTTGGGAACCTTTTTAGAACCTTGTTCTGTAGGTACAATTAACCTTTAGTCCACAACCTTTGGGAATGGGTATACCTTTGCTCCATGCTCGTTGCAAACCTAGGGTCTCCCTTGTCTGTTATCCTTGTTTATCTATGAGCTTACTTGTGTTTGTTGCATCCATATGGCATCATATTACATTAGGTTTCATGGGATTCATAGATTAATTATAAACATTATAGAAACCAATATGGATTACAAAAGAAAAATATTTTGATATATTCTTTAAAGAGTCCTGACTTGGATGACCTAAGGAAGTAGGAGCTCAGAAGACAAATGCGAAAGACTTCCCTTATTATCAAAGAACAAATGAGGACTCTCATCAATATTGAAGGTCCAAGTAAACAAGGGATTCATTTCTCACCTTCCAACAAGAACAAAGGAGGAGATGGAGGATTTATTTTCCTCTATCAAATTAATCTTTTAGACGTCAACAAAACTTATAGATCCAAGTGGAAGAACAAATCAACAAGCACGATGAAGGACTTCCTTAGGGCTTTTACTAGCTTTTATTTAGCTATTATGTTGGGACTCTTATAAGAATATTCATTTACAATCAATATCAAAAAATAACAAATGAATTTTCTTTGGCATTCTGTAACGTTTATAAGAACTTAAGTTCCATGAAACCTTTCATTTTTGCATTAGCACTTAGCATTTTGCATATGCACGTGTCTCTCCTCTTCTGTGGCTCACCCAGTCTTCTGTCTTTGTCTGTCAGTTGGCGTCTCGACCATCTGACCAAGCTTGAAGTACTACCAAAGGATAATAAAGAGAACGAAGGATATGGATCCTATGACTAGCTTCAGAGTTGTGACTAATCCGTTATTTGATCTTCCCTCTGATGACAATGTTCAGCAAGTAGAAGTTCCTACCCAACCTCGGACCGTGCAAGATAACTTGGTTGGTCAAGATTCCCAACCTCTACAGCATATTCATGCTAAGATGAAGATAGATGATCCTAGATTCATAGCAATGGAAAAAGAATTATGCGATTTTAAAGAACAATTGAAAATAGTGAAAGAAGATAATGTATCTGACCTTGACGCTCGTGAACTATGTCTGGTTCCAGGTGTAACTATTCCTCCAAAGTTCAAGATGCCTAACTTTGAAGTGTACAAGGGTACTGTTTGTCCAAAATACCATTTGATAATGTTTTGTAGAAAGATGGCTGCTTATGTTGACAATGATGAATTGATGATTCACTGCTCTCAAGAAAGCTTATTTGGGGCATCCTTGATATGGTATATGAAGCTACAAAGGAACTGTATTCAGTCTTGGAAAGATTTATCCGATACTTTCGTGAAGCAGTACAATTATAATTTGGACGTGGCTCCAGACACTGATCAACTAGAAAGAATGAGTAAGAACAATGACGAATCCTTCAGGGAATATGCTCAGCGATGGAAAGAGTCGGCAACCCAGGTTCGTCCACCACTTCTAGAGAAAGATTTAACCAAGATGTTTCTAAGAACACTGCCAGACTCTTATTATGTCAGGATGGTAGGCGCTGTACCATCAGATTTCTCCAAAATTATAGAAGTCGGAGTAAACATTGAGAACGCACTCAAAAGTGGAAGAATCCAAGATGACTTGAATGACCAAGCTAATGAAGAAGCTTCAGTTGATGATTCCCTAGAGGAGAGAAACGTTGATGTTAATGTAGTTTAGGATTCCTCCCAAATCCTGTCAGATCTGGTTCCAACACCTTATCCTCAACATCAGTATGAAGCGCCTGTTCAGCGCAAGCAACGACTACCTCGCAAGCGAAGAATGACATCTCCAGATCAACATCAAGATCGACAGGTTCGAAGACGGTTTTAGAATCAGAAGACACCTCTAAGTGTTCCAAAAGAAGAAGCCTGCTGGTTTGATCTTATCCCAATGACTTACCGTCAGCTATGGTCTTATTTTGCTAAAAACTCAGTAATGACACCTAGAAAGACTAGAATCATGAAATCTCGTCCACCGTGGTTCGACTTAAATGCCAGCTGTGAATTTCATGATGGAGCATTGGGGAATTTGATTGAAGAATGTAAAGTTTTCCAAGGGAAGGTTCAAGAAATGATTGATAATGAAGATTTGACCTTCAAGAGAGGAAGCCCAGTCTTAAATGGAACACCGTTATGCTAATCAGCTATTCATTTTGTGTGCTTATTTGCTCTTGTTATTTTCTTTGGTTAAAAGCATAATTAGCATGTGAGAACTTGTTTATTTTGAATAAGTAATGCAACAAATGTCTGTCTTGAATAAATCCATTCGTTTTCACTAAAAAAAAACCATTTTCATAAATTATAATGCCAATGCTACCCGATCTCTTGCTTAGGCAGGAAATTGGGAGGATGATGATGAAGTAAAACGCATGATTTCTCGGTGTATGCTTTTGAATAAAAACTCTACTGATGATGTAAGGCATTATTTCAACCTCCTAAATACCAAAATAGTTAACCACTTTTAAAGCCTTGAGAAAGGATCTGCTCCTTTCTCTCCCAAATCAAATCCCCATTCCTTAACCTGGGGTAGGGAAACTTACAAACAAAACCTTCAAAAGAAAAATATACATCTTCCAAAAATGGGTGGGCACAAATAAGCTTTGACCATAAACCTCTGTTTCACAAATCATAAACTAAACCTTGATATAACCCTTGAAAGTCCTAATTGAAGTAAGGTTTACTTCGAAAGCATACTCAACGAGATAACGCTTCCTGACTCCTATGGGCTATGCTCAAACTTTTGTATTGGCTTATAAAATAAATCTATATCCTAACTAGTGATTTTGTTCACAAGTTGTCGTGATATCTCTTTTCAAAAACTTCAAGACAAACATATATGTTGCATTAACAGTTTCAGGAGTAACATTTCACGCGTGTTGATTTTGCCTGATTACCATAGAAAATTACATATAAGTATCAGCATTAAGTTTGATCCATTGGAATTTGAAGACTCAGTTGATCAGGGGCAAGTTTGTTTCCAAATGGTTTGTGCTATGCAGGTTGGACTTCAAGTTTAAAGCAAGATTGAAGACTCGTCATGTATATCGTCAATCAGAGTCCGTTACGTCGAGATTCAGCGAATCTCTCTAAGAGTTTGAAAACAGTGGGACGCCTTGTTTTCTGTAAAATCCTCTTGGAACGACTTCTTCTTATAACCATATGACTTGGGGCAATTGAGACGCAAAGATTATCTTTCCCACTCAACAAGTTTTTGTTCAAAATGGCGACTATTACTCTGTTCTGCAACACTCTTCATGTTCCCAGTAAATTTTACTTCTGGTGGTCATGACAATTCTCCGATGAAGTTTTAATCCCCAATGAGGCGAGTGATGTTTCATCCTCAGTGGATCTTCTTGAACTGCATCTCCCCTAACGAAATGATTGTTACTGTACTCCCAAGTGGATCTCTATAACGCTAATCTTCTCCAGTGAGACGGATGTTTATTTCATCCCCGTGAAGTTTCTACGACATATTCAACAACTACGTTATCCAGGCTTCCCCACTCAAATGGATATTTATTTTATCCCCTGCGAAACCTCAGAATGGATTTGATTTATCTCAACAATTTCTCCAGCAAGATCAAGTTGTTCTATCCCCAAGTGGAATGTTCTCTACTCCCCAGAGAAGTTTTGGAGCTTTGAAGTAGGATTGGGATCCTATATCTGGTTCTCCGCATATCCCCAGTGATACTTCTATCTTTGAAGATTGGTCGGATGTTTGTTTCGAGATGTTTATCCCATCTCCGGTCATTGCTTTCGTCTGTTTTGCCAGTATAAGCATATACATATCATATAAGTGGATAGCATAACATTTGCATTTGTGCATCTTTGTGTGTGTTTGTTCTTCTGTCGCTTTGGTCGTGTTTATCCCCGAGTGGTTGGGCGTGTCTCCTCCTTCCAAGTAGAGTTGTCACCCCTAGGCAGAAAAAGCGCAATATTTCTATCTTCCCCACGAAGTTCGATCCTCGTGGAAGACGATTGCTTTAGTACATCCCCGTTTGAGTTCATACCTCAATGGTCGAGTCTTGCTTGACAGTTTCGCTCCGGTTACTCCCCGAAGTGAACATCGGTCCTTGACAATCACATTTTTTTCCGGACATTTTCCAACTTTCGAACATGGATCAAGTGTGCATTTATTTTGCACTGTTCTCCTCAGAAAAGGTCTTCATGAAGATAATTATTGAAGATGGATATTTCTCCAACAATATTACAAGACATCTTTCCAACAATCTACATCTGGTTTGTGAGTAATCTCTTTATTTGAGCAACCTCTTTATTTGAGCAACTCGTTTTGATCAGAACGACAAATGACAGTCTCCTCAAGACAGTTTGTACATCCGCAATGGGTTATCAAGATTATCAACTCATGGCATCTCTCCGAAAATCCATCAGAGTGGTTTATCGAAGACTTCACAGATGTTCTTTCTTTATTTGAGAAACGTTCACCTCAAGAAGTTCACATACTTACAACTACAACAAGAAATACTCTTCAGGACTGCATTCCCCAGTGGGTTCATTGCACAAGTCCGATCAACGACATATCTCTCTACAAGAAGACACTCTACAAATCAACCGGCTTACAACTTCTTTGAAGATCCCCGGTGCATATTCTACAAATCTACAATACATTACAAATTACAGTCTACAACGACAACTACAATCTACAATTACATCTACAATCTACAAAATCTACAACCCCTTTGTGAAGATGCTCTCACGAGTTTTCATCATTTCAGGCAGAGACTGAGACCAGCTCATGGCACCCATACCATGACGCACGGGGAAGTTTTTCAACAACAATCATTCAAACATCTTACATTTCCTGGTTAATCTTGACAGTAGATTCCCAGAAGACCTCGACAGTAGGTAGTACCATTTCATTTCCTGGTTAATCTTGACAGTAGATTCCCAGAAGACCTCGACAGTAGGTAGTACCATTTCATTTCCTGGTTAATCTTGATAGTAGATTCCCAGAAGACCTCGACAGTAGGTAGTACCATTTCATTTCCTGGTTAATCTTGACAGTAGATTCTCAGAAGACCTCGACAGTAGGTAGTACCATTTCATTTCCTGGTTAATCTTGACAGTAGATTCCCAGAAGACCTCGACAGTAGGTAGTACCATTTCATTTCCTGGTTAATCTTGATAGTAGATTCCCAGAAGACCTCGACAGTAGGTAGTACCATTTCATTTCCTGGTTAATCTTGACAGTAGATTCCCAGAAGACCTCGACAGTAGGTAGTACCATTTCATTTCCTGGTTAATCTTGACAGTAGATTCCCAGAAGACCTCGACAGTAGGTAGTACCATTTCATTTCCTGGTTAATCTTGACAGTAGATTCCCAGAAGACCTCGACAGTAGGTAGTACCATTTCATTTCCTGGTTAATCTTGACAGTAGACTTCCGGAAGACTTCGACGGAAGTATTTCTCCAACAGACTACAACATAAAATCTCGACAGCAGATTCCCTAGAAGTTCTTGACAATAGATACTTTGACAAAAGCATCCTTACATGAAGTTACCAGACTCGACATTAGACTTCTCCAACTGATATCTTGGAATCATTACATTTGACATATGAAGTAGGATCTTCAATTGGATTTTTCTCACTAACGCCTTTGCAACATATTTACAAACACACTGTGATTATCAATCTTCTCCCCGTAGAGTCTCGCCGTGTTGAGCCTATTCTTCCCGTGTGTTGTATCTAGTTTCTCCCCTGTGGCGCCATTTCCCCATGGGACCATGTTTTGCATTTCATATCATTGCATATCATTTGCATTTGGTGACATCTTAGGGCCAAAAATTCGCGCAATGTTTGTATTTAAGTCCCTCCTATCTCGCCGAGACAGAGATTTCAATCTCCATATCTCCGGATAGAAGTAACTTAAATAGGGGCATCTGTTGCACCCTAATTTTTAACCGTAAGATTCCACCTCTTTTTTGAGCATTTTCTATTATTATTTGACCTTATTTAATATTTATGTAGACGCGGTAATATCGAGTGGAGATAGCGTCATCCACATTACTAACTATCTTAACCGTTTTGTTTATTTTGCTTTGTGAGGTTAGGTCCGCTACTATAAGTTCAAGAAATTTAAAGATGATAAATAGCTCATTTTGTACTTAAAGCTCGAGATACATTGGTCCGTATGCTCCACGAGTTGCAAATATCCAAGAATGCTAAATTACCACTTAGAAATTCAAAGATATCATCACAAGAGTTTTATGGAAGCTAAGGCAAATCTTTGGAGTCCGCTTCCAATTTGTTTACAATGGCGTAATGCGGAATAATTACTATCACTACCTTTTAATGCAAGAATTCCTACATCATCGGGCTTATAGAATTTCAGATTCGATTAGGTCCACGTGACGTTCAAGGTTTTTTTTTTTACGACCGACATCCAAACTTAATATTAAAACTCAAACTCCAAGTTGAGCTTCCAAGTCAAAGAGTCATTAATTCATCATCAATTCAAGACAAGAATCACGACCAAATTTTATTATCTTAAGGAGTCACGTGAAGATTCTGATGTAATCCAAATGATGAAAAGGATAAAGGAAATTAATTGTTTGCGGCAACATACTTCAATAAATTAAGTTAGTACAAAGCCTAATTTCCTATATTTGACAGTTGGAGTATTGGTATAACATGAGGCTATAGGAGGGATAAGTCAGAGTTATATATCTAGATTTAACAACATGGCCGTATCTCTCACTTTCTCGTTGTCTATCCTTTCCTTATGCATAAGCCTCGTCTCAGGCTGTTCTTGAGCAACCATTGAGTCCCTCTCAATCCTGCAATACCACCATCTGCAAACACCAACAACAAGCAGTACAAAAGAACATCAGCAACATCATAACGTCGACTGCCGGTATTCCCGCACCAGCTGCAAACGTATCAGCAGCAAGCAACAACATCACCTGCAAGTAGCATCAGCACATCACATCAGTATTTCAGCATCAACACATTAGTACATTTTCAGCAAGCACCAGTCACAAATGCATAAGCTGCAGCCGGGGACCAATCTGGATGAGAGTTTTTCAACACCGCTACAATGCCGCTGAGACAAGGACAAGAGACTGAGACTTCGTTTATACAATCTTAAATCACTAAACCAGCTGCATAAGTCACTTCAAGAATAACAAGTGCTGAAACTTATGACTCCTCTTTGTCATACGGTTCACCATGCCAAAGTTGCAACAAGCACATGTAAAGTAAATTGAGACAAAGCATTAGTTCCAAATCCTGGTTGAAGTTGCCGTCTTGTCCCAAAGAACTGCTACCAAAGTCATCAAAGGTTAACGAGGGAATCATGTCGTAGTGACGACATATAAAACCATCCATCTATCTGAAAAAGGGAATGAGGAGCACATTAGAAGCAATTCATATACAAAGATATCAATTCACTTACATCAAGAAATCAACACACCTCTAGCCAACTCTCCACCAGGTATTTGGTTACGGTGCAATAGCCCTGTTGAGCAGAGTTCATTATCAACTATCAATCTTTCTCCTAGTTCTAGTATCATATACCTCCAAACGCGTACAAGTTCATCACCTGCGAAAGAAGAATAACAGGTTCAGAAAGAGGAGCATGAAGCTACCTCGAATGGAACGGTACTACTATCTTCGAAGACCTGAGTTTGTGAAGCAGGAGAATCCATAATATGTTGGCACCAGGTGAACCGATGCAGCCTGGACCACGCCGATTCCATGCTTTCTCTTATTCACTGAACTACTCTGCAACCATCTCACCACTGTTGCACAAATTGGGTTCAACCCGTTGACTCGTGTGCAAAGCACAACAAACTGTACCTGCATCACAAAGAAGAGCAATCACCCATTCATTACGAGCTGATGACGAATTTTGAGGATTTTAATACGAGTTTCCAAACATAATTATAGGATGAATGTTTCGCATGAGAAAGTCTATAATATTGAAGATAGCGTTTTCGGCAGCAAGGTTATTTTGGGAATCTGCAAACTTACCAGAGTGATAAACACGAAGTATCTCTCAATGTTCTAACAATGATATCCAGTCCGAAAACGTCCAACTCAGCCAAAGACAACTTCTTCTTTCCCCCGACCCCTTTCCACTTCCAGCACGTGGTTTCAATACCTAATTCTCAACCTCCCGGCGTTACTCCTGTGGGCCCTGTTGGTATTTCTACATCTTTTGCTCCCAGTCATCAGTTGAAGGAGGCTCCTGGTCTGCAAGCGGAAATAATCTCAGAACGTACGGATGATAAAAGAAATAATTAAATGCTATTATGACTCAAATAAGAATGCTACTAATGATCAACTAGATGCTTAAACTGCCCACAAGACTGAAGCAGGAAGTGTGTACTATTATAATGTCGTGACAGGGGAATCGACACGTGATAAGCCTACCAGCTTTAAAGGAAAGGCTTACCAAGTTTCTATGCTGCCTACTCCAGCTCCAAATACTGATTCATCTTCTGATAGAGGGTCTAGAGTGGTTGTTTTGAATGCTCCTGCTATTACCACTGATGGTCATGATGCTGCAACTCCTAAACCCTCTAGTGTACAAAAGCTTACCAGCGGCACAAGAGTTGATCGAGAAGAAATTACGGGAATCAGGAACACCTGTTACATCCTCTTCCATTCCTACACCATCATTGAATCAATTAGTTCCAAAAGCAACCATTTTGTTCAACAAATCAATAGCAAGAGGGTCACTCCCAGTTTAGTTTTTGAATGACATCTCTAAAGACCGTCAGTTCTCGTGACGAACTTATCCACTCCACTACCGTATTTGCTTTGGGCTGTCCATCTGCTAGCCCAACAACTCCTTCACTATTCATACCTGTCAAAATATCGAATGAAAATCAGTAATTGCTTGGGAGAATATACCGGTAAAGAAGAAAGGAATATCCAATCCAAATCCCCAAGACTTTGAACCTGGACAAACAAGATATTAAGCACAAGTGATACAAATCAGAGATGGAGATTTTTATTTAACAAGCATTAAACAAATCAGACAGAAGAGGAAAGTTTTCAAATTTTGTCTAGACTAAAACAGAAGGTCCAAAGCAACATTCAAGTCACACAATCAGAGTTTAAACACTGAGATACTCAGTGAAGCCTATAAAAGGGGATTCTTGGAATCGATCTGAAGAAGAGGACCACGCAAGACTTCAACACCATACGCTCACAAATTACAGAATTTCATTAGAGAAGAGGGACTTATCTGTAGAGCCATCGATGCGCCACTACGACGGAGACCGTTGTTGAAACCTCAATACGTCGTCCACCGATGCCGACGCCGAATCACCGCCCTCTGTCGGAAGACCCATCCGCTAGCCATCATCGGGAATCTTACGAGAAATCTCGATAGGGTGAGCAATCCTTTCATCGTTGTCTATTTTAAATTTAATGTTGTGTTGTTGTTTTGTAGAGGAAACAGAAAAAGAAACCGAGAGAAAATCGCGAAGGGACAGGAGGAAGAAGGAGAATGACGACGAGGAAGAGGGATTCGCGGATTGAGGAGGAGAAAGCAGAGCGACGGCGGAAAGGAGAAATTGGGGGGGGGGGGATTTAGGGTTTTGTTTTTATTTTATTTATTTTATTTTGTTTTATTGCTGTAATAACACTAATCACACACAACACCACATTAATCACACCTACACCACACACACACCTCCCACACTAAGCCATCCGTTAACCACCCTTAGACTTCTAATCTGATTTGATTAACAATTAACCTATAATTAACCTAATTAATTAGTTAGTTAATTAACCCCTTTTAAATCAGCCACTTTAAATAAGTCTGTTTATTCTAATTAATCCTAAAATTAATCTATTTAAAATTAATCCCTTTAATCAACTTTTCATTGTGTTTGCTAATAACTTTTAAATTAATTAACTTGTTCATTTTATTTAATCAACTTTTTTTATCTAGTAAAACCAACTTATTTCTATTTCGCTTAATTTATTTTATTTAATATCATCTTATTAGGTTTAATAATACTTTCCACCATAAAACCTTTTTTAAAATAATAAGATAATTAACTTATAAGGTTA
Source organism: Lathyrus sativus (assembly GCA_963859935.3). Classification (NCBI taxonomy): domain Eukaryota; kingdom Viridiplantae; phylum Streptophyta; class Magnoliopsida; order Fabales; family Fabaceae; genus Lathyrus; species Lathyrus sativus. Next base: position 549,153,096 of record OZ012741.1, read on the forward strand.
TAATTCATCCTCTCCTAAAATAATACAAGGACAATATCTTCATATAATTTAAATAATCGGTATGTTTTAATAATAATAGTTAAAATCTTAGAAAACCTTTTCTCAGGCAAATTAAGTTACATTTATTCAATTTACGACAACTTTTTTATGAAATAATAAACCATCTCTTTTTAATAAAATAAAATAAAACTTCTTAGATATTTTTTTAAGAAATCCTTCGATTTAAGGTCCCCCTTTAGATTTGACTTATCACTTAAAACTTTTATCTAAAACTAATAAATTAAATACAACATTTCACTAAAAATAATTCAAACTAAAATCAAATCAATATCGTAAAATACAAATTAATCGTGCACACTCACATTCACGACACTCACACACTCACTTAGCGCTTTCATGCGTACGTGTATGGTTTACTTTTCCGCAATTTACCTTCCGCAATCATCACATTAATATTATTGCGTCGCATCCGTCCAAAGGAAAACCCTACACATGATTCAACAATCGTGTGTAGTGCATCTCATTTGCATCATACTCCCGCATGATCCTTGATCCCATTCAAGTTGATCTTCTTAAGTTTAGGACCTACCACATAGGAAGGACCTTTATCGTACAACATAGATAAAACAATCAGCAATTAAACACAATACAAATCAAACAATATTCAAGCATTCAACTCAATTCAAAATTCAAACACATTAGAGAAAGATGTCAATCATCTTAAGTGAGATAGAATCTCCACCCCACAACAATACAATCAAGCCGTAGGAACTTTGCCTTAAGAGCGATAAAGGCATACTCGTCAAACAATCCGAGTACTTAAGCCCTTTTCTTAAGACGATGCAAAGACTATTTTCCTACACCTTGTAGCGGTTATATCTCCCTTAAAATGATAAAGCATCTCTTCTCCTAAACCCAATCAATCAACTACCCTAAACCCGTAGGAACTTTGACCACAGTCAAAGAACTCCTCAAACCCTTTAGGGGAACTACAAATACTCTGATTCCACTCCCGTAAGGATATGTAGGCATAAGATGCAACATCTTATCGAGTATACTTAGAAATAAACCCCCTAGGTCTTCCAACCATTAAGCAGATAAACACTTAGCAATAAACAAATATAAAACAAGAGGTTCCTGTAGAGTACTACAGAAACTTAGGATGCTAACACCTTCCCTAAGTTTAACCAACCCCCGAACCTATAACTCTCTAGCTTGCATTTGCATTGCATTGTGGGAATTTCGATATTTATCCCTTCCTTTGGACAAATCAAAGTTCGGTTGCAAATTGAATTAAAGATTCAAACTAATCAAAAGTTTGGCATCCGATTTTCACCGCGACAATAACCATCGATAAAGAGTTGTAAAAGAGATTTTATACAAAGATCCATAAATACACATACAATCAAGATAAACTTACATACAAAATCCCAACAAATGAAAAATACATAGAGAGGAAGAAAGAAGAACACAAATCTCACGGTCTGTCAACTCCGATTGAAGTGGATTCTACTCCGGATCGTCAAGATGCATGTTAGATCCCAATTAGATTAGTTATTTGACTTCTTTTTAGTAGTATTTTTAATCATTTTTATCTAATAGTATTTGATTTAGTGGTCAAATTTGTTTACTTTCATTTTGATATGATCCAAGTGAATGGTGTGTGTAATATTGCTGTTAGTGTGCAGGATTGACACTAATAAGAGCACTTTGGGAGACAAGACAAAGCAGCTTGGAGAATGTTGCAAATCAAGGCATTCGCCTGGCGAAGCTCAGCGAGTTCCAACGAAGGTTCGCCCGGCGAGTGTTGGCGAGCTGGAGCGAATAATTCAGAATTAACTCCCAGACTCAAATGATAGGAAGTTCGCCAGGCGAACGTACCAGCGAAGCTTCGCTACCTTTCGCCTGGCGAAGGTGCTGGAGAAGAAGTGGTAGCTTTCCTCATGCAGATTCCAGTAGCAAAACCACCCAAAGTTCGCATGGCGAGTGAGGCACGCGAATGTTCGCCTGGCGAGTGATTCGTTCGCCTGGCGAGTACACGATACCTCAGAGGGAGGTTTGCTAACCTGAGGCACTTTGAAGTGCCAAGTTTTGCTTGGTTCGCCTGGCGAAGGTGCGCAAACAACACATCTTTTGTACTTTGTTAGTTGATTTATATAGCCCATACTTGGCATTTTTTGGAGGATATAATCTTGTAACATTTTTGGAGGATATAATCTTGTAACATTACAATAGAGCTCTAGAATCCTAGAAACACCAGTTCTTCTTCATTTTTACTGATTTTGTGCAATCAAGGAGAAGTGGAATCACATCCTTCATCGATTCTTCGAAGTGGATGTTCTTCATCTTCTCCATTTTCTTCTACTTCAAGCTACCATGAAAATGAGTAGCTAAGTTCATTTTGTTGTCAAGGTTAGATGTAGGTAATCATCTAACTTTGTATGTGTATGGATGATCTTCATTTGTAAACTCTTGGATGATTAATATATGTTGAAAACCTTGTTTCATTTACAATCTTTTGTGTTGGTTAATGATTGAGAAATATTTCCCAACTCTTGACCTAGGTTTTCATCCTTTTCTTTTCTTGAGCTAGAGATAGTGTTGGATGATTTTGTTCACTTAAAATGTTAAGCTTTAAAGTTGTCATTTTGATAGATTGTGTGAGAGATCAACAATGGATCAAAATGGTAAACATCACAATATGAGTTAGAAATAATCATATTGGGAGGATATTGTGAATGTGTTGATCATTAAAAAGAGTTTACGAAATGTTGATTGAAATTATGCATGCAAAGTGATTATCGAAACCTAACTTTGGCAATCTTTATTCAAACCGACAAACCCTAATTTTTACCGTTGTTTATAACTTTGTATGCAAGATACCGACTTGAAAAACCAAACCCCTTTGATATTATAAAACTACGAATTTAACGACTGTCGAACGACGGCAAAATCTTATATTCCCTGTGGAGACAATAATACAAACCCGACACTTTACCACTGTTCTAACAAAATGGCGCCGTTGCCGGGGAATATAAATTGATATTGCACGCATCGCAATAGTTGCTGAATTTTTAGTTTTGAATATTCTACTTGTGCTTGTTAATTTGTGTGGTTTAGTGTGCAGCTTCTGCTTCTGTTTATGCGAGGACAGATTCCCGAGGACCAACTCCTTTTCGATCCCGAAATTGAAAAGACCGCGAGAAGATTGAATAGCAAAACACGATGGAGGAGGCAACTTGCTAAACAAAGACAAGAACAAGAAGGAAGTTCTTCTACTACAACACCACCACATCATTTCACACCAATTATGGCCGCACCACCACCTCCACCACCAGTTTCTACTCCATGCACGAACAGTCCAAGACATACGGCTCAGTTTGCACGGAATCTTCAAAATGGAAGGCAAGCTGAGATGAAAACGGGAATCCTAGCTCCAGTATATCAAAATCCTTTCACTGGATTAGACCATGAGGATCCGTTCACTCATCTTACAAAATTTTATGAGATTGCGGGCGCAACTGGAGCTACCGAGGCTGATGAAGAGTCGCTGTTTAGGAGACTATTTCCTCATTCCTTAATTGGGAAAGCGAAGGAGTGGTATCTTGACCAATCGACGGCTATCATGACGGATTGGAATCTTTTAAAAGAGAAGTTTCTTGAACGGTTCTTTCCACATAACCGGTTCATGGAGGCTAAAACTGCGATTGCGGTGTTTTCTCAAGGAGCTAGTGAATCACTCAATGAAGCTTGGGAGCATTACAAATCTATGTTAAGAAAATGCAAAAGACACGACTTCGATGAGCTAACTCAAGTTCATATTTTCCGCAATGGACTCCTTTCGGTTCACAAGACCTTATTGGAGGCTACAGCGGGAGGTTCTTTGATGTCAAAAAGTGCCGATGATGCTTCCGCAATAATTGATAAGATGACACTTAATGACCACCAAGGGAACCATAACCGAGGGGTAGCTCAAAGAAAGCCGGGTGTGCTTGAGTTAGGGACGAATGATGCAATTCTTGCCCAAAACAAGCTTATCTCACAACAAGTGGAACTTCTAACTCAACAAATCAAAGAGTTAAAGGAACCGTCAAAAGCTAAACAAATAGCTTGTTGCGAGCTTTGTAAGGGCGAACATGACACTGGATTTTGTCCGCCTCCCGGATTTGAAGAAGTTAACTACATGGCTAATCAACGAGATTATCAACAAAGGCAACCACAATAACAACCATACCAACATCCTCATCAACAACAACAGCAAACTATCAAGGGTACCAACCTAGAGGTAACTACCACAATAACCAAGGTTATGGGGGTAGTAACTCTGGCCGTCAAAATCCGTATATACCTCAACAACCGCCGGTTGCAACTTCTAAGCTAGAAGATACATTAACGCAATTCATGCAAATGTCTATGGCAAATCAAAAAAGCAATGACGCGGCGATAAAAAATCTTGAGACTCAAGTTGGTCAACTCGCTAAGCAATTAGCGGAACAACAAGCCAAACCATTTTTCTCGGCAAACACGCAAACAAATCTGAAGGAACATTGTAAGGCGATTAAGACGAGAAGTGGGAAGGAGTTGGTTGACAAGAGTGAAAAAAGAGAGGTAGAGAAAAACATTGATGAAAAACTTGATGGTGGAGTTGGTGAATGGAGTTAGGAGGAAGTAGAAAATAAAGAAAAAAATGGTGAAGTTGAAAAAGAAAAGTGGTAGAAGTTGAAAACAAAAAAAATGGTGTAGTTGAAAATAGTGAAAGTGAAAAAGTGAAGGTGGATGAAGTGAAGAAGAAAAGAGAAAGAAACACTAGAGCATCTAGAGGGAAGGAGGTAGTTAGCACTACTCCAGTTCAAAATTTACCTTATCCTCATGCTCCATCGAGGAGAGAAAATGAACGGTATTACGCCCGGTTCATGGACATTTTTAAATAATTGCAAATCAATATTCCGTTCGCCGAAGCTTTAGAACAAATGCCGAAGTATGCCAAATTCATGAAGGACATACTTATAAAGAAGCGGAGGTATACGGAGCCGGAAACAATAGTGCTTGATGCAAGTTGTAGCGCTATCATCCAACGTACTCTACCAAGAAAGGAAGTTGATCCGGGGAGAGTTACATTTCCGGTTACCATTGGTGACGTTTATGTTGGAAAGGGATTAATCGATTTGGGGTCAAGCATAAATCTTATTCCTTTGTCTATAGTGAAAAAGCTTGGTAACATTGAGATTAAAGCCATCCGAATCACGTTACAATTAGCCGATAAGTCTACTACTCATCCTCATGGAGTAGCTCAAGATGTGTTGGTAAAAGTGGACAAGTTTTTCTTCCCGGTGGATTTTATTGTTATTGACATGGAGGAGGACGATGATGCGCCTCTAATTCTTGGAAGACCTTTCATGAAAACCGCTCGGATGATGATTGACGTAGACGATGATTTAATGAAGGTGAGAGTACAAATCGAAGAGGTCACTTTTGACCTTTTTGAAGCAATGAAGCACTCAACTGACAAGCGTGATAGTTTCCGGATTGATGTAATTGAAGAGGCCTCCTTTGAAGTTGCAAAACATGTTCATGACATAACCTCCATGGAACTAGCCCTTAATGACTCCTTCGAAGTTTTCACTTTAGAGGAAGAAGAAGCTCTTGATGAATGTTTAAGAGAACTCGATAGTCTTACGTGTCATACCCCAAATTTGTCCTACCTCTGTATATCACTTTCATCCCGTTGTCATACCCTAAATTTCCCTACCCTCAATTCTTTATACCAGGTACTTGTGTAGGTTCGGGATCTTTCTAAATGACCATCTGGCCTTTCCCCGCAATCTTCGAGGATTTTGACCATAAAAAGATCTTGTTTATGCTCATAATGTTTATAGTTCATTAGGTTGAACTGTTGTGAAAGGATTAGGCTTTTCTTCTAAAAAAGGGAATATAATTTAAAATTATGTGAACGATCAAATTCCAATTATGTTTATTGCAAAGTTATCCAAGAGGTGACTATGCTGGCTACACCTTTAAATTCTATTTGTTTTGATCCAAGTTTGAATTAGTGGTGAGTTTTAATGGAGGGTTATTGAATTGAAAGGGTCATGGATCGATAAATTTTTGGTTAAAGGATGACAGAATGAGGAGTGTGCTAAAGGTGACGATGGGAATCTTTAAGTTGTTTCAAATCCATGATTTAATTGGTTAAGTTATTTAAAAACTTAAACCATGTTTTTTTTCCAAGTTGTAGTGATGGTTGATTTGAGGTCATGTGTGGAGTTCATTCAAGCCATACTAGTCATATTGGAGTTCACTCAAACCATACAAGGGTCACCGTGCATTTTTATTATTCAAAGTATATATCATGTGACAAAAGGGCATTACTGATGTACTTTGCATAAATATGTATGACAAATGGAAAAGAATTTTTTAAAAAAAGGGGTTGTCTTACTGCGCCTATTACTAAGACATACATACTCATGTTATGTGAAGATGTCACAAATCCAAAAACTGCAGAATTTAAACAATACACAACAATTTTACAAGGTGATTACATAATTTTGTCACTCGAGTTACAAGTTCTGTCATTGTAAGGTTGGCTTTCTAGTTTGGCGAGAAGAGAGTCCGTTACGGCATCCGCATCGGCTTATATACACAGCTGCTACAAGCCTTCAACAATAGCCTTTCCGCAGCGGCACGTTACCGCAATGCAGTCACATAAATCAAATTCAAATCTGCACAAAGACACTCATGATAAATTCACTTGTAGCATTCAGAAAAGAAGAAGGAAAAGAGACATTCCTATACATACCACATGTATCACCTGCTGCGAAATGGAAAGGATTAGCCACCAACATCTTTCACTTACTGCAACAGAACCCGTACGTCGTTCTTTGGCCACACCAAGCCCATAGACTTTTGCAACCATAACAACATTTTCGATGTACCCTGCTACTATAACAAAGCCATATCATAATGTAATCAGGACATCACACCACAATTCATTTTTACGAAGCCGAAAATGCATGAAAGCAAAAATCACAACTTCACAAACCTGTACATGATAAATTCAGAAAAGGAAAAGAAAAGTGATGAGGTGAAATACCAGTCGCAACATTCTTTTTGATGTCGTTCGGTACGCCGTACACGATGCCCACTCATCTGTCACAAACCACTCACAAAGCTCAAATAATTCACAAACCATGTCCAAGCTGCAAGACATCATATGACAGTTCAACCGTCACACCATAATGCCGTCATGCTAGCCTCGCGCAACCGGTACAATTTCATGACCTCATATCACCTGTGAAATCGTCCTGCAGCACAAAGTTAAGGAAAGTCACAAGCCTCAAATCATTCTTGCATCATCAATAATTGCAACAAAACAATAATAAAGGAGTAACAAACATATGGAAAATTGAGGATTGATGTTGATAAATTCTGTTTGTGGCTGTCGTCGAGTTTCTAAGCCAGCGCACCTGCATAGCGCGGAGTCAAGCCTTCACAGGAAATTACATAATCAGACCCTACTGTATGGTACAAGCTACATATTTCAAAAGCCACAGGCCACCGCTGCAACACCAGCTAGCAACACCGCACCACCACTTGCCATAGCCCACAACCTGCAACTTTGTTTTTCTTGTAAGAATACAACGGTACAAACCAAGAGGACAAAATTAAGAGAGGCCATTACATTACCTGCATAACCATGATGTACAAATGGCACGCTGCCCATTTTCAGCCAAGAGATGCACCAAACAAAATCTGTCAAAATTATACAAAACCTGCAAAGACCCAACAAACCAGCCCACACACCCTGCAGAAGACAGACAAACTCTGCTACACCTAAAACCATTCTCCACACCAGACAATAACCTGCGAAATCGTACCGTTAAAACTACAACAAACCACAACCTCATAGCCAAACTGTATACCACACAATAACTTGCTTGACCACACCAACAACCATGATTCATGTACAAGTCTACATCATTTTCCTCCAATTGATACGCTCCATTACTTGTACTATTTGGAAGCATACTGAAATCAGTTCAAAAAATCAGCTGCACCAACAATACTGAACATTGGCCTCCATTTGTTTTTTTTAAAAGAAGAGGACCTTTCCATGTCACAGTACTCTGCACAGCCTGTACATAAATTTCCTACGCAGGACATACTACAACAAAGCCTGTGCAAAACTGCTAAACCAGCAACAGGCCAACCCCCACACCAGACCAACTCTTCTACGACCTGCTAAACCAGCTCCACACAGAATTATACTCACAAAACCAGCACATCAAAACTCACTACAAAGAGCAACACGCCAAAAGGTATTAACACAATGCTAAACGGTACAAAACGATTGGAAAGTGAATATGCCAGTAGCTACAAAAAGGACTTACCACAAGTATTGAAGGAGAGGGATAAAAAGGCTCCTCTGGCTAAGAAAAAAAGACGACTTCTTTCATCATGGAAAAGGGGGGGAAAACAAACTGATGAGTTCTTCACAAAACCTGTTCAACATCATCAACACCAAGAAACCAAAAACACTTTAATCTTCTCCTTCTTCAAAGTCTCATTCTGAAACAGAACCCCCCACTAACCTTGTTTCAAGAACAACATAACTTGCTTTTTACCAACTCAACAGCAATCCATTTTCCAGAACTCCCCTCAACCTCCAACACAACCATTCGTTCTCCTTCCTTCAAACCCTTTAACCCCATACCTTCATCTTTAACCTTCAGCAAACCCAAACATCAACCTTAAATCAAACAACCCCAACCGTAATTCCACCTCTTTCAAATATCAAAACCTCAACCCTCATCCAGTTACCTTCATCAATTCTCAACTTCACCCTTTCCTTGATTCATCCTTCAACATTTTTCTTCCACTATTCATAAACCCTAACATCCAATCTCCCGAAACTCAGAACAAACTCGTAAATTTCAACAACCTATAAACCTAGATCGCGGAACAGAAGATGGAGAAAGAAGGAGACAATTCGAATCCAAGCATAAGCTCACAAAACCTGAAATTTTAGGTCAAGCAGAACTGAGCAGAGAAAACACGCTTTAACCTCGAAGCGAGCTTGAATCGGAGCATTGAAGGTAGTAGTTGAAACCAAAGAAAAACAAAGGGGAAAACGAAATCGCTCTATAAGAAATTAGGGTGATTGCGTTGTATCGAGGGTTGTTTTCGACCGTCATGTTGTCTTTGTTCTTGTTTTTCGCTTTTGAAACTCCATTTCATAAGTTGCTATTAATCTGTTGCTGCCATGGAATAACATTACGAGGAGTGTGTTTTTTGTTCACCCTAAGAAGTTGGTGCGCTGGTGTTAGTATTTCATGGGCTAGAAAGTTTCATGAGGCCCATATATTTTATGCTAACCACACCCCTTACTCTTGTGTCAAACCTTGTTTTCTATAGGGATGAATGGGCTTATGGCCCATGATGATTTTCCTTGTTTTTTTTTGTAGCCCAATTCTTTTATGCATACCAGCCTGGTTTTTCTAGACCCCCTCTTATTTGCTTTCAATTTATTTTTTTTTCTAAAAAAACAACACATCATTTTTATAGTCATCATATGATTTTTTTTGGAAATCTTGTATGACTTTTCTTTTCATCACCTCTTTTTTTGGTCGATGACGAAGTTTCCACCGTTTAACCGTCACATTAGTGGCGTGAAACAAAGGATCCGAGACCACCTTTGTTCTTTCAATTTTATTTCGGTAAACTAACATTAAATTTAATCTCTGTTGAATATTATCGTGGATATTATTGTTATATTATCTTACTATATTATTTCATATTATCATATTTATTCATTTTATTTATTATCATATCTCATTATTCATATCTCACTCACCCATATTTGAAAACACGTAATAAATTATCGAAACTCCTAAAAGCCAAATTGGTGGACTGTTGTATCATTGGTTATTTGCAGGTATCTTGATTTTAAGTCGTGCCCGACTTTGCTCAAGGCATAGTTTAGGACACAAATGCACACACACGGCTTTCTCTTGGGCTACCTGACAATGAGACCCCTTTATTTTGTGCAATCCCGTGTAACTTACATGTATCCCTTCCCCATTCCGATGTATGTTTCGCATTTCTTTGATTATTAGTTTATCTCCTAGGAGCACCCATAGGGACTAGAGCGGATCAAACTATTTTCAAACTAATTCTCGATTCATCATCGAGCCATTTTCAAACAACCTCGTAAGTCGAGTGCTCGTATGCATTCGCCATCAACCTATTACACAACTCGACCCTTGATGCGTAAGTCAAGTCGGTCTCTTTTTTCAAACAGTTTCATTTTCAACACGCTTTGCACGCGATAATAAGTCAAACCCTTGATCCAACGTCAAGTGGATTTTCGAAATAAACTATCAATCAACTAACAACTATTCAATCCTTTTCAAGGTGAAAAGAGTGGGTTCAAGTCTTTGAGCTTGCTTTCCGTTGTTTATATGCGAGTTATCTTATTCGTGTGTGAGAAATTGACGCCTTTAAATAACATTAACAACTCGACAATACTCAACCATCTCCAATTACTCATCCTTTCACTCACCTTTCAAACAACTTCTTTTACGATGAAAAGAGAGTGTCCCAAGTCTTTGGTTCGCTCTCCCGACTACTTGGGTCCGAGAGGTCTTTCTCAAGCTTCAAGTAGTCGTCATCCGACCAATCTCATCCTTTTATACACCATTTCAAATTCAAACAACCCTCTTTTGCGATGAAAAAGAAAGTGTTCCAAGTCTTTGGTTCGCTTTCCCGATTACTTGGGGTCTGTGAAGTCTTTCGTAAGCTTCAAGTGATCGTCATCATTTCAACCTTATCCTTTCAAACACATCATTCCTTCAAGATGAAAAAGAGAGTGTCCCAAGTCTTTGGTTCGCTCTCCCGATTACTTGGGTACGAGAATCTTTCTTAAGCTTCGAGTAATCGTCATCCGTACCCATTTCAATCCAATTCAAACCTGTTTCTTTCGTGGTCGTATCCACGAACTACGAACGCTCTGATTCTTCATTCATTCTTGAATGTAAGATACGTAGGCACAAGATTGCGATGATCTTGGCGAGCACAATCCCTTCCATCTTCCATTTCCTCCATCCTCTCCCGTAGTCGAACTACGACGCTCTGATTTCTCATTCTCGTCCGAATGAGCATATGTAGGCACAAGGGCCCCAATCCTTGGCGAGCACCCTATCCTCTAACCATCCCCTTTCCCCTAGTGTCCTTATCCCTTTATAGTATCCTTTAGCATTTAGTAGCGAGAAGAGAAGAATTAAGTTTAGCTAACATCCATTAACTCGAATTAAGAGGTTCCCTTCGAGTACGACGGACGTGAGGGGTGCTAATACCTTCCCCTCGCGTAACTGACTCCCGAACCCAGGAATATGGTTGCAACGACCGTGTTCCTTTCCGCGTTTATGAGGTTTTCTCGATATTTTCCTCTCCCGTTCATTCGGGAAAAATAAAGTTCGGTGGCGACTCTGTCGAACCGCATGTCCGCGCCTTTCGCGCGAGGGTCGTATGTTCGAAACAGAATTTTTCGAGGTGCGACAGGTGGCGACTCTGCTGGGGACTTTGCTCCATGCAAGAGAGAGTCGAACCTATCTTAGTTTGAGTTGTTAGCTTTTTGTTTTTATTTTCTTCTCACTATTTTTATTGGTATCCTTATCTTGGTTACTTGTGCTTATGGCATTATGGGGTTGTTCTGCTTATGGTTATTTTGTGAGATGGCTCTACACCCGAGTCCGAGTATAACTCTAGGATTAGGATGGTGGTTGTGTAGTGGAGACTTGCGTGGAGTCTTTCACGTTAAGTTGAAGCAAAAACCCCGCTTGGAGTAGATTCCTTGGAGATGTTGTTGTTATGGTGAGTCTTCGCCATAACAATAATGTTTTCGAGTTTGAATCGTTTATCCCAAGGACTATAAACCGTTTTATCCATGGTGGTTGGTAATGTTAAATTCTTTGTGAATTAATATGAACGCCCCAATCAGATGAGATCCCTTGAACGTATTACTTTCTTACAGTAATATTTTCAACCTCGATCTATGACTCTGAGAACCTTTTCTAGAATCCGTGTGTCAATGGTTGTGTAGTTGATGCCTCCGAGAAGTCTTTCTCACGTGGAAGACACGAGAACCTCACCTAGAGGAGATTCTATTGAGGATATTATCATCATGATGAGGCTTTGTCATGGCAGTAATATCTTTGAAAGATATCCATGACTCTAGGAACTTACCCGTTTTAGAATCCTACCTGTGGGGGTTTCTTTGGGCAGTGACTGTGATCCTTGAACCGTTCACCCGGCTATTTCTCAGAGTTGTTTGAATTTGTGATCCTGTGATCTTGGATCTTGCATCTCGCATTGCATATCATTTGCATTGCATCTCATTTGTTGTGCATCTTGCGTTCTCCTTCCTTCATCAGTTTCTCATGTTTCTCTCTCCTTCATATCCAGTAAATCAAGCTGAGTCCTCGACACCAGTACGCAACTAGAGCCAATACAAGACGAATGATGGAGCAGATTCAACAGGAGCAAGCTACCTTCAGGGAATAGTTGGATTCTATGAAAGGAAAGATTGACCAGATCCTCGAAGCCATCCTCGCGGCCAGGAGAGAGGAGGAACAGCGTGAAGCCGCTGCTGTCGTCAACAACAATGGTCAAGGACAAGGGTCTACTGCCATCCCTTTGGTTCCAATTCCAAATCCTCATGGGATACCATTGAAATTCAATAATGCAGCCGAAGGGAACACTTCTCATCCAACCCCAGCGCCCGGAGTTACCATTGGAGCTATCCCGCAGGCCCAGCCTACTGCTGTGCAAATCCAAGCTCCCCATACTGAAGATACTCTGATGGATCATTATGACGATGTTCAGAACTATCATGTTGCTATCCCCATTTCCAGTCCTGTTGCTGTTCAGGATTCAGAATCCATGAAGATGTGCCGAGATCTAGCCGAGAAACTCCGAGCCATGGAGGGGAACAGTTCAAATTCTTTCAGTGCTTTGGAATTATGCTTGGTGCCTGATGTTGTCATTCCTCCCAAGTTCAAAGTGCCAGAATTTTCGAAGTACAAAGGTCTCAGTTGTCCAAACATTCATCTGAAAATGTACTATCGCAAGATGGCTGCCTATGCCAGAGACGAAAAGCTCATGATTCATTGCTTCCAAGACAGTTTGTCTGGGGCATCACTCGAATGGTATATGCAGCTGGAACGTAGCAGTGTGCGCACTTGGGCCGAGCTAGCCGATGCATTTGTCAAGCAGTATAAGTACAACACAGATCTTGCTCCGAATCGTACTCAACTTCAGAGTATGACTCAGAAGGACAACGAATCCTTCAAGGAGTACGCGCAACGATGGAGAGAGCTAGCCGCAAGGGTGCACCCACCTCTGGTTGACCGTGAACTGATCGACATCTTCATGGGTACCTTGCAAGGCCAGTACTACGAAAATCTGATCGGTAGTGTCTCTGCTGGATTCTCTGACCTAGTGATCGTTGGTGAAAGAATTGAAGAAGGGCTGAAAAACGGAAAGATACCAGGAGGTTCCAACAGCCAGGCCAACGCCAAGAAGCCTTTCAATGGATACAAGAAGAAGGAGGGCGAAACAAATGCCATCTTTTTGCAGAAAGGGCAAGCTTCTCAACAAGCTCCTGTTCCTATGCCTTATCAAGTTCCCTATTATCAGTACCCGTATGTTGCTGCTGCAATATGCTCCAACGCCTTATCAGCCAACTGTTCAAGCAGTGCAAGCTCAGATGCCACGGAAACAGGCTCCTCAGCAACAAGCCTACAACCAACAAGGACATCAGTATCCTCCTCAGCAACAGCAGATGCAAGCTACTCAGCAACAACAAGGTACTCGCCCACAGCGTCCGCAGAGAACATGGAAACCAGATAGAGTCTTTGATCGTCTACCAATGACATATGCCAAAATCTTTGCTCAGTTGATGGAGAAGAAAGCTGTTGTTCCGAGAGATTTGGCTCCTCCAACTGTCATTCCTGCCGATTACGATGCAAATGCTCATTGTGAGTTTCATAAGGGCGCTCCAGGTCACACCATTGAGGACTGCAGGGCTTTCAAGCACATAATTCAAGACATGATCGATAGGGATGCTATCAACTTCAATGGGAAGTCTCTAAATATCATCAACAATCCGATGCCACCAGTCAACTAGTGCCAACATCAGATCGATTCCAGTCAAGTTCATTCCTCAAAGAAGGCCGTCATGCTGCCATTTCATATTTCACATTTCTTATGTTTTGTCTTTGTTTATTTAAGTATTGTATGCTTTGAACAATTGCCATTCGTATTTGGTTTTCATTAATGTATCGTTTATGCATGTTTTGAATTAGTTATGTCGTATTCACTCATGTTTTTTCACTTATCACCGACACATTTATTCACTCCACTCTATTCACCGTTGTTTAGTGTGATTTGAGGGAGGATGATGAAAATGAGATACCCATAATTGCAAACTATATGCTTTCAGACCGAATCTCGTCAATGATGTACAGGCATTGCTTCGATTCCCCAAACACTAGAGATAAGGAGTTAATCCCTAGTAAACCACTTCGAGCCTAGAAGTAGCAGTTTCCTTCGGATATTCAAACCTCACACTCAATTTGGGGCAGGGTAGTGTTCAGTCAATTCCAAATCCGCACTTGAATCCACAAGCAATGACTCATGCTATGGCAGTCACGACCTTCCAACAAAATAAAAAAAAAACATCAAAAGCCTGCTAAGTCAAGCACCTTAGAGGGGACTTAGGCAAAATTAAGGCAATCCCGATGGATCTGACAAACAAAGTCAATCCATGCAAAAGTTAGGGATCAAAACAAAAGCAAAAGAGGACCCCGAAATCCTCAACAAAAACAAAAAAGGATTCAGTGGCCACCCAGATCAAAGGGGCACTAACATCCGTCAAAAACCAAAATAAGGTGACTGCCACATCGAGCAAACCTCGAACCTTCAAGCTTACACCGTCCAGACATGTGTAGAATTAACTGAACGTAGGACTGGAGATCATTAAGAAGAAGGGGTGGGTACAAATCATACTTTGAGCCTAGCATCTTTTGTTTCATAACCGTGAACCAGACCACGTTACAACCCTCGAAAGACCTAATTGAGGCGAGGTTTATTATGAAAGCATACTATTGCGAGGTTGTGTAACCTGACTCCTCACATGATTGCTAATCATCGGCATTGGTGTCATTTCTCTTGCTATATCTTTCGCACCAATCAAATTAACACAACATTTGGGCTAACTGTCCATTCGTCTCACTACCACAACACTTCCAAATAAACGATACTTTTTCGAACTTGCATCGAACTTTGCATTAATATTACCATTTGAGAATGTACAGTTTTAATTGCAAATCAGTGCTAGGTATTCAAGGACATCTCAACAAAGGACAACCAAGGAGGAACTTGACTTCCAGTGGTTGGCACGAAGCAAGACTATCTCAAAACCCACAGGCTGGGGCAAATCACTCAACAGCTCGAGCAGGGGCAAGTCATCCGAGTTCAACTTCCATATGTCAGAATGGGTTAATCCAGGGCAAACCATTGCCATGTTCGAACTGGGGCAAGACCAGGTCGTCCTGACTGTCAGGCAGAGTTGCAACCTTCTCTGAAGGAAATTCACAACAAGTCACCAAGTACCCAGACTTGGGGCATCCAGAGTGTCTTCGCCTGTGTCAATCATGGCATCTTCAGTAAACTGCGTGTCGAGGAAGTCAATCCCTCCCACCACCCGAAGTCCAATCCGCATTGGCAATTACCCAAAGTCCACCACGCTGGCATCTCCACCTACATTTCTAATTACCTGTCTGCAATCATATGCATCATACGCATCGCATTCAACATCATAAGCATCTTATGCATACCCAATCATATCATACTTCCCCAACTCTTGCATCTTCGCTCGTCAGCATTTGCATTTGCACTTCCACTCGTATGGAACATCAGTTATCATCCAACATTCATATATGCAAGTTAAGGTCCAGGATCAACCTCGAAGACTTCCAAGACTGTCATCAGCCCAGTCAGGGGCATCCTCCACAGGATTGTGGGTTTGTCCCATGATTTTCAAGAGCTTCAAAGCAATCATCAGCCCAGTCAGGGGCAATCTTCTCCAATTGCGGGTTCCTCCCATCAAAATTCGAAGTCATTCAAAGCAAGATTCAACCCTGTCAGGGGCATCTTTTTCAAGACCATGGGCGTCTCCCGTGACGTATTTCAACCTTGTGGTTGATTAGATCTTCAAATCAACATTCAGCCCAGTCAGGGGCATACCATTCAAGACCGTGGGCGTTCCCCACGAAGTTGTTCAACCTTTTGCTGGGCAAATCCAAGAAGTTCAGTGCAAGATTCAGCCCGAGCAGGGGCATCTTCAGCAAAGCCGTGAGCAACCTTTTGTTGAGCAAGACAAGACATCAAGGCCAACTCAGTCCAGTCAGGGGCATCCTCTTCAGAACTCATGGGCGTAACCATGAAATCATTTCGACAATTACGAACTCCAAGCAAGTCAGTGGTCGTCCCCATTGATTCATTTCAACCCAATCTTCTTCTTGGGTATTCCCCAATGAGTTGTATCCAGCAAGCGTGACCATTGTCAATTGCCTTACTATCATCCTTTTGGTGATAGTCGAACCTCGTCAGTTCAACCTAGCCTGCATCCTTTTGGTATTGGTAAACTTCAAATCTGTGTTGTCCTATCATCCTTTTGGTGATAGCGACCTGTTGGTGTGAGTTTCGCTCTGTCATCCTTTTGGTGGGGGGTCTATCATGGTCATTAATGATAGATTGTGCGATGTGTTTTGTGTTTCGCTCCGTCATCCTTTTGGTGGGGGGTCTATCATGGTCATTAATGATAGATTGTGCGATGTGTTTTGTGTTTCGCTCCGTCATCCTTTTGGTGAGGGGTCTATCATGGTCATTAATGATAGATTGTGCGATGTGTTTCGCTCCGTCATCCTTTTGGTGGGGGGTCTATCATGGTCATTAATGATAGATCGTGCGATCTGTGTTGTGTTTCGCTCCGTCATCCTTTTGGTGGGGGGTCTATCATGGTCATTAATGATAGATTGTGCAATGTGTGAGTTCGCTCCGTCATCCTTTTGGTGGTGGGTCTGGCATTTCGTCAATGTCAGATTGTGCGATTGTGTTTGTCCTATCATCCTTTTGGTGGTAGTGAATGGTGTGTGAGTTTGCTCCGTCATCCTTTTGGTGGTGGGTCTGGCATTTCGTCGATGTCAGATTGTGCGATAGTGTTTGTCCTATCATTCTTTTTGTGTTAGTGACTGATGTGTGTTTCGCTCCGTCATCCTTTTGGTGGGGGGTCTGTCACTTGGATTGGTGTTAGATTGTGCGATAGTTTATTTGTGTTTCGCTCCGTCATCCTTTTGATGGGGGATCTATCATGGTCATTAATGATAGATTGTGCGATGTGTTTTGTGTTTCGCTCCGTCATCCTTTTGGTGGGGGGTCTATCATGGTCATTAATGATAGATTGTGCGATAGTGTTTGTCCTATCATTCTTTTTGTGGTAGTGACTGGTGTGTGTTTCGCTCCGTCATCCTTTTGGTGGGGGGTCTGTCACTTGGGTTGGTGTTAGATTGTGCGATAGTTTATTTGTGTTTCGCTCCATCATCCTTTTGATGGGGGATCTATCATGGTCATTAATGATAGATTGTGCGATGTGTTTTGTATTTCGCTCCGTCATCCTTTTGGTGGGGGGTCTATCATGGTCATTAATGATGGATTGTGCGATATTGTTTGTTTGTGTTTCGCTCCGTCATCCTTTTGGTGGGGGGTCTGTCACTTGGATTGGTGATAGATTGTGCAATATTTGTTTGTGTGTGTTTCACTCCATTATCCTTTTGATGGGGGGTCTGTCATGGTCATTAATGTTAGATTGTGCGGTTGTGCTTTGCTCTACCATCCTTTTGGTGGTAGTAGCCGTATGCGTTTCATCCCATCATCCTTTTGGTGATGATGACCTTTTTTTCCAGTTGCTTATAGTTTACTCAGAGGTATACTTCATCCAGCATGTTCAATTCCTGAGCATTTCTTTTCTTTTTGGACAAATTTAAGGTCTTCTTCATATCTAATTGACTTCTACCTCAGGAGAATGAACGCTGCAGCAATTCATTTCCTTTGGTTCAAGCCAATTAGATAGGGGCATCTGTCATACCCCAAATTTGTCCTACCTCTGTATATCACTTTCATCCCGTTGTCATACCCTAAATTTCCCTACCCTCAATTCTTTATACCAGGTACTTGTGTAGGTTCGGGATCTTTCTAAATGACCATCTGGCCTTTCCCCGCAGTCTTCGAGGATTTCGACCATAAAAAAATCTTGTTTATGCTTATAATGTTTATAGTTCATTGGGTTGAATTGTTGTGAAAGGATTAGGCTTTTCTTCTAATAAAGGGAATATAATTTAAAATTATGTGAACGATCAAATTCCAATTATGTTTATTGCAAAGTTGTCCAAGAGGTGACTATGCTGGCTACACCTTTAAATTCTATTTGTTTTGATCCAAGTTTGAATTAGTGGTGAGTTTTAATGGAGGGTTATTGAATTGAAAGGGTCATGGATCGATAAATTTTTGGTTAAAGGATGATAGAATGAGGAGTGTGCTAAAGGTGACGATGGGAATCTTTAAGTTGTTTCAAATCCATGATTTAATTGGTTAAGTTATTTAAAAACTTAAACCATGTTTTTTTTCCAAGTTGTAGTGATGGTTGATTTGAGATCATGTGTGGAGTTCATTCAAGCCATACTAGTCATATTGGAGTTCACTCAAACCATACAAGGGTCACCGTGCATTTTTATTATTCAAAGTATATATCATGTGACAAAAGGGCATTACTGATGTACTTTGCATAAATATGTATGACAGATGGAAAAGAATTTAAAAAAAAAGGGTTGTCTTACTGCGCCTATTACTAAGACATACATACTCATGTTATGTGAAGATGTCACAAATCCAAAAACTGCAGAATTTAAACGATACACAACAATTTTACAAGGTGATTACATAATTTTGTCACTCGGGTTACAAGTTCTGTCATTGTAAGGTTGGCTTTCTAGTTTGGCGCGAAGAGAGTCTGTTATGGCATCTGCATCGGCTTATATACACAGCTGCTACAAGCCTTCAACAATAGCCTTTCCGCAGCGGCACGTTACCGCAATGCAGTCACATAAATCAAATTCAAATCTGCACAAAGACACTCATGATAAATTCACTTGTAGCATTCAGAAAAGAAGAAGGAAAAGAGACATTCCTATACATACCACATGTATCACCTGCTGCGAAATAGAAAGGATTAGCCACCAACATCTTTCACTTACTGCAACAGAACCCGTACGCCGTTCTTTGGCCACACCAAGCCCATAGACTTTTGCAACCATAACAACATTTTCGATGTACCCTGCTATTATAACAAAGCCATATCATAATGTAATCAGGCCATCACACCACAATTCATTTTTACGAAGCCGAAAATGCATGAAAGCAAAAATCACAACTTCACAAACCTGTACAGGATAAATTCAGAAAAGGAAAATAAAAGTGATGAGGTGAAATACCAGTCGCAACATTCTTTTTGATGTCGTTCGGTACGCCGTACACGATGCCCACTCATCTGTCACAAACCACTCACAAAGCTCAAATAATTCACAAACCATGTCCAAGCTGCAAGACATCATATGACAGTTCAACCGTCACACCATAATGCCGTCATGCTAGCCTCGCGCAACCGGTACAATTTCATGACCTCATATCACCTGTGAAATCGTCCTGCAGCACAAAGTTAAGGAAAGTCACAAGCCTCAAATCATTCTTGCATCATCAATAATTGCAACAAAACAATAATAAAGGAGTAGCAAACATATGGAAAATTGAGGATTGATGTTGATAAATTCTGTTTGTGGCTGTCGTCGAGTTTCTAAGCCAGCGCACCTGCATAGCGCGGAGTCAAGCCTTCACAGGAAATTACATAATCAGACCCTACTGTATGGTACAAGCTACATATTTCAAAAGCCACAGGCCACCGCTGCAACACCAGCTAGCAACACCGCACCACCACTTGCCATAGCCCACAACCTGCAACTTTGTTTTTCTTGTAAGAATACAACGGTACAAACCAAGAGGACAAAATTAAGAGAGGCCATTACATTACCTGCATAACCATGATGTACAAATGGCACGCTGCCCATTTTCAGCCAAGAGATGCACCAAACAAAATCTGTCAAAATTGTACAAAACCTGCAAAGACCCAACAAACCAGCCCACACACCCTGCAGAAGACAGACAAACTCTGCTACACCTAAAACCATTCTCCACACCAGACAATAACCTGCAAAATCGTACCGTTAAAACTACAACAAACCACAACCTCATAGCCAAACTGTATACCACACAATAACTTGCCTGACCACACCAACATCCATGATTCATGTACAAGTCTGCATCATTTTCCTCCAATTGATACGCTCCATTACTTGTACTATTTGGAAGCATACTGAAATCAGTTCAAAAAATCAGTTGCACCAACAATACTGAACATTGGCCTCCATTTGTTTTTTTAAAAGAAGAGGACCTTTCCATGTCACAATACTCTGCACAGTCTGTACATAAATTTCCTACGCAGGACATACTACAACAAAGCCTGTGCAAAACTGCTAAACCAGCAACAGGCCAACCCCCACACCAGACCAACTCTGCTACGACCTGCTAAACCAGCTCCACACAGAACTGTACTCACAAAACCAGCACATCAAAACTCACTACAAAGAGCAACACGCCAAAAGGTATTAACACAATGCTAAACGGTACAAAACGATTGGAAAGTGAATATGCCAGTAGCTACAAAAAGGACTTACCACAAGTATTAAAGGAGAGGGATAAAAAGGCTCCTCTAGCTAAGAAAAAAAGACGACTTCTTTCATCATGGAAAAGGGGGGGAAAACAAACTGATGAGTTCTTCACAAAACCTGTTCAACATCATCAACACCAAGAAACCAAAAACACTTTAATCTTCTCCTTCTTCAAAGTCTCACTCTGAAACAGAACCCCCCACTAACCTTGTTTCAAGAACAACATAACTTGCTTTTTACCAACTCAACATCAATCCATTTTCCAGAACTCCCCTCAACCTCCAACACAACCATTCGTTCTCCTTCCTTCAAACCCTTTAACCCCATACCTTCATCTTTAACTTTCAGCAAACCCAAACATCAACCTTAAATCAAACAACCCCAACCGTAATTCCACCTCTTTCAAATATCAAAACCTCAACCCTCATCCAGTTACCTTCATCAATTCTCAACTTCACCCTTTCCTTGATTCATCCTTCAACATTTTTCTTCCACTATTCATAAACCCTAACATCCAATCTCCCGAAACTCAGAACAAACTCGTAAATTTCAACAACCTATAAACCTAGATCGCGGAACAGAAGATGGAGAAAGAAGGAGACAATTCGAATCCAAGCATAAGCTCACAAAACCTGAAATTTTAGGTCAAGCAGAACTGAGCAGAGAAAACACGCTTTAACCTCGAAGCGAGCTTGAATCGGAGCATTGAAGGTAGTAGTTGAAACCAGAGAAAAACAAAGGGGAAAACGAAATCGCTCTATAAGAAATTAGGGTGATTGCGTTGTATCGAGGGTTGTTTTCGACCGTCATGTTGTCTTTGTTCTTGTTTTTCGCTTTTGAAACTCCATTTCATAAGTTGCTATTAATCTGTTGCTGCCATGGAATAACATTACGAGGAGTGTGTTTTTTGTTCACCCTAAGAAGTTGGTGCGCTGGTGTTAGTATTTCACGGGCTAGAAAGTTTCATGAGGCCCATATATTTTATGCTAACCACACCCCTTACTCTTGTGTCAAACCTTGTTTTCTATAGGGATGAATGGGCTTATGGCCCATGATGATTTTCCTTGTTTTTTTTTGTAGCCCAATTCTTTTATGCATACCAGCCTGGTTTTTCTAGACCCCCTCTTATTTGCTTTCAATTTATTTTTTTTCTAAAAAAACAACACATCATTTTTATAGTCATCATATGATTTTTTTTTGGAAATCTTGTATGACTTTTCTTTTCATCACCTCTTTTTTTGGTCGATGACGAAGTTTCCACCGTTTAACCGTCACATTAGTGGCGTGAAACAAAGGATCCGAGACCACCTTTGTTCTTTCAATTTTATTTCGGTAAACTAACATTAAATTTAATCTCTGTTGAATATTATCGTGGATATTATTGTTATATTATCTTACTATATTATTTCATATTATCATATTTATTCATTTTATTTATTATCATATCTCATTATTCATATCTCACTCACCCATATTTAAAAACACTTAATAAATTATCGAAACTCCTAAAAGCCAAATTGGTGGACTGTTGTATCATTGGTTATTTGCAGGTATCTTGATTTTAAGTCGTGCCCGACTTTGCTCAAGGCGTAGTTTAGGACACAAATGCACACACACGGCTTTCTCTTGGGCTACCTGACAATGAGACCCCTTTATTTCATGCAATCCCGTGTAACTTACATGTATCCCTTCCCCATTCTGATGTAAGTTTCACATTTCTTTGATTATTAGTTTATCTCCTAGGAGCACTGTCGCTACTGCGAAAATCGGCGCCGGCTGAACAGAAGAGTCGCCACCGTGCGTTATTTATCCCAACGGAGGGAAAGGAAACGCTCGAAGTAAACCTACCGCAAAGACGGGAAAGGAATGGTCATCGCAACCAAATCCTGGATTCGGGAGTCGGTTACGCAAGGGAAAGGTATTAGCACCCCTCACGTCCGTCGTACTCGACGGGATCCACGCTTGTTTTCTAGTACGGATTGTTATTCTATCTATTCTACAGGTCTGGGGTTAAAAGAAAATAAAATGACTCGGCAAAGTATCGCACTTTATGCCTACGTATTCCCGTCTGGAACGAGAAATCAGAGTCAACGTAGTTCGCCTACCTACTGGAAAGGAAGGGAAGGTTGCTCGCTAGGATATTGCATCCTATGCCTACGTACTTTCATACAGCATGAAAGATCAGAGCAAACGTAGTTCGGGCCACGTACGACACAAGTCTGTCTTGATTGTTTTTATCTCCTTCTGAAAAAGGGTTTTTCTGATTACTGGTCCAAGCGGACAAAAATTGACGTTTTGATGAGTTCACATTCTTTTACGGAAGAAGTGTCTTTTATTGTGTTTGAAATACTTATTGTGTTTTTCTGTTTGTTTTGAGAAAGAAGAGACAGAATTCTAACCTACGGTTGAAAAGGGAATCAAGCTGACCTAATGTTATCATGCATGGGTTAAGACCTAATGTCTATCATGTTCCTCTCTTGCACAGAGAGAAACAGAGATCTTAAGGGGATAAGCGGAAACAGAAGCAACAAATATAATAAAACAGTAAAATATGCATGAATGCAACAATACAAGCGAGGCAAGGGAGTCCCACTCAACCTCGAACCTAGAAAATAACAGGCAAGAGCGAACAAAATTCGCTTTCAACCTAACAGATTAATTGGCAAACAATACAGTCCGGGAAACTCAAACAATACATCAAAAATTATAAACAGCAAAAATAAACAGCAAACAACAAATCTGCACAACAAGCTCCCTCAACATCTGTCTTCAAGTCATCTCCAAACATCCACAGTCTTCAAGCAAGCATCAATCTTCAAGGAAAGAAACTCTGACAGTAAACACCTTCAACAGCTTCAAACAGCAGGGCTTCAAACAACAGCAGTCAAATGCACAGCTTCAACAGCACAATCTTCATCTTTTACAGTCTTCAAGCAAAGTCTCTATCTTCAATCTTTCATGGCTTTTCGTCAAGTCCCACTCTCCAAGATGAGGAACCATCAATAGGATGAACTGGAATGTTAAACAGTTAGTTTCCTACCAAGGGTGGCCTACTGACTGTTAACATGATGCAGACAGTTTTCTCTCAAAAGTTCTATCTTTTAAATACATTCACTAATCCTTCCAAAGGAAGGAGGTGAGTATTTTAAAAGAGACTTTGAATCATAGAGAAAGAATGGAGGCAAACAAGACCTTCCATGTTTGTGAATCAAGTTTCTATTCTAGAGCTCTACCTAGCTCCTAGATCCTATACTCTTCAACAGCTGCCAGCAAGATACACTCTTCATCCACTCTTGAAATTGATCTTCACTCCTTTTGTCTTTAATGGCTTCCTCAGCAAAGTCTTCAACTCAACCCCATGCCCCAAGCAAGCCCAATACCCCACACAATCAAACAATAACCCTAGAAAGGGCACACCATACAATCAATCACATACAAAAATATACTAAAAGTATTAATACAATGGGGAAAATTCTACTATTTATTCTAAGGGATCTATTATGCTTACCCTTAATACCCCTATAATCCCAGGTCCTAATTCAGTCTAAAAACCCAAAAGAAAATTATTTTCAATACACCTATGTTATGTTCACAACCCTAATGGACTATCCTAATAGTTTCTAACTAAACTACCTAAAATAAAACCCTAGAAATTATGGTATAAAACCACGGGACACCTAATATCCATATCTAGTTGTACTAAAAAGAATGGGGTAAAAATCCTAAAGGAAACTCTTAAACTAAATTCAACAAATGATAGCATCAACTAAAAGAATTAAACAAAGCAATTAAATGTAAAAATATGCAAAAAATATGAAAATGAAATAAAATGACAATTTTATGCTTTCATATTTTTCTTGACAAAAAATAGAAAATGAGAAAAAAAGTCTCATTAAAAAATAATGATTTTTCATTTTTTTTATGAATTTTTAAAGATTAAAGAAATTTGGAGTGAAATTAATGTAAAATGATGCAAGGGGGTACCAATAGAAATTAAATGCAGTTATTATTCACATCTGGGCCCAGCATGGGGGGTGGCAATAGCGAAGCGCCTGGGCCCAGTTTTAAACTCAGAAAACTAAATAAAATAAAAAGAAAATGGTTAGAGGCGCGGTGTAAATAGCATCAGATCACAGTTCAGTTCAATTGGGCCTCGCTTAGGGGGGTGGGGAAAGCAAAATCACGTGAGGGCGTTTTAATGAAACGCTGCGCTTTGAGCGCTCAGAACTCCCTCCTGTCGCTTGCGCGAAAATAAGGTGCCGGCATGACAGAAGAGTCGCCACCTTTCGTTATTTATCCCTCAGAGCGGGAAAGGAAACGATCGGAGAAACCTGACGAATAAGGGTAAGACAAGGTCATCGCAACCATTGTCTGGGTTCGGGAGTCGGTTACGCAAGGGGAAGGTATTAGCACCCCTCACGTCCGTCGTACTCGACGGGATCCTCGCTTGTTTGTTTACTTGGACGGGTTGGTTATAATCTATCTACCTATCAAGGCTGGCTGAAAAAGAAAAGAAAAATGACTCGGCAAAGCATCGCGCTTTATGCCTACGTATTCCCATCAGAGAATGAGAAATCAGAGTCAACGTAGTTCGGCTAACTACGGGTTATGGGGGGAAGGTTGCTCGCTAGGATATCGCATCCTATGCCTACGTACCTTCATCTGGTATGAAAGATCAGAGCAAACGTAGTTCGGCTAACTACGGGTTAAAATGGCTCAACTAGGAGGGAGACTATCAAGTCCTACTGTTATCATGCCATGGATTCATCCTATGGTTGAGGTTTGAACAGGGAACTCCTAGATGTTGTCATGCATAGGTTTCAACCTAAAAGTCTATCATCAAATCCTCATCAGAGGAAATGAGAGTCCTAAGGGATCATGTCAATGGTACATAGAATACAGACAAAAACATCAGTTTAAACAGTAAAATGCATGCAATGCAAGTGAGGGAGGAAATGTGTGTGGGGTTTCAGCCTCCACAAGCTCATCTCAACCTCAAGCTAGTCATGAAATAACAGTAATCATACTGAAAACAAACAATATGCTATCAAGCAATAACAGATAAAGGGGATGAAGTGCCAACAGGCAAACAAACACACTTGAGAAAGAATCAACTATTCTCTAATCCTAACCCTAATCACAGGATCTAAACAAATCTAAGCACAGCCCTCAGGCAAAAACCCTAAACAAGAGAAATCATTCCCCGTCTTCAAGCTTCAAAACAAGCTTACCAAAGAAAGGGAGCTAAGCAAGCAAGCTCATAGTGTCTTCCTCAGGAGAACACTAGGAGGTGTATACTCAGGAATCATACCCTATGTGGCTCAACCACTGTGATCAGTTTACATCCCTCCTCAGGAGAGATTAAACTCACAAGCAGGCTCCAACATCACTGGATATTTAAGAAATCCTATTTAAGCTAGTGGAGCTAAGTGAATAGACTCATAGGACCTTCCTCAGGAAAGTACTAGGAGGCTTCCACTTAGGAGTTGTATCCCATGTGGCTCAACAACATGTGATCAGTTTACATTCCTCCTCAGGAGAAATTAAACTCACAAGTTGGCTCCAACATCATTGGATACTTAAGAAATCCTAGATCAACTAGTGGAACTAAGTGAATAGACCCATAGGACCTTCCTCAGGAAAGTACTAGGAGGCTTCCACTTAGGAGTTGTATCCCATGTGGCTCAACAACATGTGATCAGTTTACATTCCTCCTCAGGAGAAATTAAACTCACAAGTTGGCTCCAACATCATTGGATACTTAAGAAAGAGGTGAGAAGGAAGAATGAAAGTCATTCATAGTGCCTTCCTCAGGAAAGTACCATGAACTTCCTTCAAACTTCAGGCTCTCAAACCTCACAGACAGGAGATGAGACAAGCTCTGGGTCTCTGCATCTTGGTCTACAAGCTCCTCTTCATGATGCCCCCCATCAATATCCTCAAGGCAACACAAGCCCTTCATCAAATTCCTCAGAATGAACCCCACAGATGAACAGATAACCCACTGAACAAATCACATTATCAGGCAATCTCAGACAATACCTAAAAATACTAAACTAATGGGAAAAAATCTAACAAATATTCACAAGGGTCCTCAACACCTACTCATAACATCTACAAAGGTTTCTACCTAAAAATCAAGATAAAACTTGCTCAAAGAAAATGATTCATCACCTATGCACAATTCTAAACCCTAATTAGACTATCCTAAATCAACCCTAATTAAACTAATCAAGATTAATTCTAAAAAATCTAGAAAAAATCCTATGGGGAAGTATGACTAATCATCTAATTGCACCAAAAAGAATGGGTAAAAAAGATTAATGGAAAGTACTAAAATAATTCCTACAAAATCAAATACCAAAATTAATCCTATTTTAAAAGCTATTTAAGAGAAAATCAATGAAAAATACTAAAATACCATACAATATTCTAGCAAAATTCTAGGGGATCCTATTTAACTACCCTTAAGTCCCATATATTCCCCATAGGCTAACTTGTCCTAAAAACCCCAAAAATAAAATGTTGAAATTCAAGTATACTACTTAAAAACCCTAATTAAACTATCCTAAGTTCAATTATCTAAACTAATCAAAATTTATTCTAAAAAATCTAGTAATAAATTCTGGGAATACTACAATTCAATATTAATCACCACAAAAAAGAATGGGCAAAAAATCTATTTCTAAGTGTAAGAACAAAAATCTACAAGATCATGTATGAAATAAAACCTTCAAAATATGCATTTATTTGTAAAATATGTGGAAAATGCGAGAAAAATATAAAATGCAATTTTTATATTTTTTTAATTTTCTAGACATGCTAAGGAAAATATTAAAAAAAGAATGAGTTAAAAATATGCATTTTCCATTTAGTTATGAATTTTTGAAGTTTAATAAAATCTAGGCCGCAAGATCAAAGTCAAGTCAAAGTTTCCATTCCAATCCAATGGTGCATGTTCATCTTCTCCACATGCAAACCCTAAAATTCAGAATTTTTCTATTCCATGCATGCAACTTCCATAGCTTCTATCTCATTCATTACTCCATGAAATCACATGAAATAAAAAACAAAACCGATCCTCTTCTCGCCCTCTACACAACCATGGTTTTAGTTTCTCTTGAATCTTTCTCTAACCTTCAAACCGTCAACAACAAGGCACGGGTACCACCATGAATGCTCACTTTTCAACTCTAACAAACCTTGAAAATAATGATGTCAATGTGTTCCTCTTGCTTCCATGAGTATACTAAACTATAACACATGCATTAAAACCTCATATTTCAAGCTTTCTTGATCAACCAAGAATTGATGTCACATTTTGAAACTCCATGGATTGACCTTAAACTCACCATAAATGATCCTTAAGTTGTCTCTATCATGAATATCACAATAACTAGCCCTAACTATGCATAAATAATGAGTTTCAAGAGAAAATGCATACCTTGCAAGTGGTGATGGCTATGGTGTTTCTTCTCCAATCCAAGCCTTGGTACTTGTGCTAATTGATCCTTGGATGATGGTGATGATTCAGCCACGAATTCTTGATCCTTCTTCTTGCTTTTCACTCCACAACAATGGAGGATGATGATGATGATGAAAGATTGCACCAACAATGGAATTTGGGAGAGATTGAAACCAAAATGCAATGAGGGAGTTATGGTATCAAAGTGTATTTGCAAGCTTGAGGAATCACCAACCATGGCATGATCTCACCTTTGGGTATTTATGGAAGTGAAAGGAAAGATCTAGAACATATGAGAAGCTTCCAAGGAAGTTCTAGAACTTCTCACGTAATGAGAAATTCCAAAAATGCTATATTTAGTAATTCTCCTAAAACTCATGATAAATCCTCAAAATACCTTCATATGAGATATAAATGTGAGAACAAGGCATTTTATGCAAAATTAAGGCTTTGGCAAACAATTTCTCATGGTACCTTAAAGTGCAAGAAACAAATTTACAAAGGAAGTCCAATTTTTAAGCTTAAACTCAAAAATGTGGATAAACCATTGTTTCCAAAATGTTGTTTCCAATCAAAATCATCTATCATATGCCCCATTTTGGATTTGTAGATCTCTCAAACCAAAATTCAATTTCAACTTTTTTAACTTATAAGCCTTTTTCAAGTCATTTTGACCATTTTAAAATATCCATGCTCCATGCATTTCCAAACTCTCAAGACCTCTTATCTAGCCTTAAAATGCCATTTTGAACAACTTTCATGTTTTGAGTTTTTCCATTTGAAGCTTGGAAGTAGGAGTTTTAGGCATTGGCTAAAAATGACCTGTAACTGACAAATTACCAAAATACCCCTGTCTTGTTCAAACCATAAGTTGAGTTATACAAATCCTATCAAGGACTTCTACCACTCAAATTAAAGATAAGGAGATGCCCTTCAACATTCATGTTGACCAAGAGATCATAGGAATCATCCTACTAGGGCAAAAGTTGTCTGCAAGTTGGGTGACTTTCAAGGACCCAGATTCACACACCTCAGATGACCTGTAATTTTCCAAAACCATAACTTGAGCTCTGCACATCCTATCAAGGACTTCCACCACTCAAATTAAAGCTAAGAACAAGCTCTACAACATTCATGTTGTGGGGAATATGAGATATCAATCACATCTAGAGCTAAAGCTGCCTGGAAGATAGGGATCAAATTAGGGTTTTTCCACTGACAATCCTCAGAAACCCTAACTTGAAACTTCTCAAAACTCCTCAATCATGATGAGTTGGTCTAGGAATCATCTTTATATAATCTCTATGCATCATTCCATGATCTCATGGCCCTTGGATTAAGTCTCAACCTTCTCCAAATCTTCAGCTGATCTAGGGTTGACCCAGTCAAAACCCTAATTCTATCACTCATGGTTGAATCTTCTGAATTCTTGCATAATGACCTCTCTGGGCTTCATGAAGGCTATCAAGACATCTCATAGGCTTTCTAAAAACATCTAGTTCTTTCTCAAAGTCTCAGAATCATCTGAGAAACACCCACAACTCTCAAGTTATGAGACACACAACTTTGGTTTCAACCAATTCCTCTGCGGATCTCTTGAACTTTCTGATGAAGGTATCAACTTTCAAACATTCCATGAATGAATAAATGTTGGTCAAATTTTGGGGTGCAACAGCTGCCCCTATTCAAACGGCTTGGACCTGACTGGGTGAGAAGCGAACGGCTCTCAACCAATCAAGGTACGAGACGGTTGAATATCGGTAAACCCGAAAATTTGCCAACTGCACAAGCACACGGTACTCTGCGGGGAACAAATCTTTGAATACTGCAACACTAGCCGCTCAACAACTAGCTGGAGAAATACTGATCTGACATCGCCGCCGGAAACAAACATAATCTGAGAGACACTCGACATCGCCGTCGTTCAAACATCATCTCTGTTGGGGATTTAAAGGAGTCTGATATTGCCGTCAAACAAACATCCAACCTTGCTGCCGGAAACAAACATAATCTGACCTCGCCGTCGGATCTAAACAAAATACCCCGCGTTGCCGCTGGAGAAAATACAACACTGAACAACTCTGACCTGGGGTTCATCCCTGGAACAAAAGGTATACTTGCGTATTTGGAGCTACTCTGCTGGGGATGAGAGACTCAACCAAGCACACTCTGATCTGGGGTTCACCCTCAGAACCATAACGAACATCCAAATATTACTGCATACTGAGAAACCGTAGAACTTCAACACTACAGATATATGAAACCCTGGCCCCTGGCCACTTCCAGCTTCAGCTAGAAAAGATCCTTAAGTACTTCTGAATATGAATGAAACCCTGGCCCCTGGCCATTCCAGATCCGCTGGAGAATCTTCAAGTATTTCTGAAGATAGATGAAACCCTGCCCGTCGGCTGTTCCAGCTTCAGCTAGAAAGAACATCCTTGACCTTCAAGGATGTAAACTTTGCCCGTCGGCAACTCTGCAGGAGGTATCTTCGACTTCAGTCTGAAGAAATGGTCCTTGGCCTTCAAGGATACATGGATCTGCCTTCAGGCAACTCCGCCTCTGCTATAGAGCATCCGTGACTTTAGTCAGGGATGTACTTCGGCCTTCAGTCCGAAAAATGAATCCTAGGTCATTCATGACCTTGGGGATAACCTTGCCCTTAGGCACCTTCGCTTCAGCTTGGGAAATCTGTGACTTCAGTCGAAGAAATGGTATCCTGAGCCATTCATGACTCTACGGGGATTCAAACACTTTGCCTTCAGGCAAAACTCCGCTTCAGCTGGAGAAACATCTTTGACTTCAGTCAGAAGAAAAACTATCCACTTGATCGCAATCAATCATCTTCTCAGGACAGCTGACTTGGTCTTCAGACCAACACGGATCATCTTGAATACAAAATTTGGAACCTTGTCTTCATCCACACGTTGATTCATCAACAAGGACATCTGAGCTCACAGGAACCTTCTGATATCGCTTTCAGGCGCTTATGAAATCCATCTTCAGATTAGACATCATTGTTGGAGGAACATCTTCGACTTCAATCGGAAGACGTATCATTCCCTTGATCGCGCTCAATCATCGCCTCAGGATAACTGACTTGGTCTTCAGACTCACACGAATTACTCTGTTGTATCTACAACTCTGGAACCTTATCTTCAGCCACCGGTTGATTCATCAATCTGGAAATCTGAACTCACAGGAACCTTCTGATATCGCCTTCGGGCGCTTTACGACATCCATCTTCAGATTAGACATCGTTGCTGGGGCAGACATATCATGCTGCTACTCACTTGACATCCTGTCAAGTCGTTGCTAATTAAAAGCAAACATGTCGGGTCACCGGACATAATCATCACGTTAACAACTCTGTTGAGGAGAGAGGAATGAGGGTTCACCCAAATAATCCTGACGACTCACTGGGGAAAAGGAAGAAGGGTTCACCCGAATCAACCTTGTAGACTCTGCTGCAGAAAGACGAGGGAGTTCACCCAAACGACTTCAACAACTGCTGGGGAATACCGAAAGAGCATACTCAGATGATTCCTACCAACTTTACTAGGGAGCAAGTACTTCTGCACGGGGAAAGCGATAAATGCCCTGAACGACTTTTTGGGAAATGACCCTTCTGGGGAACATAGCTGTCAGGCTACAAGACACTCATGTCATTAAGTTCTCAAACTTGCGGGATAAACAAACTTCAGCTTGCTGGACAATCCTTCGGGATCTGTTTGGGGGAACCTTCCATCTGCCAATCATGATTGTGCTCGGCTGGGGACATCAATCTACCTGCCTGCTGCTGGGGAAGTGCCAACCACCTGCTGGGGAAAAGACCTTCACTCTGTCGGGGGTTCCAGAAATCATCTTGAACAAACAACTCCGGCGGCGCTTCCAAGAATCATCCTGGACTGATAACCTTTCTGGAGACTTTATTCTGCTGGGTATTTCCAGGAATCTTCCTGGGCAACTCTTGCTGCGGATGCTACTGGGGAGCTCAAGAATCATCTTAAGCAAACAACTCGGGAAACTGTACTGAGGTCTTAAGAGTCATCTTAAGCAAACGGCCCTGCTGAGGAATTCGAGCATCATCTTGAACCGAAGACTTCGCTGGGGATCTCAAAAATCATCTTGAGCGAGCGAACTGCGGGGATCACACCGGGGTCTTTTAGAATCATCTAAGAAAAAACCTGGCTGGGGAGAACATCAAGAATCGTCCTGAGCAACCGGTCTTTTTGGGATACACCTGTTCAACAAGGATGATAATGACCTAGATCATGTTTATGATGTGTATGCTTCTGCACTATGCCCCACACGGTGGGAATGATATGTATTTATGCTAAATGCCATGCAATCATGCTCAGTGCTATGCAATCATGCATAATGCCATGCAGTGTTGCATGCTATGCAGTCATGCACAATGATACGATCCCGTCAGCAAAATAAATGCCGAGGGGGGAATCCTCCTGTCAAGGAGAAAGAACCACTCAGGTAGAGGAATCATCCTGCTGAGGAGAATGTGAACACGCCAATATCAATTAGGCTCTGTCTAGGGAATTGATCTTCCGCGAATTGCTGCAGGGAAACAACTTCAGCTGACTGTTGCAGGGGCTGAAGCTCTACGAGAACTTGGATCTGCTGATATCAATCGCGAGAATGAAATGCGCGGCCGTCTCGGCTACTCTTCTGGGGATGACCACTCTGTGGGGAGCCAACTTCAGCTGCTCAACACTCCACTGGGGAAAAACCAATCATGATCTGATCAACTTCCAAGGATTCGGATCTCTTGGACATCTGCAAACTTGGCTGAGGAAGGAGAAATCGTTCTGCTTCGCTGGATAGAGTACGACTCTGGGGGAATACAACATCAGCTGCTCTACGCTCTGCTGAGGAAAATTGATCATGACCTGATCAACTTCCGAGGATTCTGCTTTTCTGCGGACTCAGCCGGGGAGAGAAATCATTCTACTTCACTGAAGAGTACGACTCTGATGGGGAATTTCAATTCTGCTGGGGAAGAAAGAATCATCTGACTTCGGGGGAGAGTACAACTCTGCAAGGGAATACGACATCAGCTGTTCCAACACTCTGCTGGGGAAGAGGGAGTCATCCAACTTCAGGAGAGAATATAACTCTAGTGGGGAATTTCAATTCCGCTGGAGACTTCAGTCTGGCATCATCAGTTACTGTATACTTCGGTATACGAACAACTTCCTGCGAAACCTGCACTTGTGACCCGGTGCTGGGGAAGACACCTGCTTCGGTGACTTTACTGGGGAAAACACGAGCTTCGGCACCCGAGCAATTCTCTGAAATCTGCACTTGTGACCCGGTGCTGGGGAAAGACGATGAGCTGCTGCGTGCGACTTAGCTGATGAGGTGACATTCCTTCAGGATGCGTCTGCTTGGGGGAGAGAATCACCTCTACCTGGGGAAGACATATCAATGCTCACTATCTGATTTTGATTCTGCGAAGGAGAGACTACTGAACTCTGCCGGGGAAGGAGGATTCATCCTGCTTCGGGGATATCAATCCTGGTCCGCTGAGGGTAATCTTGACCCTAATCTGATGAGGGGTGAACGCCATCTCAATCTGCTGCAGTCTCAAACTGTACAGGGGGAACGACCTCAAATTGTGCGCCTCTGCTGAAAAACAATCCTGGTTCAACAGCGTCAACACAGGGAATACAGGCTACCAATCATGGAGTCAAGTAACAGGTTATGCTGTAGGATAGCAACCCAATGACCGCAAGGCTTCTTCAGAAGGTTCAGGTTTTGACGGGGTAATGACACGATTCCCCGATACTCAATTCTTGCTAGGGTGAACAAACTCATTTGAACAACTTGCCCCAGTGCATTTCAACTTGCCCCAATCTGACCTTTGGGAATAATTCATTCTGAGCCGAAAACAACTGGCAACAAGACAATCTTCAGAGGGCTTGCCCCAGCATCTGCACAACGGGAGGATTCATCCTCAACTAATCAACTTTCAGCATGGTCGGCTTCAATATCTCTGAAGTAGTTTGCCCCTGAACGAGCGATGAGCGACTCAACATGCTCTGATCGAACACTGGAGGGATCTGCCCTTAAATCGCAAGGATTCCAGATAACTGCCCCTGATTGGGTCTCGAGAAGATTCACTTCCGATCAACTGCTTTTTGCATAAACTGCCCCATAATCAACTGATGCTCCGGGACTTGTCCTCAGACAAACTGATTCCAGGCTTACTGGAAGTCATTGCCCCAGATTCACAGGGTTTCAAAGCACACCATTCTGATCCAGACCTCTGGCGATTCAGTCCTGATTGACTATTCCTTGCTGAAGTTCCTTCGCATCAGCTACTAACCTGCAACTAAAATTGTTTATTCACGAATAGTAATTTTAATGCAGTGTTCATGCAAATTTCGAAAAAATGTTGTACTGTCACTCATTTACGTGTCATGCTAGTGAGTGACGAATGAACTCAAGAGTTCAAACGTAGTGCTGATGCGATCAGTGAAAAATGCGATAAGGGTATGATTAGCAAATCATGAAGGAGTCAGGTTACTCAACCTTATCGTAATGCGCTCTCAGAATAAACCCTGCCTCAATTAGGTCTTTTAAGGGTTGTATCGTGGTCGGGTTCACGGTTCGTGAAGCAAAGGATATTTGGCTCAAATCATGATTTGTACCCACCCCTTCTACGTGATGTTCTCCGATCTTAAAGTTCAGTTAACTTAGCTCGAGCGCTCTCCTCTTCGAGAGGTATGTTGAACATTGGGAACAACTGGTTAAAGAATTCTCAAGGTGTTTCGGAGTGACAGTTACTCCTTTTCGTTTTCGGTGTCTGCATCCACACGACTTCGTCCTTGTTCGAGGATTTTTCTTTTTTATAATCCTTTCTTTTTCGTTCATTCATTTTTTGATTCCCTAATTTTTGCCTGGACTGACTCCTTTTGAGTTCTTTTCGATTTTTCTTTTGCAGTCCAGCGGGATGCCCTGATTTTTGCCTAAGTATTTGCTTTTTAGCTTTTCTTTTTTACTTAGCGGGCTTTCTTATTTCTTTTTCTTTTGGAACGAGTCGTGCGACACTGGTTGTCTTGATTGCTCCGAAAGGATTATAACTGTCTCACTCCTGATTGGTGAGGTTTAACCATTGTGGTTGATGAGGTACGACCTCTGGAGAGGAATATGATGTGATTGGTCCTCGAAGGACAACACTCCTCTATAAGACTTGAACGCTCGATCAAGCTAACTGACAACTACCCTGCCCCGGGTTAAGATGTGAGGGTTAAAAAGTCCGAAAGAAACTCCTACTTCTTGGCTCGAAGTGGTTAACAAGGGATTCTCTTCCTTATCTCTCCGGTGTTTAGGGATTTGAAACAATGCCTTATACGTCATCGGCTAAGTTTTATCTGAAAGCAATACGATCATCGGTTATCAGTATTCAGTTTCATCATCCTCCCTCCGCTCATTGCTAATCATAGTGATAAAGTGGAGTGAATAAAATGCAAGTGTCAGTGCAATGCAGTAAATGAGTGACAACGACATAACTAATTCAGAAGAAATGCATAGTCACTTTATTATCATTACCATTCGAAACATACAATGTTTAACAGCAAGTAGTAACTAACAGAAAAGAAACTACAAATGCAAAATGGTAAAAAGTCCGAGGACTGCCAATGCTGAGGGCGTCTGCCTGTCTGGATCACTGGCTCCTGGAAACAACCCTCTGAATCTGTGAGCTCAGGCAGCTGATAGGTCGTTACGCACAACCAAGACTCCATCTGGAAAGGAAATACACCCTTGGTCGATCAATTGCTGCACCTTCGCCTGGAAAGCCTTGCAATCTTCAGTTGAATGCCCCAGAGATCCACCATGGTAGCCACACTGAGCATGAGGATCGTACCCTGGAGTGTAAGGCTCTAGCACGGGCTTGAGAGCTTTCGGTTCCACCAAGGAATTCCGAACCAGCATCGGAAGAATCTGGCTATACGGCACAGGCACTGGATGGGGAGAAGCGTTCCCTCGTTCCACGAGGCTGCGAGGCCTTTTGTGATCCTGGTGCGGGTATTCTTTGACGGTCTCTCGTTTAGGCGCTTGCGTCCTTGAGCTTGATCCAGGCAGCAACTGCGAGCGAGGCGATTCAGTCACCAAAGGTCGCGGGACATATTCCAGACCTTTCTCAGCTTCAGGCAAAGGAGTGGAATCATCCACCTCTTCCGCAGGGTAAGGGATAAACTTTCCCGATGCTCTCATGCCGCCCGGCACAAGCCTAATCGCCCTTGAGTCAATAAGGTCCTGAATCTTATTCCGGAGAGCCTTACATGTTTCAACATGATGCCCCGGTGCTCCAGAGTGGAAATCACAACGCATGCTGAGATCAACGTCTGGTGACACGTCATCTGGTGGATTTAAGGTCCGAAGCTTGAGAACACGGTTCTGAACCAACAGTGGCAACAGCCGGGCATAACTCACGGGTAGTGGGTCCATAGCTCTATCAAGTAGCTTCTTCTTTTGACCATAACCTTCAGGATTATTCTGAGATGCTCGGCGCGGCTGATGACGAGACAGGCCTCGAGCTTCATGCTGTGTAGAGGGCCCATGAGGTCCACTTGGCTTCGGCACAGGTGGCAATGACGGTAATGGAGGAAGCACTTTGGGCTCCACCTTGGGTGCTTGACCGCTCTCCTTATTCAGCATACTTCTCACCACTCCCATGAGAAAGCTCAACTGATTCTGCAGCTGCTGATTCTCCTCTCTGAGCGCTTGCTGGTCCAGACGCACTGCCTGTATGTCATTCATGACCTGCCCCAGCTGGCTTTGGACTTTCCCCAGTTCAGCTTGTATCTGCTCCATTAGTCTGAGCTGCTAGATTCTGAGTCAAACCTGCAAACACAAGGGTTAGAAGACAAGTCCCGGCTTCTGCCATGCAAGATGAATTATGCCAATGCCATGGGTGTCTGTACGTTTAGGAGATCACCCCTAATCCTGGTGTCAACGTGCCAACATAGTGTCAATGCAGTGATAAGACTGGATCCATTCATGGAAGAAAATATCTCATATTGCTCGGGACACCAGGATCAGGGTACGAAACACGCCTGCGGCACAGACACATGCTAATGGAATGCAAAAATGGATATGCAAACTAATGCAAAATGCAGTCATGCAATAATATATCCAGGTGGCTGCTGTGGAGATTCGGTGTCAACAGTCACTGAGGAGAGGGAAACCCCGGTGTAAGCCACTGATCTGATCTGCTGTGAATAACCATCTGATAGGATCGAGATCAAACTTCTGCTCTGACAAGAACGAAGGCTTGATAATAAAGACCCCGGATTCAAGATCAAGGAATATCTGTTGATGAAGTCTTCAGACCCCAAATCAGAAATCTGCCCTATCAAGAACAAAAATACAGCTGCTGATGAGATCTTCAAACCCCACTCAAAATCTGCCCTATCAAGAACAAACAACAACTGCTGACGAGATCCTCAGACCTCACTCAAAAATCTGCTCTGTCCAGAACAAACCTCTGACGATAATACACTGATCAAAGCCTGCTCTATCAAGAACAGACAAACACCCGATGATAAGATCCTCTGATCAAACTCTTGCTCTATCAAGAACATATCTGCAACTGAGAACCCAACATAACTGATTCACTGTCAAGAAAACCAGGTGGTCTGGAGGTCAAAGTTTCCTGCAATATCCCAACCCCACTCACAGGTATGATGGACCTAATCCACGGACAAAGGTACGGCATCCTATGCGGTTGTCAGCGTCACAGACATTCATGAGTGACAATACGATTCCCAGAAGGAGTGGCATCGTCAAGTCATGAAGAGGCCTCTCTTAGCTGACTTCCAAATGATCGGTCCCCAGAGTCGACAATCCTCACGTCTGGACTCCCCTCAGATCCTCAGGACCGGAAAGGAGCACCTCTGCAAGAATCTCGTCTGAGCGCAGATTTTCGTAGGGAACTGTGCCTGTTCAACAGACAGGTTCGTCTACTACTTCTCCGCAACTATATCTAGGTGTGTACTCAAGCCCAGGTCCGGCTTTTCACTCATAGTAATATCCCTCTCCCACAGCAGCACAGATAATCATATCAAACTGGAAATAAAATGCGGGAAATAAAATGCGGGAAGTAAAAATGCGATAAACAAACGCAACCCAACAAGCAAACACACAAACGATAGGATTGACTCGCGTAGGGGATGGGAAACGGTCCCAGCATAAGGGATGGGAAAAGTCCCTAGATGCTATAGTCCCCAGCAGAGTCGCCAGCTGTCGCTTGCGCGAAAATAAGGTGCCGGCATGACAGAAGAGTCGCCACCTT
This sequence comes from Lathyrus sativus, assembly GCA_963859935.3. Taxonomy (NCBI): domain Eukaryota; kingdom Viridiplantae; phylum Streptophyta; class Magnoliopsida; order Fabales; family Fabaceae; genus Lathyrus; species Lathyrus sativus. The sequence goes on from OZ012741.1 coordinate 549,191,770, forward strand.
TCGTTATTTATCCCTCAGAGCGGGAAAGGAAACGATCGGAGAAACCTGACGAATAAGGGTAAGACAAGGTCATCGCAACCATTGTCTGGGTTCGGGAGTCGGTTACGCAAGGGGAAGGTATTAGCACCCCTCACGTCCGTCGTACTCGACGGGATCCTCGCTTGTTTGTTTACTTGGACGGGTTGGTTATAATCTATCTACCTATCAAGGCTGGCTGAAAAAGAAAAGAAAAATGACTCGGCAAAGCATCGCGCTTTATGCCTACGTATTCCCATCAGAGAATGAGAAATCAGAGTCAACGTAGTTCGGCTAACTACGGGTTATGGGGGGAAGGTTGCTCGCTAGGATATCGCATCCTATGCCTACGTACCTTCATCTGGTATGAAAGATCAGAGCAAACGTAGTTCGGCTAACTACGGGTTAAAATGGCTCAACTAGGAGGGAGACTATCAAGTCCTACTGTTATCATGCCATGGATTCATCCTATGGTTGAGGTTTGAACAGGGAACTCCTAGATGTTGTCATGCATAGGTTTCAACCTAAAAGTCTATCATCAAATCCTCATCAGAGGAAATGAGAGTCCTAAGGGATCATGTCAATGGTACATAGAATACAGACAAAAACATCAGTTTAAACAGTAAAATGCATGCAATGCAAGTGAGGGAGGAAATGTGTGTGGGGTTTCAGCCTCCACAAGCTCATCTCAACCTCAAGCTAGTCATGAAATAACAGTAATCATACTGAAAACAAACAATATGCTATCAAGCAATAACAGATAAAGGGGATGAAGTGCCAACAGGCAAACAAACACACTTGAGAAAGAATCAACTATTCTCTAATCCTAACCCTAATCACAGGATCTAAACAAATCTAAGCACAGCCCTCAGGCAAAAACCCTAAACAAGAGAAATCATTCCCCGTCTTCAAGCTTCAAAACAAGCTTACCAAAGAAAGGGAGCTAAGCAAGCAAGCTCATAGTGTCTTCCTCAGGAGAACACTAGGAGGTGTATACTCAGGAATCATACCCTATGTGGCTCAACCACTGTGATCAGTTTACATCCCTCCTCAGGAGAGATTAAACTCACAAGCAGGCTCCAACATCACTGGATATTTAAGAAATCCTATTTAAGCTAGTGGAGCTAAGTGAATAGACTCATAGGACCTTCCTCAGGAAAGTACTAGGAGGCTTCCACTTAGGAGTTGTATCCCATGTGGCTCAACAACATGTGATCAGTTTACATTCCTCCTCAGGAGAAATTAAACTCACAAGTTGGCTCCAACATCATTGGATACTTAAGAAATCCTAGATCAACTAGTGGAACTAAGTGAATAGACCCATAGGACCTTCCTCAGGAAAGTACTAGGAGGCTTCCACTTAGGAGTTGTATCCCATGTGGCTCAACAACATGTGATCAGTTTACATTCCTCCTCAGGAGAAATTAAACTCACAAGTTGGCTCCAACATCATTGGATACTTAAGAAAGAGGTGAGAAGGAAGAATGAAAGTCATTCATAGTGCCTTCCTCAGGAAAGTACCATGAACTTCCTTCAAACTTCAGGCTCTCAAACCTCACAGACAGGAGATGAGACAAGCTCTGGGTCTCTGCATCTTGGTCTACAAGCTCCTCTTCATGATGCCCCCCATCAATATCCTCAAGGCAACACAAGCCCTTCATCAAATTCCTCAGAATGAACCCCACAGATGAACAGATAACCCACTGAACAAATCACATTATCAGGCAATCTCAGACAATACCTAAAAATACTAAACTAATGGGAAAAAATCTAACAAATATTCACAAGGGTCCTCAACACCTACTCATAACATCTACAAAGGTTTCTACCTAAAAATCAAGATAAAACTTGCTCAAAGAAAATGATTCATCACCTATGCACAATTCTAAACCCTAATTAGACTATCCTAAATCAACCCTAATTAAACTAATCAAGATTAATTCTAAAAAATCTAGAAAAAATCCTATGGGGAAGTATGACTAATCATCTAATTGCACCAAAAAGAATGGGTAAAAAAGATTAATGGAAAGTACTAAAATAATTCCTACAAAATCAAATACCAAAATTAATCCTATTTTAAAAGCTATTTAAGAGAAAATCAATGAAAAATACTAAAATACCATACAATATTCTAGCAAAATTCTAGGGGATCCTATTTAACTACCCTTAAGTCCCATATATTCCCCATAGGCTAACTTGTCCTAAAAACCCCAAAAATAAAATGTTGAAATTCAAGTATACTACTTAAAAACCCTAATTAAACTATCCTAAGTTCAATTATCTAAACTAATCAAAATTTATTCTAAAAAATCTAGTAATAAATTCTGGGAATACTACAATTCAATATTAATCACCACAAAAAAGAATGGGCAAAAAATCTATTTCTAAGTGTAAGAACAAAAATCTACAAGATCATGTATGAAATAAAACCTTCAAAATATGCATTTATTTGTAAAATATGTGGAAAATGCGAGAAAAATATAAAATGCAATTTTTATATTTTTTTAATTTTCTAGACATGCTAAGGAAAATATTAAAAAAAGAATGAGTTAAAAATATGCATTTTCCATTTAGTTATGAATTTTTGAAGTTTAATAAAATCTAGGCCGCAAGATCAAAGTCAAGTCAAAGTTTCCATTCCAATCCAATGGTGCATGTTCATCTTCTCCACATGCAAACCCTAAAATTCAGAATTTTTCTATTCCATGCATGCAACTTCCATAGCTTCTATCTCATTCATTACTCCATGAAATCACATGAAATAAAAAACAAAACCGATCCTCTTCTCGCCCTCTACACAACCATGGTTTTAGTTTCTCTTGAATCTTTCTCTAACCTTCAAACCGTCAACAACAAGGCACGGGTACCACCATGAATGCTCACTTTTCAACTCTAACAAACCTTGAAAATAATGATGTCAATGTGTTCCTCTTGCTTCCATGAGTATACTAAACTATAACACATGCATTAAAACCTCATATTTCAAGCTTTCTTGATCAACCAAGAATTGATGTCACATTTTGAAACTCCATGGATTGACCTTAAACTCACCATAAATGATCCTTAAGTTGTCTCTATCATGAATATCACAATAACTAGCCCTAACTATGCATAAATAATGAGTTTCAAGAGAAAATGCATACCTTGCAAGTGGTGATGGCTATGGTGTTTCTTCTCCAATCCAAGCCTTGGTACTTGTGCTAATTGATCCTTGGATGATGGTGATGATTCAGCCACGAATTCTTGATCCTTCTTCTTGCTTTTCACTCCACAACAATGGAGGATGATGATGATGATGAAAGATTGCACCAACAATGGAATTTGGGAGAGATTGAAACCAAAATGCAATGAGGGAGTTATGGTATCAAAGTGTATTTGCAAGCTTGAGGAATCACCAACCATGGCATGATCTCACCTTTGGGTATTTATGGAAGTGAAAGGAAAGATCTAGAACATATGAGAAGCTTCCAAGGAAGTTCTAGAACTTCTCACGTAATGAGAAATTCCAAAAATGCTATATTTAGTAATTCTCCTAAAACTCATGATAAATCCTCAAAATACCTTCATATGAGATATAAATGTGAGAACAAGGCATTTTATGCAAAATTAAGGCTTTGGCAAACAATTTCTCATGGTACCTTAAAGTGCAAGAAACAAATTTACAAAGGAAGTCCAATTTTTAAGCTTAAACTCAAAAATGTGGATAAACCATTGTTTCCAAAATGTTGTTTCCAATCAAAATCATCTATCATATGCCCCATTTTGGATTTGTAGATCTCTCAAACCAAAATTCAATTTCAACTTTTTTAACTTATAAGCCTTTTTCAAGTCATTTTGACCATTTTAAAATATCCATGCTCCATGCATTTCCAAACTCTCAAGACCTCTTATCTAGCCTTAAAATGCCATTTTGAACAACTTTCATGTTTTGAGTTTTTCCATTTGAAGCTTGGAAGTAGGAGTTTTAGGCATTGGCTAAAAATGACCTGTAACTGACAAATTACCAAAATACCCCTGTCTTGTTCAAACCATAAGTTGAGTTATACAAATCCTATCAAGGACTTCTACCACTCAAATTAAAGATAAGGAGATGCCCTTCAACATTCATGTTGACCAAGAGATCATAGGAATCATCCTACTAGGGCAAAAGTTGTCTGCAAGTTGGGTGACTTTCAAGGACCCAGATTCACACACCTCAGATGACCTGTAATTTTCCAAAACCATAACTTGAGCTCTGCACATCCTATCAAGGACTTCCACCACTCAAATTAAAGCTAAGAACAAGCTCTACAACATTCATGTTGTGGGGAATATGAGATATCAATCACATCTAGAGCTAAAGCTGCCTGGAAGATAGGGATCAAATTAGGGTTTTTCCACTGACAATCCTCAGAAACCCTAACTTGAAACTTCTCAAAACTCCTCAATCATGATGAGTTGGTCTAGGAATCATCTTTATATAATCTCTATGCATCATTCCATGATCTCATGGCCCTTGGATTAAGTCTCAACCTTCTCCAAATCTTCAGCTGATCTAGGGTTGACCCAGTCAAAACCCTAATTCTATCACTCATGGTTGAATCTTCTGAATTCTTGCATAATGACCTCTCTGGGCTTCATGAAGGCTATCAAGACATCTCATAGGCTTTCTAAAAACATCTAGTTCTTTCTCAAAGTCTCAGAATCATCTGAGAAACACCCACAACTCTCAAGTTATGAGACACACAACTTTGGTTTCAACCAATTCCTCTGCGGATCTCTTGAACTTTCTGATGAAGGTATCAACTTTCAAACATTCCATGAATGAATAAATGTTGGTCAAATTTTGGGGTGCAACACCTCCAAATTTCATTTCAAATCCTGGCCGTGAGATCTTCCTCCAAGTCAACCAGTCAGCGAGCAATCAATGGTGTGGATTTCATCTTCAACCTTGGTCACTTAGGGTTTTCAGAATCCATGGAAACACATGCACATGCAGAGATCTTCTCCTCCATCGTGCACACTCATCTCTCCACCAAATCTCAAGGTGTAAAAACCAATTTCATTCTATTTTCCACGTAGAACACAACCATGGTGTTGGTTTGCCTTAAATCACCCTCTATCATCCAAATCGAAAGGTAGAACATCAAGAACTCAACATTTCCTCAAGTTTCAATCATCACCAAACTCACCAATCTTTGTACAAAAACAATCCTTATGCCATACTGATCACAACTAGCTAATTATCTAAGATTATAACAGCCTAACCATCGTGTTCTATGCTTCAACAGAATTTTCATGCATACATCAACCTCCATGAAATCTTGCCTAAAGCTCCAGAATCAATCATCTAACCACCTAAACCATGTTTAACCTAACAATTCTCTATCATGCTACCTAATTCGAGCCAAAATGTGAGAAACACTAACCTGTCAAGAAGTTGAAAACAGATGAGGATTCTCTTCAATTCACAGCTTGCAATGCTCCAAGATCACTCAGTGTGCTATAATCTTGATTCTGTATGCAACAATTCTTGCTCAAACCACTTGGATCACCATAACCGATTTCAATTGCACTTGAAGGAGAGAAAATTGCACAACACGATTCTTGCAGTTTCCTCTTCAGATCTTGCTTGAAATCTACTCAGGGATGATTATTGAATGGAATTGAATCATAAAATTGAATGAATGATGAAGAATTAAGAAGATTCGAAGGAATTTGCAAAAATGCAAGATGAAATGAAACTATGAATTTTTGATCAAAATGAAGTTCAACCCCTTCTTGGATCATCTCTAGGGTTTATATAGATGAGGATAGAAAGTTCTGGAAGATGCTAGATTGATCCCATGAGAAATTATTCATATCATTGCATGAGAAAATGAAAATGGCCAAGTTGCAAAACCAATTCTGCATTGCCTTGTTACAGCCCCTCAAAATCTCTTGAATTTCTCTTTTCATGACAATTAGAGAGTGTAGAAACCATCCCTTCCCTTGCACCTTGGTTCTAGCTTGATTTGGCAAGTGTATCTTTTCTTACAAGCAACTTATGATAACTCCAATTTCTTGACTTCAAACCAAAAAAATAATATTGCCAATGATCTTAAAATGCAATTTACCTTCAAAATGGTTGGTCATATGCTTGGTTTTGCTTTTGTATCAAAAAATCACAATTTTGGTCATTTAAAAAAGGTATTTTTCCCTTTAATATTGGTCACTTTTGCAAATCTAAGTTCCATGCATTTCCAACTTGCCACAACCACTTTTCTAGACTCAAAATGTCATTTGGAGCAAGTTTGATGTTGAACATTTCTTCATTTGAAATTTGGAAATAGGAGTTTTGGGCATATGCTTGAGATGACCTGTAATTCTACTTTCCCAAAATACCCTTGGCTTGCCAAGATCATAAGTAGAGTTATACAAATCATATGAAGGCATACCATACCTTTCTAGAAATCTAAGATCATGAGGAACAACTTTCATGTTGGCCAAAAATCCATTTGAAAGCTCCTTGAGGGGTAAAAGTTGCTTGGAAGTCAAGTAACTTTCACAGACAAATTTCAGTATCCTCAGATGACCTATAACTTGCAAGAATCATAACTTGAGTTCTATAAATCTCCTTGATGCCTTCCGCCACTCAAATTAAAGGTATTGAGATACTCTACAAGTTTCCTATTGGCCAAGGGTCCATTTGAGACTTGCATTTTGAATTATCTTGCTTGGAAGTGTGCCCTAAATCAGGGGATTTTACATAGAAACCCTAATTCAGAAACTTCTCTTCTTCTTGATTTCTTTTGATTTCTCCTTGGCACAACACCAAATCTATATCCACATATCAAATTATGAATCCCACATTCTTCAAATAGACCTTGATGCCCCTTCAATCAAGCTTTTGGCCTAGGGTTGACCCAGATGAAACCCTAGTTGACTGTCTTCAACTGCAGCTCTTGTAATCACATCAATGACTTGTCTCACTTTCAAAATGACCCTCTAGGTCTTCCATGATTTCCATATACCCTCCATGCTTTCAATTCATAGTCCACAACTTCTCTGATGACCTTCAAACCCCCTCAAGATAGGAGATAGATCCACTGCTTGGTCCACTAACTTCTCAGATTTCAATTTCTTTCTGATGACTTGGCTAAGATTGAATTTGAATAAGAACCTATTGATGTGCTCATAGAGATAAGAATTGCATTTGGTCCCTTGTTGTATGGCTTGCCCATGCTATGCTATGTAGATGAATGAATTATGTACATGACCTAATATGCAAATGCTAAATCTATGAGACATAAACCAAGTGAAATAAGTTGAGCAAATTTTAGGGTGCAACAGCTGCCCCTATTCAAGCGACTTGGACCCGAATGGGTGAAACGCCCGGAGCCTTCAGACATTCGAGGTACAAGACGGTTGAATACTAAGAACCCGGAAATTTGCCAACCGCAGAAATAAACTGCACAACTGTTTGAGGAATATTATCTACAAATCTGATTTCAACATTATCTTGTCAATACTGGAATGAACTTATTGACTTCACTGGGATAAGTACTTCTGTCAACAAAACGTGACCTTGCCAACGATTCAGGAGAATCACTCTGCCATCGCTACGAGAAATCACTCTGCCACCACTGCGGGAAAATCTTGTCATTATTACAGGGAAATGACTCCGCCCCTACTGCGGGTACATACTCTGCCAAATACAGGAAAATAACTCCGCCTTTGCTACGGGTAACACTCTGTCAAATACAGGAAAATAACTCCGCCTCTGCTACGGGAAACACTCTGTCAAATACAGGAAAATAACTCCGCCTCTTCTACGGGTAACACTATGTCAAATACAGGAAAATAACTCCGCCTCTGTTACGGGTAACACTATGTCGAATACAGGAAAATAACTCCGCCTCTGCTACGGGTATGTACTCTGCCAAATACAGGACAATAACTCCGCCTCTGCTACGGGTAACACTCTGTCAAATACAGGAAAATAACTCCGCCTCTGCTACGGGAAACACTCTGTCAAATACAGGAAAATAACTCCGCCTTTTCTACGGGTAACACTCTGTCAAATACAGGAAAATAACTCCGCCTCTGCTACGGGTAACACTCTATCAAATATAGGAAAATAACTCCGCCTCTGTTACGGGTAACACTCTGTCGAATACAGGAAAATAACTCTGCCTCTGCTACGGGTATGTACTCTGCCAAATACAGGACAATAACTCCGCCTCTGCTACGGGTAACACTCTGTCAAATACAGGAAAATAACTCCGCCTTTGCTACGGGTAACACTCTGTCAAATATAGGAAAATAACTCCGCCTCTGCTACGGGTAACACTCTGTCAAATACAGGAAAATAACTCCGCCTCTGTTACGGGTAACACTCTGTCGAATAAAGGAAAATAACTCCGCCTCTGCTACGGGTATGTACTCTGCCAAATACAGGACAATAACTCCGCCTCTGCTACGGGAAATACTCCGCCACCACTGCGGGAAAATAGTCTGATACAACTTTTTTGCCTACCTTGGCAGCAGCTAGCTCCATCAATCACATGGGTAACACAATATGAGTCTAGTCTTCCAATTTTCAGTGCTGACATGGCAGCAAACCTGAGAAGGACTATACTGGGGATTTTCTGAATCCACACTGCCAGACAACTTCTAAAAATCGATTCACGAAATCTTTTGATGCTGTCACAACAACAACCTTGAAGAAATACTCCGCTGGAGGGGTAAGAGGAACTTAAACAAGCAACTCTGTGGGGAACAATGCCACAATCGACATTATCATTACATGTCTCACGCCGAGATCCTGAATGTTTGGTAATTAATTTGAGCAAGAGCTCTCTCCACCTGCAAGGGAAACAATACTTGAAACAATCGGTTAACCAACCTGGTTTATGTTTCAAAATGCATATGTTTGACAATGGCGTAATGCTCCATTCGACATGGAAATGCTACGCGTTTTTTTATTTGGCGGATGTAAGTATGACACTATATGCCAATGCAGATGCAAACTCGAACTGCTGGGATACAGAAAACCGCTTCAGCAAAATAAATGCTGAAGACAATGCCAACTCCGCTGGGGATAACCAGGTGTCACAGAATTATTCCAGCAAAATAAATGTTGGAAGAATGAAGCAAACTTCGCTGAGAATAACTAAATGCGCCAATCATGATTGGACTTCTGTCAGGGACAGCTTACCCGTGCCAATGAAAATTGGACTTTTGCTGGGGAGTGAACGGGTATCACACGGTATTCCGGCAAAATAAATGCCAGGACACACAACCAACTTTGTTGGGGAGAGTTTTAACCTTTGAGTTCCACTGGGAGGAAAGAAAACACTTGCTGAAAAGAGAGAACTTCGCTGAGGACGAAACGATTCTCTTGGGGAAGATCAACTGGCTCCGCTGGGGGAGAGTAGACTGTCTGGGTACAACTCCCAAGTTGGAAATATTAATCTTCTGAGGCTAAACCACTCTGCTCGGGATAGGGGGTCCTTCTGGGGGACACCACACTGTCTGAATATAGCCTTCGATCTTGGAATCGTCAATTCTGTTGAGAGTAAATGACCCTGCTGGAGAATGTCCTTCGGATAAGCTACGACTAGCTAGGGAATCTGATCTTTCTTCTGTAAGGAACATTGTCGTCTCAGAAGCGCGACCTGCGTGGGGATCGAGTATTTCCGTTACGAGCTTCTGGTTAGTACTGCAATCTTTTGATCGTCCACTTCATATGGTCAAGAACCCTGCAACACCACAAACGAGACAAGACAAGTCTATGCAACCAAATCTATTCAGGTTAGCGTCCGTGACATTATTTTCAGTTAATCCAAAGTTTAAGCAATTATTGGCAAGGGCCAGCGATGTTATGCACTTGCTAGTTTTATTAAACCTTGGCGTTTATCATGTACAAAACAGTAAAGAACCAGCATCAAATACTGAATAACAAGTTTTATTGATTAGGCCCCTAAATGGGCAGAGTTTTGTACACGGGATGTAACTCCTGGAAAGAGGAAGATACGCACAACAAATATACAAGTATGCACAAGAATCATAAATATAATGACAAATCAAATTTGTACACATGTCGACAATGGGATGCAGACGAACATCATGAGCTGATCCTCCTATGACTCGCCCGACTCTAGTGCTTTCCCGGTATTCACACTTCCGAAGAGATTGCATCTGATAATCGACCCCTCAGGTATATTCTCCCATACCAAATGTGCACCGCAACATCAAATTCGGACCGTAGTCATTTGCTTTTCAAATCCCTAACTTTTGCGTGAACCGCCCTTTACGGGTTTTCAGTTCACCGGGATACCCTTTTTTGCCGAAGCCGCCCAGTGTAGGTTTTCAACTTCGCGGGTGTACATTTTTTCAATTTTATCCCTAACTTTTGCCCGAACCTTTCATTCTGTTTTTGGTTCGCCAGGATGCCCCATTTTTGCATGGACTCTCTTTTTTCTGTCCAGCGGGTCAATTTCAAGCAAAGTAATTTTTAACTGCGTCCGAATTCACAGGCAACGTAAAGTCTTCACCGTCCATGGTGGACAACAACAAAGCTCCTCCTGAAAAGACTTTTCTGACAACGTATGGCCCTTCGTAGTTGGGGGTCCACTTGCCCCTGTGATCTGCCTGTGGCGGGAGAATCCTCTTTAGCACTAGGTCTCCCGTCTGAAAGCTCCGAGGGTGTATCTTCTTATCATATGCTTTCTTCATTTGGCTCTGGTACAACCGACCATATGCTAGGGAAGCTAACCTCTTTTCATCCATTAAACTCAGCTGGTTCAGTCTGTCTTTCACCCATTCTGCCTCGTCTAGTTGGACATCTCGTAATACTCTCAGGGAAGGAATCTCGACTTCCAGTGGTAACACTGCTTCCATTCCATATACCAACGAGAACGGGGTTGCCCCGGTTGATGTGCGTACCGTCGTACGATAACCGTGCAAAGCAAAAGGTAGCATCTCATGCCAGTCCTTATAGGTCACCACCATCTTCTGAACAATCTTCTTTATGTTCTTATTGGCCGCTTCAACAGCGCCATTCATCTTGGGTCGATAAGGAGAAGAGTTGTGATGCTCGATCTTAAAACTCTGACACAGCTCCTTCATCATTTTGTTATTCAGGTTTGAACCGTTGTCGGTAATTATCCGCTCGGGGATTCCATATCTGCAAATGATATCTCTCTTGATAAACCTGGCTACCACCTGCTTGGTCACATTAGCATAAGATGTCGCTTCCACCCATTTGGTAAAATAATCGATTGCTACCAGAATGAACCGGTGTCCGTTAGATGCCGTCGGTTCGATCTTTCCAATCATATCGATTCCCCACATTGAGAACGGCCACGGTGACGACATCACGTTCAGAGGACTCAGAGGCACATGGATCTTATCTGCATAGATCTGGCACTTATGACACCTCTTCGCAAACTTGAAACAATCGGTTTGCATAGTTAGCCAATAATAACCTGCCCGCAACAGCTTCCTCGTCATAGCATGCCCACCAGCATGCGTACCAAATGTACCCTCATGTATTTCCTCCATGAGCAGCTTCGCCTCTTTCTCGTCTACACAACGTAGTAGCACCAAGTCGTGATTTCTCTTGTATAAAACACCGTCCGGATTCAGATAGAAATTACCCGCCAATCTCCTGAGAGTCTTCTGATCGTGACTGGATGCCCCAGCCGGATACTCTTTGTTTTTCAGGAAATTAAGGATATCAAAATACCACGGTTTATCATCAGATGCTCCGTCAATGGCAAATACGAAGGCGGGTCTGTCAAGCCGAGAGATAACAATTCTGGGAGCCTCATTCCAGAAGTTGACTTTATACATGGAAGACAATGTGGCCAGGGCGTCAGCCATCTGATTCTCTGCTCGCGGCACATGATGTAACTCAACCTTGTCAAAGAAAGGCAACAATCTCCTCGCGTAATTCATGTATGGTATCAAATTAGGCTGACGTGTCTCCCATTCTCCTTTTATTTGATTCACCACCAGAGCTGAGTCCCCGTATACATCCAGATTTTTGATTCGCAAATCAACGGCTTCTTCAAGCCCCATGATACAAGCTTCGTATTCGGCTTTATTATTGGTAACCGGAAAGGTCAATAGAGCAGTAAACGGGATGTGCGACCCGTGTGGAGTAGTGATGATTGCCCCTATTCCGCTACCGTAGACGTTTACAGCTCCGTCAAAGATCAACTTCCATTTGGAACCCAATTCTGGTCCTTCGTCCGGCAACGGTTCTTCACAATCTTTCATCTTTAGGTACATGATATCCTCGTCATGAGAATCAAACCTCATCGATTGGTAGTCCTCAATAGGCTGCTCTACCAAGTACTCAGATAATACACTCCCCTTTATAGCCTTCTGTGAGACATACTGGATGTCGTATTCGGTCAAAACCATCTGCCAACGGGCAATTCTCCCCGATAATGCCTGCTTTTCGAATACATATTTGATAGGATCCATCTTCGAGATGAGCATGGTTGTATGGTTCAGCATGTATTGCCTCAAACGCTTGGCGGCCCAGGCTAGCGCGCAACAAGTTTTTTCGAGCATTGAGTATCGAGATTCACATTCGGTAAACTTCTTACTCAAGTAGTATATTGCATGCTCTTTTCTTCCTGTCTCGTCATGTTGACCGAGAACACAACCCATACTTCCCTCAAGAACCGTCAAATACATAATCAAGGGTCTCCCTGCCACTGGAGGTATCAAAATAGGAGGCTCCTGCAAATACTGTTTTATTTTATCGAACGCCTTTTGACAATTTTCATTCCATGTTACGGCCTGGTCTTTTTTCAACAGCTTGAATAATGGCTCACACGTAGCCGTTAGGTGAGATATGAACCGAGCGATGTAGTTCAACCTCCCTAAAAACCCGCGCACCTCTTTTTCTGTTTTAGGCGTCGGCATCTCTTGTATCGCTTTCATTTTCGCAGGATCAACCTCTATTCCCTTTTCGCTCACGATAAACCCCAGCAGTTTACCCGATCTCACCCCGAAGGTGCACTTGTTAGGGTTCAGTCTCAACATGAACTTCCTAAGCCTCTTGAATAGCTTCAGCAGATTTACCAAATGTTCTTCCTCCGTCTGGGATTTGGCAATCATATCATCGACATAAACCTCGATCTCCTTATGCATCATATCGTGAAAAAGAGTCGTCATTGCACGCTGATACGTTGCCCCAACATTCTTTAATCCGAAGGGCATCACTTTGTAACAAAATGTTCCCCAAGGTGTTATGAAAGTAGTCTTCTCCATGTCTTCTGGCGCCATTTTAATCTGATTATAGCCCGAGAAGCCATCCATGAAGGAGAATACAGAGAATTGAGCAGTGTTGTCAACCAGCACATCGATGTGAGGAAGCGGAAAATCATCTTTCGGGCTCGCTTTGTTCAAATCACGATAATCTACGCACATTCTCACTTTCCCGTCTTTCTTTGGTACTGGTACAATATTAGCGACCCATGAGGGATATTTTGTAACAGCTAGGAAACCAGCATCCCACTGCTTTTGGACCTCCTCCTTAATTTTCACTGCCATATCTGGCCTAGTTCTGCGAAGTTTCTGCTTAATCGGCGGGCATTCTTCTTTTAGCGGCAGACGGTGCACAACCATATCCGTATCCAGCCCAGGCATGTCTTCATACGACCAAGCGAACACATCACTGTACTCTCTGAGCATTTCAACCAGTCTTCGCTTGACGTCGCTCTGCAGCGCGGCTCCTATACGGATGTTCTTTTCAACCCCTTCCGACCCCAGGTTAATAATTTCAATGACCTCCTCATGAGGCAGAATGACTCGCTCTTCTTGCTTCACCAACCAAGACAACTCTTCGGGAACGTCACCATCTTCAACAATCTCTTCTTCGGCCTGAAATACCGGGTGCTGAAAGTCGAAATGAGTCATAGGCGGTTCAATGATGTCATCTGAAAATATTATCCTGCAAAAGGAATGGTTAAATGCTTCAAAATATGTATAAAGTGAATAACCACGTTGCCATTTTATTGTAAAACACAAAAACAGGAAAAACAGAGATCACAATATTTGTACATGAAAAACGCCTTTTATTTAATGATTAAACAACACAATGTACATAACAGCACGACCCTAAGCAAAATCACGATGCCCCGGGTAAGACACCAGATTGTTCAACAATTAAGAAAACAAAGCATTACTGTTTGGTAGTCACAGGAACAATCTCCTGAATAGACCAATTGCATAATCCTTGTCCTGGCACGCTCGGCTGAATCCAGGCGTCCATGTCACAGTCACTGTCTCCTTCTTCGGAATCTGAAACAGCATTGATGGCCTCGTGATACACTCCACTAGCTGTGATTGTTATTGGTCCTTTGAAACGGGGTGCCCCTGCAGCAGGCGTTGATGACGACGGTTGATATCCCAGCCCAAATCTGTCCATCTTCACGGGAATATCCAGAACCTTGCCCCAGCCCTTTGTCTCACCAGTCTTCACTAGAGCTTGAGCCTCCTTGTACGACGAGACGGCTACCTCTGACGCTTTACTCGTCCCCGAAACCTTGTCTTTGATGCGCAACCCTTCAAAGGCTTGACAGGGTGTTTCATGAATCTCGCCGTCGACTTCTACATACTTGAATGATGACAGATGGCTAACCAATATATCTTCTTCTCCACAGACCATGACCACACTATCCCCTACCATGTATTTCAGCTTTTGGTGCAAGGTAGATGTGACTGCCCCAGCACCATGGATCCATGGTCGTCTGAGAAGGCAGCTGTATGCGGGCTGGATGTCCATAATGTAAAATTCAGTTTCGAAAACCTCCGGCCCCACCTGTAGAGGTAACGTTATGGATACAAAGACTGTTCTTCGCGTACCATCAAATGCCCTGACCACCAAGTCACTAGGCGTACAAATGATTCCCCTGATGTCCAATTTCATCATGGCTTTCTTTGGCAGCACGTTTAAGGAAGATCCGATATCTACCAGTACATGAGACATGACTGAGCCCCTACACTCAACTGAGACGTGCAACGCCATGTTATGCTCTCTCCCTTTCGGGGTCAAATCAAAGTCTGTAAATCCCAAGCTATGGCCTGCGTTCACATGCGCCAACACCCCCTCCAGCTGATTCACAGAAACATCTTGGGGTACAAAGGACGTATCCAGAACTTTCAACAATGCATTTCTATGAGCTTCGGAACATAATAGCAACGACAGTATGGATATCTTCGATGGCGTCTGTTGAAGGTGCTCAACAATCTTATAATCACTCTTACGAATAAGGCGCATAAACTCTTCTACATCCTTCAACGATGTTTCTTTTTCGTTCCTCTGCACAGGGACATCCTCATTCATCTTTCCTTTTCCTTTCGCCAGTCGTTCAGCCTCTACCTCAGGCGATATAAAAATTCTCCCACTTCTCGTCATCCCTCCGGTACCGACGACATTGTCTACAACCTCAACTGGCTGTTTATTAATATCAATTTTCACCCCATCACAGTATGCTTCCAACCCATAGGTCCAGGGTACTGCCTTAGTGCTCTCATAAGGGATTGGTCCTGCCTTGGTGATAGTGATCGGCGGTCGCCTGGCTGGCGCCGTTATAGTTATTGTTTTTCGGGGGATTGTCACGGTAGCTACGTCACTTTGCTCACCCGCTGATAACTCTGCAGGTTCTTCAACTGCCGTTCTGTCGAATTGTAATGTGCCTCCATCTATCAAGGTCTGAATACCCTTCTTCAATTCAGCACAACCCTCAACTCGGGTCCAACACTCTAAACAAAACTCATCGCAGCCCGGATACACACCTCCTTTCAATAATCGGCTCTTTATCTCACACAACGGTGTCTTGAGGTCATCAATATTCATAATCAAGTTCAAACCCTCCTCAGTTAAAATAGCATTTGCCCCATGGTTGGGCATGGGCTTTTGCACTATGTTCGGACCTGCTTGTCCAAAATTGATAGCCTTGCTATCCAACAGATCATGTACCACATGCTTGAACGCGTGGCAACTCTCTATGTCGTGGCCAGGAGCCCCGGAGTGGAATTCACAGTGCTTGTTCGCGTCAAAGCCGTACGGCGGAGTGCCTGTTATTGGCGCCATAGTCCTCTTTTCCACCAAGTTCAAACCCAGTAACGTCTGTAGCAATTCTGCATACGTTGAAGGAGGCGTTTCAAACACCCTCCTTGGTTTGCCCCCCTAGATTTTGCGCTGGGCAGGATGTACCCCCTGTTGTGGCTGCTGCTGCTGTGGTGGTATTGGTTGTTGCTGAAATGGAATGGTGACACTTGCCACCTGCTGCGGGTGATTGTACTGATTTCGACCTTTGCCCCGGCCTCGGCCTCGACCCCCGAATACTGCACTTGCATCGCCTTGACGGCGCCCACCGAAAGCCCTTCTGTTACTGCCAGCTGAAGTGGATTCCTCAGCTTGGAATCTTCCCATTTTAATATTGCTTTCAATTTTCTCACCCATCAAGATTAAGTCCGAGAAACTGCCCAAGGACGTATGAAACAGCTTGTCATAAAACACACCAGTAAATGTTCCTATGAACATATCATTCATTTCTTTGTCATCTAAAGGAGGATGAACTCGTGCAGCCAGGTCGCGCCACCTCTGCGCATATTCTTTGAAGCTCTCGTCTTTCTTCTGGGACAACCCCTGTAATTGGACTCGGTTGGGTGCCAAGTCGCTATTGTACTTATAATGAGCCACGAACGCTTCAACCAGCTGCTTCCAAGTTTTTATCTGAGTTGGCTCCAATCCCATATACCATTCAAGCGAAGGACCAGACAAGATGTCTTGAAAGAAATGCATCAGCATCCTCTCATCGTTTGAATAAGCCGACATCCTTCTATAGTATGATCGCACATGCACCTTTGGACAGGTATCCCCCTTATATTTGTCGAATGTGGGAGCTTTGAATTTCAGCGGTACCCTCAGACCAGGCACCAGACCCATTGTGGTCATATCTAAACCAACAGCGCTTTGATTCACAACCCCTTTCATCTGCTCTTCGAGCATCTTGATTCTCTGAGAATCATCCATAGGACCTTCAAAACCTCCACCGGAGAAAGCATCTTCTTGCTGATCTTCTAGCCAATTACCGTTCCCATTTCCGTATCCATCGTACCCGTTGTTACGGCCAAATCTAGTCTGATTCATTACAGGGCCCCGCCCCCTGTTACCATACCCTGGAGCGACTCCGGCAGGTCCAAAAGACATTATTCCGGCACCATTCCCATTACCGAATCCACCATAACCCTGATTGGTAATACTAAATCCGTCCTGTCCGAAGCCCTGAGCGTTGAAGCCGTACTTCCCAGCATGATCAAACCCCTGGTCATTAAATCCAAATCCGTTGTTACCAAAGCCATTACCTCCCATATTATCACCACCCAGATTGACATCTCCGAACCCAATGTTGTTGACGACAGTCTCGTTACCGATTCCAGCGTTACCGTTCCCGGCAGCAGCGCCGTTGGTCACATTGACAGCAGGTATGTTCACCACAGGTGGAGCTACCGATGTAGGAGTACCATCCCCGTGAACAGTGTCAACTCGCACAGAATTATGGTCTTCGTTTCCGTGCCCAGCATTTCTCATCAGCAAAGGCTGCACCAAAGCTTGCAAGTTCTCCTGGCCTTTCACAATGGTCTCCATTGTCTGCATGAATAGCGCCAGCTTCTCACGCATGTCCTGCATTTCATTCTGCATCTGATCCATAACTCTTCTGCAGTTGGTACGAGTGGAGTATCGGTGCGGGCGTTGACTTTCAATCCTGAAAAGACCTGTATGGTGCAGGAAATGAGATACAATTCAATAATCACCTGTAATGCAATATGAATGTGAATACAATGCAATATGTGTCTGTGCATTAGGGGATATCATTCCCCGATTCTAGTGTGAATGTGTCAGTGTGGTGACAGTGACAGCAATACGAAGTTCGGAGCCGAATCATAGAAAACACCTCATATATTGCAGAGAAATCCATCAAGTCAGGAATACAATATCAATGAGTGTACAATAAGAAGGCCTGACCTCAACCAACAATCCTGGTGATGGTCAGCACAATGCAAATAAAGCATACACATTAATACATGAGATGTCAAGTACTCCCATATGCCTGGTACTCCTCTAATAACCTCTTAGTCTCTGGATGACTTGGTCGGGTAAGCAGACCCTCAACAAGTAGATCTCTTCGCTTGAGAACACGTCGTAAATCACCAGCGGATTCCTCCCATGCCCCTTCTCCGAAGCGATCCTCTAGCTTCCGTTTCTGAGCCACAACCTCTTTCTTGCCCTCGATGGCCTTGTTCAATGAGTTCTGAAGACCATATCTTGCCATCACCTCCTCTTCATACTCTTTAGTGCTAGCCTTCAACTGTTCTTCGAGTTCAGAGATTTGCTGCTTCAATTTGTCTTCCCTCTTTTTGTTGTTGGTTAGCGTAGCATTCCACGTCTTGTTACAAGAAGAGATCTCCCGGTGGGCGGCATCGAGTGCTTTCTTCTTGGACTCCAACATATCATGAGAGCTTCTGAATTCTTTCCCCAGGCGTTCACGCTTCTTTTTCTCTTCGGTCAGTTCAGCACCTAGCCTGTTTACTAACTCAGTCTACTGTTGGAAAGAATGCATAGCCTTGTTCTTCTCACTACGCATCTGAGCCAGTTCCTTTTCTAACTCTTCATTAGCCAACAGCAAGGCTTCCTTCTCTTTTACAACTCGCTCGTAGACCTCCATAGTAATAGTGGTTGGTTCCTCTACTGGAATATGAACATGAACTGGTGCAGCTGGAAACGGCATTAGCAACTGCTTTGCTTTCTCTTGTATCCAAACTTTGTATGGTACATAAGCTTGACAATCATTCTTCCCCAATAGTGGTTTCCCTCTTCTGTTGATACGCATCCAGGCGTGCTGAAGCTTAGCTAGTAACTCTCCATTCAAGTCACCGGTGAAGTACAGAGATTCCTGTACTTCTTCCTCCCTAGGTGGGTTCTTCAATGCGTATCCAAACTGGCGAACAAACAGAGATGGGTTATAATTGATGCACCCTTTTCTTCCTATTAAAGGAACATTAGGATATCCGGCGCAGCTGAAAATAAGCTCAGACCCCAGCAAATCCCGGTCAAACCACTCAATGTCTTCAGAAGATAGTCTCATCAGGCGCTCTGGCCAGTCAGCTGTAGTTGCACCATCTACAAAAGGTCCCTTTAGGGGGAGGTGGCTCTTAAACCACATGTTCAACAGCGGCGCACAACAGTAAACAGTCTTTCCTCTTCTATTTTCATTTTTGTAGTGCAATGAATGATAGAGATCTCCAATCAAAGTGGGTACAGGGTTGCCAGCAGCAAACAGATGAAAGGCGTCAAAATCCACAAAATTGGGTAAATTGGGAAACAACACTATTCCGTAGATGCACAGAGCCAAAATAGCATTAAAGACTATCCAGCATCCGCTCTTGGCGTATTCTTGAGCTTTTCCAACCAGAAAATCGAGGGAGAAACCTGGAACCCCGAGCCAAGAAGTCAATAATAGTTCGGAAGCGTTCATGTGTAAAGCCTTTGCTAAGTCCTCCGGTTTGGGCTTAGCGTCACGATGGATGAAAGGAACCTTATTTTGCACCGGCAGCTCGATAAACTCTGCGTACTCTTCCATGGTAGGCCCTAAAATAAAGTCAGCAAATGTGAAACATCTCAAGGCAGGGTCATAGAATTGCATCAAGGTATACAACCCATTCAGCTCGACAACGGTTGGCTTGCAGACCAGTCTCAACAATCTTCCATAACTCATCCTGAAACTTCTCCTAACCTCCTCATCAGCAAGGGACATCAGACCAAGTAGGGGAGTAATGTCAGGTGTAGGTAACTTGTACGCAACTGTCTTTCTCAAACCAGCCATGACCAATAAGCAGAAGTCCGGACACTAGAATCAGGGAATATGCAAATGCACCTGAAGCACAGACACACGTTAATGAAATGCACATGATAATGGTTATGCGAACAATGCAATACAAATAGATGCAACAGGGACCAAATGCCATGGCTGAGAAGCCTGAACCACATCATAAGTCTCAGATAGACCCTCCAGAATTCCTCAAACCCTGGTCTTAGACAGACCCAATATGAAGCTTCAACTCTGGTCTCTGATATACCCCATAACATAACTCCAACTGGTCTCTGATAGACCCCTCAACTATCCATAAATACCCTGAATCTCAAATCAAGAAACAAACCGGTATCTGAAGGTCTAGTTACCTGCATAGCCCCAAACCCTCTCACAGGTAGGTGTCCTAGTAACTGACAATGGTATGGCATCTTATGCGGTCGTCGGCGTCACAGACTTTCAGGGTTGATGATACGATTCCCAGAAGGAGTGGCATCATCAAATCCTGAAGAGGCCTCACTTAGCCAACTTCCAAATGATCGGTCCCCGGAGTCGACAATTCAACTAACCAACAACCCCTTCGACCCAAAGGGTAGAAAAAGAAGTCAACCAGAAGAACCTCGTCCGAGTGTGGATTTTGTGGGACACTAATGCAAGCAAAGCCGGCACGCGCCCACTACTTTCCACTCTAATTCTAAATGCACTCAAGCCCAGGTCCGACTTATCTTCTCAATCATAGAACACCCGTCACACCCCAATACAGTAATAATCACAATAATACAATGCTGAAAGTAAACTACAGAAAAAATAAATCCATACAAAATCCTCGACGGGAAAACAAGCGTTAGGATTGACTCGCTTAAGGGACGTTGGATCCCAAATGCATAAAGAACTATCGCAATCCTTAGCAGCCAGGGGACGTTGGATCCCCAGCAGAGTCGCCAGCTGTCGCTACTGCGAAAATCGGCGCCAACTGAACAGAAGAGTCGCCACCGTGCGTTATTTATCCCAACGGAGGGAAAGGAAACGCTCGAAGTAAACCTACCGCAAAGACGGGAAAGGAATGGTCATCGCAACCAAATCCTGGATTCGGGAGTCGGTTACGCAAGGGGAAGGTATTAGCACCCCTCACGTCCGTCGTACTCAACGGGATCCACGCTTGTTTTCTAGTACGGATTGTTATTCTATCTATTCTACAGGTCTGGGGTTAAAAGAAAATAAAATGACTCGGAAAAGTATCGCACTTTATGCCTACGTATTCCCGTCTGGAACGAGAAATCAGAGTCAACGTAGTTCGCCTACCTACTGGAAAGGAAGGGAAGGTTGCTCGCTAGGATATCGCATCCTATGCCTACGTACTTTCATACAACATGAAAGATCAGAGCAAACGTAGTTCGGGCCACGACACAAGTCTGTCTTGATTGTTTTTATCTCCTTCTGAAAAAGGGTTTTTCTGATTACTGGTCCAAGCGGACAAAAATTGACGTTTTGATGAGTTCACATTCTTTTACGGAAGAAGTGTCTTTTATTGTGTTTGAAATACTTATTGTGTTTTTCTGTTTGTTTTGAGAAAGAAGAGACAGAACTCTAACCTACGGTTGAAAAGGGAATCAAGCTGACCTAATGTTATCATGCATGGGTTAAGACCTAATATCTATCATGTTCCTCTCTTGCGCAGAGAGAAACAGAGATCCTAAGGGGATAAGCGGAAACAGAAGCAACAGATATAATAAAACAGTAAAATATGCATGAATGCAACAATACAAGCGAGGCAAGGGATTCCCACTCAACCTCGAACCTAGAAAACAACAGGCAAAAGTGAACAAAATTCGCTTTCAACCTAACAGATTAATTGGCAAACAATACAGTCCGGGAAACTCAAACAATACATAAAAAATTATAAACAGCAAAAATAAACAGCAAACAGCAAATCTGCACAGCAAGCTCCCTCAACATCTGTCTTCAAGTCATCTCCAAACATCCACAGTCTTCAAGCAAGCATCAATCTTCAAGGAAAGAAACTCTGACAGTAAACACCTTCAACAGCTTCAAACAGCAGGGCTTCAGACAGCAGCAGTCAAATGCACAGCTTCAACAGCACAATCTTCATCTTTTACAGTCTTCAAGCAAAGTCTCTATCTTCAATCTTTCATGGCTTTTCTTCAAGTCCCACTCTCCAAGATGAGGAACCATCAATAGGATGAACTGGAATGTTAAACAGTTAGTTGCCTACCAAGGGTGGCCTACTGACTGTTAACATGATGCAGACAATTTTCTCTCAAAAGTTCTATCTTTTAAATACATTCACTAATCCTTCCAAAGGAAGGAGGTGAGTATTTTAAAAGAGACTTTGAATCATAGAGAAAGAATGGAGGCAAACAAGACCTTCCATGTTTGTGAATCAAGTTTCTATTCTAGAGCTCTACCTAGCTCCTAGATCCTATACTCTTCAACAGCTGCCAGCAAGATACACTCTTCATCCACTCTTGAAATTGATCTTCACTCCTTTTGTCTTCAATGGCTTCCTCAGCAAAGTCTTCAACTCAACCCCATGCCCCAAGCAAGCCCAATACCCCACAAAATCAAACAATAACCCTAGAAAGGGCACACCATACAATCAATCACATACAAAAATATACTAAAAGTATTAATACAATGGGGAAAATTCTACTATTTATTCTAAGGGATCTATTATGCTTACCCTTAATACCCCTATAATCCCAGGTCCTAATTCAGTCTAAAAAGCCAAAAGAAAATTATTTTCAATACACCTATGTTATGTTCACAACCCTAATGGACTATCCTAATAGTTTCTAACTAAACTACCTAAAATAAAACCCTAGAAATTATGGTATAAAACCACGGGACACCTAATATCCATATCTAGTTGTACTAAAAAGAATGGGGTAAAAATCCTAAAGGAAACTCTTAAACTAAATTCAACAAATGATAGCATCAACTAAAAGAATTAAACAAAGCAATTAAATGTAAAAATATGCAAAAAATATGAAAATGAAATAAAATGACAATTTTATGCTTTCATATTTTTCTTGACAAAAAATAGAAAATGGGAAAAAAAGTCTCATTAAAAAATAATGATTTTTCATTTTTTTTATGAATTTTTAAAGATTAAAGAAATTTGGAGTGAAATTAATGTAAAATGATGCAAGGGGGTACCAATAGAAATTAAATGCAGTTATTATTCACATCTGGGCCCAGCATGGGGGGGTGGTAATAGCGAAGCGCCTGGGCCCAGTTTTAAACTCAGAAAACTAAATAAAATAAAAAGAAAATGGTTAGAGGCGCGGTGTAAATAGCATCAGATCACAGTTCAGTTCAATTGGGCCTCGCTTAGGGGGGTGGGGAAAGCAAAATCACGTGAGGGCGTTTTAATGAAACGCTGCGCTTTGAGCGCTCAGAACTCCCTCCAAATTTCATTTCAAATCCTGGCCGTGAGATCTTCCTCCAAGTCAACCAGTCAGCGAGCAATCAATGGTGTGGATTTCATCTTCAACCTTGGTCACTTAGGGTTTTCAGAATCCATGGAAACACATGCACATGCAGAGATCTTCTCCTCCATCGTGCGCACTCATCTCTCCACCAAATATTAAGGTGTAAAAACCAATTTCATTCTATTTTCCACGTAGAACACAGCCATGGTGTTGGTTTGCCTTAAATCACCCTCTATCATCCAAACCGAAAGGTAGAACATCAAGAACTCAACATTTCCTCAAGTTTCAATCATCACCAAACTCACCAATCTTTGTACAAAAACAATCCTTATGCCATACTGATCACAACTAGCTAATTATCTAAGATTATAACAGCCTAACCATTGTGTTCTATGCTTCAACAGAATTTTCATGCATACATCAACCTCCATGAAATCTTGCCTAAAGCTCCAGAATCAATCATCTAACCACCTAAACCATGTTTAACCTAACAATTCTTTATCATGCTACCTAATTCGAGCCAAAATGTGAGAAACACTAACCTGTCAAGAAGTTGAAAACAGATGAGGATTCTCTTCAATTCACAGCTTGCAATGCTCCAAGATCACTCAGTGTGCTATAATCTTGATTCTGTATGCAACAATTCTTGCTCAAACCACTTGGATCACCATAACCGATTTCAATTGCACTTGAAGGAGAGAAAATTGCACAGCACGATTCTTGCAGTTTCCTCTTTAGATCTTGCTTGTAATCTACTCAGGGATGATTATTGAATGGAATTGAATCATAAAATTGAATGAATGATGAAGAATTAAGAAGATTCGAAGGAATTTGCAAAAATGCAAGATGAAATGAAACTATGAATTTTTGATCAAAATGAAGTTCAACCCCTTCTTGGATCATCTCTAGGGTTTATATAGATGAGGATAGAAAGTTCTGGAAGATGCTAGATTGATCCCATGAGAAATTATTCATATCATTGCATGAGAAAATGAAAATGGCCAAGTTGCAAAACCAATTCTGCATTGCCTTGTTACAGCCCCTCAAAATCTCTTGAATTTCTCTTTTCATGAAAATTAGAGAGTGTAGAAACCATCCCTTGCCTTGCACCTTGGTTCTAGCTTGATTTGGCAAGTGTATCTTTTCTTACAAGCAACTTATGATAACTTCAATTTCTTGACTTCAAACAAAAAAACTAATATTGCCAATGATCTTAAAATGCAATTTACCTTCAAAATGGTTGGTCATATGCTTGGTTTTGCTTTTGTATCAAAAAATCACAATTTTGGTCATTTAAAAAAGGTATTTTTCCCTTTAATATTGGTCACTTTTGCAAATCTAAGTTCCATGCATTTCCAACTTACCACAACCACTTTTCTAGACTCAAAATGTCATTTGGAGCAAGTTTGATGTTGAACATTTCTTCATTTGAAATTTGGAAATAGGAGTTTTGGGCATATGCTTGAGATGACCTGTAATTCTACTTTCCCAAAATACCCTTGGCTTGCCAAGATCATAAGTAGAGTTATACAAATCATATGAAGGCATACCATACCTTTCTAGAAATACAAGATCATGAGGAACAACTTTCATGTTGGCCAGAAATCCATTTGAAAGCTCCTTGAGGGGTAAAAGTTGCTTGGAAGTCAAGTAACTTTCACAGACAAATTTCAGTATCCTCAGATGACCTATAACTTGCAAGAACCATAACTTGAGTTCTATAAATCTCCTTGATGCCTTCCACCACTCAAATTAAAGGTATTGAGATACTCTACAAGTTTCCTGTTGGCCAAGGGTCCATTTGAGACTTGAATTTTAAATTATCTTGCTTGGAAGTGTGCCATAAATCAGGGGATTTTACACAGAAACCCTAATTCAGAAACTTCTCTTCTTCTTGATTTCTTTTGATTTCTCCTTGGCACAACACCAAATCTATATCCACATATCAAATTATGAATCCCACATTCTTCAAATAGACCTTGATGCCCCTTCAATCAAGCTTTTGGCCTAGGGTTGACCCAGATGAAACCCTAGTTGACTGTCTTCAACTGCAGCTCTTGTAATCACATCAATGACTTGTCTCACTTTCAAAATGACCCTCTAGATCTTCCATGATGTCCATATACCCTCCATGCTTTCAATTCATAGTCCACAACTTCTCTTATGACCTTCAAACCCCCTCAAGATAGGAGATAGATCCACTGCTTGGTCCACTAACTTCTCAGATTTCAATTTCTTTCTGATGACTTGGCTAAGATTGAATTTGAATAAGAACCTCTTGATGTGCTCATAAAGATAAGAATTGCATTTGGTCCCTTGTTGGATGGCTTGCCCATGCTATGCTATGCAGATGAATGAATTATGTACATGACCTAATATGCAAATGCTAAATCTATGAGACATAAACCAAGTGAAATAAGTTGAGCAAATTTTAGGGTGCAACAAGCACCCATAGGGACTAGAGCGGATCAAACTATTTTCAAACTAATTCTCGATTCATCATCGAGCCATTTTCAAACAACCTCGTAAGTCGAGTGCTCGTACGCATTCGCCATCAACCTATTACACAACTCGACCCTTGATGCGTAAGTCAAGTCGGTCTCTTTTTTCAAACAATTTCATTTTCAACACGCTTTGCACGCGATAATAAGTCAAACCCTTGATCCAACGTCAAGTGGATTTTCGAAATAAACTATCAATCAACTAACAACTATTCAATCCTTTTCAAGGTGAAAAGAGTGGGTTCAAGTCTTTGAGCTTGCTTTCTGTTGTTTATATGCGAGTTATCTTATTCGTGTGTGAGCAATTGACGCCTTTAAATAACATTAACAACTCGACAATACTCAACCATCTCCAATTACTCATCCTTTCACTCACCTTTCAAACAACTTCTTTTACGATGAAAAAGAGAGTGTCCCAAGTCTTTGGTTCGCTCTCCCGACTACTTGGATCCGAGAGGTCTTTCTCAAGCTTCAAGTAGTCGTCATCCGACCAATCTCATCCTTTTATACACCATTTCAAATTCAAACAACCCTCTTTTGCGATGAAAAAGAAAGTGTTCCAAGTCTTTGGTTCACTTTCCCGATTACTTGGGGTCTGTGAAGTCTTTCTTAAGCTTCAAGTGATCGTCATCATTTCAACCTTATCCTTTCAAACACATCATTCCTTCAAGATGAAAAAGAAAGTGTCCCAAGTCTTTGGTTCGCTCTCCCGATTACTTGGGTACGAGAAGTCTTTCTTAAGCTTCGAGTAATCGTCATCCGTACCCATTTCAATCCAATTCAAACCTGTTTCTTTCGTGGTCGTATCCACGAACTACGAACGCTCTGATTCTTCATTCATTCTTGAATGTAAGATACGTAGGCACAAGATTGCGATGATCTTGGCGAGCACAATCCCTTCCATCTTCCATTTCCTCCATCCTCTCCCGTAGTTGAACTACGACGCTCTGATTTCTCATTCTCGTCCGAATGAGCATACGTAGGCACAAGGGCCCCAATCCTTGGCGAGCACCCTATCCTCTAACCATCCCCTTTCCCCTAGTGTCCTTATCCCTTTATAGTATCCTTTAGCATTTAGTAGCGAGAAGAGAAGAATTAAGTTTAGCTAACATCCATTAATTCGAATTAAGAGGTTCCTGTCGAGTACGACGGACGTGAGGGGTGCTAATACCTTCCCCTCGCATAACCGACTCCCGAACCCAGGAATATGGTTGCGACGATCGTGTTCCTTTCCACATTTATGATGTTTTCTCGATATTTTCCTCTCCCGTTCATTCGGGAAAAATAAAGTTCGGTGGCGACTCTGTCGAACCGCATGTCCGCGCCTTTCGCGCGAGGGTCGTATGTTCGAAACGGAATTTTTCGAGGTGCGACAGGTGGCGACTCTGCTGGGGACTTTGCTCCATGCAAGAGAGAGTCGAACCTATCTTAGTTTGAGTTGTTAGCTTTTTGTTTTTATTTTCTTCTCACTATTTTTATTGGTATCCTTATCTTGGTTACTTGTGCTTATGGCATTATGGGGTTGTTCTGCTTATGGTTATTTTGTGAGAAGGCTCTACACCCGAGTCCGAGTATAACCCTAGGATTAGGATGGTGGTTGTGTAGTGGAGACTTGCGTGGAGTCTTTCACGTTAAGTTGAAGCGAAAACCCCGCTTGGAGTAGATTCCTTGGAGATGTTGTTGGTATGGTGAGTCTTCTCCATAACAATAATGTTTTCGAGTTTGAATCGTTTATCCCAAGGACCATAAACCGTTTTATCCATGGTGGTTGGTAATGTTAAATTCTTTGTGAATTAATATGAACGCCCCAATCAGATGAGATCCCTTGAACGTATTACTTTCTTACAGTAATATTTTCAACCTCGATCTATGACTCTGAGAACCTTTTCTAGAATCCGTGTGTCGATGGTTGTGTAGTTGATGCCTCCGAGAAGTCTTTCTCGCGTGGAAGATACGAGAACCTCACCTAGAGGAGATTCTATTGAGGATATTATCATCATGATGAGGCTTTGTCATGGAAGTAATATCTTTGAAAGATATCCATGACTCTAGGAACTTACCCGTTTTAGAATCCTACCTGTGGGGGTTTCTTTGGGCAGTGACTGTGATCCTTGAACCGTTCACCCGACTATTTCTCAGAGTTGTTTGAATTTGTGATCCTGTGATCCTGGATCTTGCATCTCGCATTGCATATCATTTGCATTGCATCTCATTTGTTGTGCATCTTGCGTTCTCCTTCCTTCATCAGTTTCTCATGTTTCTCTCTCCTTCATATCCAGTAAATCAAGCTGAGTCCTCGACACCAGTACGCAACTAGAGCCAATACAAGACGAATGATGGAGCAGATTCAACAGGAGCAAGCTACCTTCAGGGAAGAGTTGGATTCTATGAAAGGAAAGATTGACCAGATCCTCGAAGCCATCCTCGCGGCCAGGAGAGAGGAGGAACAGCGTGAAGCCGCTGCTGTCGTCAACAACAATGGTCAAGGACAAGGGTCTACTGCCATCCCTTTGGTTCCAATTCCAAATCCTCATGGGATGCCGTTGAACTTCAATAATGCAGCCGAAGGGAACACTTCTCATCCAACCCCAGCGCCCAGAGTTACCATTGGAGCTATCCCGTAGGCCCAGCCTACTGTTGTGCAAATCCAAGCTCCCCGTACCGAAGATACTCTGATGGATCATTATGACGACGTTCAGAACTATCATGCTGCTATCCCCATTTCCAGTCCTGTTGCTGTTCAGGATTCAGAAGCCATGAAGATGTGCCGAGATCTAGCCGAGAAACTCCGAGCCATGGAGGGGCACAGTTCAAATTCTTTCAGTGCTTTGGAATTATGCTTGGTGCCTGATGTTGTCATTCCTACCAAGTTCAAAGTGCCAGAATTTTCGAAGTACAAAGGTCTCAGTTGTCCAAACATTCATCTGAAAATGTACTGTCGCAAGATGGCTGCCTATGCCAGAGACGAAAAGCTCATGATTCATTGCTTCCAAGACAGTTTGTCTGGGGCATCACTCGAATGGTATATGCAACTGGAACGTAGCAGTGTGTGCACTTGGGCCGAGCTAGCCGATGCATTTGTCAAGCAGTATAAGTACAAGACATATCTTGCTCCGAATCGTACTCAGCTTCAGAGTATGACTCAGAAGGACAACGAATCCTTCAAGGAGTACGCGCAACGATGGAGAGAGCTAGCCGCAAGGGTGCACCCACCTCTGGTTGACCGTGAAATGATCGACATCTTCATGGGTACCTTGCAAGGCCAGTACTACGAAAAGCTGATCGGTAGTGTCTCTGCTGGATTCTGTGACCTAATGATCGTTGGTGAAAGAATTGAAGAAGGGCTGAAAAGCGGAAAGATACCAGGAGGTTCCAACAGCCAGGCCAACACCAAGAAGCCTTTCAATGGATACAAGAAGAAGGAGGGCAAAACAAATGCCATCTTTTTGCAGAAAGGGCAAGCTTCTCAACAAGCTCCTGTTCCTATGCCTTATCAAGTTCCCTATTATCAGTACCCGTATGTTGCTGCTGCAATATGCTCCAACGCCTTATCAGCCAACTGTTCAAGCAGTGCAAGCTCCTGTTGAAGAAGTGGGGCATTGCCGTTATTCGCAAAGAGAAAGATGAGTTGATTCCTACAAAGGTAGCAACGGGGTGGAGGATGTGCATAGACTATAGGCGATTAAACACCACAACTCGGAAAGACCACTTCCCACTTCCGTTTATGGACCAAATGTTAGAGAGACTCTCGGGACAAGAATTCTATTGTTTTCTTGATGGCTATTCCGGGTACAACTAAATTGCGGTTGACCCGGCCGATCACAAGAAGACGGCTTTCACGTGTCCATTTGGAATCTTTGCTTACCGCAAAATGCCCTTTGGGTTGTGTAATGCGCCGGCAACCTTCCAAAGATGCATGCAAGCCATTTTTGCAGATCTTATAGAGAAGACGATGGAGGTTTTTATGGATGACTTTTCGGTGTTTGGGGGATCCTTCGGTTTATGCTTGGAAAATTTGAAAACTGTGCTTGAAAGGTGTGTAAAGACCAATTTGGTGCTAAATTGGGAGAAATGCCACTTTATGGTTACGGAGGGGATTGTTCTCGGCCATAAGGTCTCGTCAAAAGGACTCGAAGTGGATTGTGCTAAGGTAGATGTGATAGAAAAGTTGCCTCCTCCGGCTAACTTGAAGGGAATCAGAAGCTTTCTGGGTCATGCCGGTTTACCGGCGATTCATCAAAGACTTCTCAAAGGTGGCTAGACCTTTGAGTAATTTGCTTGCCAAAGACCAGGTATTTCTCCTAACTGATGAATGTTTAAAAGCCTTTGAGATTTTGAAAGAGAAATTGGTCACCGCTCCAATCATAGTTGCTCCGAATTGGAACTTAAATTTTGAATTAATGTGTGATGCTAGCGACTATGCTATTGGAGCAGTGTTAGGCCAACAAAAAGACAAAAATTTTCATACCATACACTATGCTAGCAAAGTGCTTAATGAGGCCCAAGTTAATTATGCCACTACGGAAAAAGAATTTCTAGCAATAGTGTATGCTCTTGAGAAATTTCGGTCATATCTCATTGGCTCAAAAGTTATTGTTTACACCGACCATGCGGCGATAAAATATCTGCTAACCAAGCCGGACTCTAAGCAAAGGCTTATCCGGTGGATCCTTTTGTTGCAAGAATTTGATGTAGAAATTAAAGACAAAAAAGGATCCGAAAATGTGGTAGCAGATCATTTGTCTCGTCTTATCAATGATGAGGTGACTACCTTAGAAAAGGACATCCGAGAAGAGTTTCCTGATGAAAAACTCTTTAAAGTGCAAGTGAGACCGTGGTTTGCGGATTTTGCAAACCACAAGGTGAGTGGTTTTGTGCCGCTCGACTTAACTCCAAATCAAAAGAGGAAATTCCTCTCGGATGCCAAATACTATGTGTGGGATGACCCTTATTTGTTTAAATTGGGAGGTGATAATTTGTTGAGAAGGTGTGTTACGGGGGATGAGGCCCAAAGCATTCTATGGCACTGTCACAACTCGCCTTATGGTGGTCATTTTAACGGGGCTAGAACAGCGAATAAAGTCCTTCAATCGGGATTTTATTGGACTTCTATTTTTAAAGACGCAAATGCCCATGCTCAAAATTGTGACAGTTGTCAAAGGATTGGTGGGATAGGAAAGAGAGACGAAATGCCTCTTCAAAATATTCAAGAGGTAGAATTGTTTGATTGTTGGGGCATTGACTTTGTCGGACCATTCCCACCGTCTTTCGGAAACGAATACTTATTGGTAGCAGTTGACTATGTGTCGAAGTGGGTTGAGGCGATTGCCTCACCAAGAGCGGATTCTAAAACGGTAATAAGCTTTTTAAAAAGAAATATTTTTTCCCGTTTTGGAACCCCTCGAGTGTTGATAAGTGACAGAGGGTCACACTTTTGCAATGCACCGTTAGAAAAAGTCTTACAACATTACGGTGTAACGCATAAGGTGACAACTCCATATCACCCGCAGGCAAATGGTCAAGCTGAGGTCTCGAATAGAGAGATCAAAAGAATTTTGGAAAAAACCGTGTCCAACTCTAGGAAGGATTGGTCACAAAAATTGGATGAAGCTCTGTGGGCGTATCGCACGGCCTATAAAGCTCCAATTGGACTAACTCCATTCCAATTGGTTTTTGGTAAGACTTGCCATTTACCGGTTGAAATGGAGCACAAGGCCTTGTGGGCTTTAAATTTTTAAATTTTGACCAAGAGTTGGCCGGTGATAAGAGGAAGGTGCAACTTCTTGAGTTGGAAGAGATGCGCAATGCCGCATACCACTCAAGTTGGTTGTACAAGGAGAAAGTGAAGGAGTACCACGACAAAAAGCTCCGCAAGAAAGAATTTGTATCCGGGCAGCTTGTGTTGTTGTTTAATTCTAGGTTGAGGCTCTTCCCTGGAAAATTAAAGTCTAAGTGGTCTGGACCGTTCCGAGTCAAAGAAGTGAAAACTTTCGGAGCAGTGGTAATCGAGGATTTAGAAAAGAAAGACAGCTGGACTGTAAATGGTCAGCGCTTAAAGATTTATCTCGGTGGTCATGTAGACTGAGAAAGCTGTGCGTATCTTCTTGATGTTCCTGAGTGAGCATCATGGACCGTCGAGCTTATCCGACGTTAAACAAGCGCTTGTTGAGAGGCACCTCAACATTGTAAGTATTTACACGTTTTTATGACATATTGTGAATTTTTGAGAAAGCATTGGAAGTGGACTCATGATGTGAGCAATGCAGCAGAGTCTAAAAAAACCTGTCATGTTCGCTAGCATTCGCCCGGTGAATGGAGGCGAGTGTTCGCCTGGCGAGCCTCAGCGAGCCTTCGCTGGTATTCGCCTAGCGAATATGCGACATCAGTAAAAAAAAAATTTATAATAAAGGGATTTCAGATGGGCCATCTGGGCCCATAAACCGTTTCTTCCTTTTCTATCAGAAACCCTAACAATTCCCTCTGCCGTTTGTCTTTGATACACACTCACAATTCCCTTCCAATTTTCTCTCTTAATTTCTTGCTGCGAATTTCTCCAGTTCAATCCTCAAGGTATGTCTCTTGTTTATTTTTCTTCTAGTATGCATTGTTATTTTTGATGTTTTCTACTTCTATGATTTCACTTCTGTGCAAATTGGTTTGTGGATCCTAGTATGATTAGGTTCAGAACTTCTGCAATGGTGATTAGGTTAAGCACACCCCTCTTGTTTTTCAGTGTAAATTAATGATTGCATGTCAACATTTGATCTAGTAATGAGAATGGGGGAAAAAACGTCATTGGGTAGCACCTAACACAGTTGCAGAAGTTATATTTTTGTGCATTTTCG
The DNA here is from genome assembly GCA_963859935.3 of Lathyrus sativus. Taxonomy (NCBI): domain Eukaryota; kingdom Viridiplantae; phylum Streptophyta; class Magnoliopsida; order Fabales; family Fabaceae; genus Lathyrus; species Lathyrus sativus. Next base: position 549,224,442 of record OZ012741.1, read on the forward strand.
CACCTTCGCTGGCATTCTCCAGGCGAAAGGTAGCGAGCATTCACCAGGATCCGCCCGGCGAACCAAGGCGAATGGTGCAAATCTGCTTTTCTTTTCTTGCTTTGCTGTGCTGTAGTTCGTCTAACCTGTTTGGTGATGTTCTTGTGTTTTTGTGTGTGTTTGTGTTTGTGTTCGCAGAATGGGACCAAGAATGATTAACCCTCACAAAAGGAAGGCCACAACCTCTCGGACAATACCAATCCATTTTGACCAGGACCGCTTCCGCGACGCTATTCACCATGCTCGCTACGAAGCCCTTGAGAGGCGGAACATTGTGCCCGAGAAAAGGTTCAATCTGAGTGACATCGGAGAGTACCGCACTATTGATGCTCTCTTTGTGGCAAAAAGGTGGGACCGTCTGATGACTCCACTTGACGGCTACAATGCTGAAATAGTGCGGGAATTTTATACGAATGCACTCCCCGACGACGGCGAAGTGTTCAGTTGGACCTCAATGGTCTGAGGAGTTATGGTACGGTTTGATAGGAGGTCCATTAATTATGTTTTGGGTAATCCTCTCGCTTTGACAGGTAGCAAAATTAACGAATACCACCGGGATCTGAATAAGCATTGTGATCAAGATGCTATGACTAGAGACTTAAGTTTGGAAGGCCGCGATGCAGTGCGGAATTCTTCTGGGGTAGTGATTCGGTACCTCCGTGCTGACATGAAACCCCTGGTACAAGTAATCCTGTTATTTGTGCTGACAAATGTTGTACCCAGGTCCCACCACAGCTCTGTACCCTTGCCAATTGCACATCTGATCCACTCCATACTGCAGAATGTCCAGATAGACATTGCCCGCATCATTGCAGATGAGATGCGTGCTGTTGTACTCAGTGGACGTGGCGGGATAGCGGCTCGCAAAAATGCCCCGCTGACCTTTCCTTGCCTTATTATGTCTCTTTGTGCTCATGTTGGGGTTGATATTCCTCAGAGACGACAGGTCACTATCCCGGCTGCGATAGACGACAGGTATGTGGAAAATTTTTGTAGAGCTAAGCCTGCAGTTGGTGGGACTTCTGGTGCAGGTACTGCTGGCGGGCGTGGTCGTGGTTCTTATGGTCAAGCTCCTCCTGTTTTTGACCCCTTTCAGCAGCAATTTTGGATGGCTGCTCAGCAGCGAGCCACTTGTGATCTCCATGACTCGATGCAGCTGTTGCAGCTGCAAATTTGTGATCCTGCTGGGAGCCACCCGATGATGACAAGGGAGCAATTCCTTGAGCATGCTGCATGGCCTGAGGACAGGCCAAGTTTCGGTAGGGGGGATGATGATGCTGCTGAGGATGATGCTGATGATAATGATGATGACGATGTTGATGATGATGATGACGGTGAAGATGATGATGACTTGTCTAAGGAGGAGTGATTTCTTGTTTGATTCTGTTGTTCGCTTTGTGCTACAAAGTGAAGTTTTTCCTTTTTCTTGTAGTTCATTTGGTTATTTTATGATGTAATTTGGATTGGGTTGAAGTTTTTGTACTCGTACCTTTCGTGGTACTTTTGACATTTTTGGTGCTAGGCACCATTTTATAATTCAACATTTTTAGTTATTTGTTTGAAGTTTTTAATTATTTATTTTTGGTTTAAAGTTTATTTTAGTAAGTTTTATGTGAAGTTTTATTCAAGGGTGGTTGTAAATATGTTAACACCCTATTGTCGATGTTTAGTTTTTGTGTAGTTGTGCAGGTGTTATTTCAAGTGGGATGGCGATGATATTATCGTTATCACAAAATTGTTTGACAAGGTACTTAGTTACCTTGTTCTAGAATTTAAAATGTTGCAGAACTTGTTATGCTAGGAACAATTTTTGTATCTTTGGTTCGTCTGCAACTCTTTTGATTGATATGTCATTTAGGTCCTATACCACAAATGTAAGAATCCTCCTGTTATGTGTACATATGCTTTGGATGGATGATGAATTTTGTGTATGCGTGTAATTCATGTTTTGTCTTTTGTTTCTTATAATTTTGTGGAGGTTCTAGAGAAGATCAAGGCACTTGTTTCTTTTGAGCACAACCATTTCCAAATACAAATATACCCGTGAGCAGAGAGTATTCGTAACCCATTTTTGAGCCTAAACAGTTGAATCCTTGCTTAAAATAAGCGAGAGTTCAAAAATCTTGTTTTTAAAACCTTAGAAATTTTGATTAATTGTTCTTTTGCCGTAAAAAGTAAGAGCATTCACTTAGGGGACGAGAAAAGACAAGTTGGGGAGAACGAATATGTAAAGTGGTAATTTGTCACAACTCTTGAAAAGTTAAGCAAGCATTGAAAAGAAAATATGAAAAAGAGAAACACTCGTTTTTGTGAATACGGTGTAGAAAAAAAAATAATAAATAAATATATGAAAACGAATGCTTGCTTGGTAGAAAAATATTGAAAAACAAAGTGAGTTGTGAAACATGAGTTGTAAAGGGTTCAAATGAGGAACTTGTGAAACAAAGTTGAAAATGTGTAAATAGTTGTATAGTGAATGTCTCTTTTGCATCGGAAATTTCGTTTCAATGGCTTTAGATATATCCCTTGTTTGTTAACCCGACCAAGCTACAACCCTTTAAGTCCTATGTGATCTTGAGCTTCCATAATTTTATTGTGAACATTTAGATATTGTATGAATTATATAGTATTGCATTATTCGCCATTTGAGTGAATTTTTGTCCCACGCTTGCATGCGTGTTTTTGCTTCAATCCTTTTTCGAAGTGGAGTGTTAGAATGACATGTCATGAGATTTAGTTGTTGCTTGAAGCATTGTGTAAATTGTTCTTAGAATTTAGTTCTTGAACATTATCTATTTTGGAATTGTGTAATTGTTTGCCTTGTTGCACATGTTGTGTATTTGAGCCGAATATTTTCACTTGGATTGAATTGGTCTTGAGCAAATCCTCCTTTTTGTTTTGAGAGGCATACTTTGCTTGAGGACATGCAAATAAGTAGTTGGGGAGAGTTGTTAGATCCCAATTAGATTAGTTATTTGACTTCTTTTTAGTAGTATTTTTAATCATTTTTATCTAATAGTATTTGATTTAGTGGTCAAATTTGTTCACTTTCATTTTGATATGATCCAAGTGAATGGTGTGTGTAATATTGCTGTTAGTGTGCAGGATTGACACTAATAAGAACACCTTGGGAGACAAGACAAAGCAGCTTGGAGAATGTTGCAAATCAAGGCATTCGCCTGGCGAAGCTCAGCGAGTTCCAGCTAAGGTTCGCCCGGCGAGTGTTGGCGAGCTGGAGCGAATAATTCAGAATTAACTCCCAGACTCAAATGATAGGAAGTTCGCCAGGTGAACGTACCAGCGAAGCTTCGCTACCTTTCGCTTGGCGAAGGTGCTGGCGAAGAAGTGGTAGCTTTCCTCATGCAGATTCCAGTAGCAAAACCACCCAAAGTTCGCCTGGCGAGTGAGGCCAGCGAATGTTCGCCTGGCGAGTGATTCGTTCGCCTGGCGAGTACACGATACCTCAGAGGGCGGTTTGCTAACCTGAGGCACTTTGAAGTGCCAAGTTTTACTTGGTTCGCCTGGCGAAGGTCATGGTTCGCCTGACGAATGTGCGCAGACAACACATCTTTTATACTTTGTTAGTTGATTTATATAGCCCATACTTAGCAGTTTTTGGAGGATATAATCTTGTAACATTACAATAGAGCTCTAGAACCCTAGAAACACCAATTCTTCTTCAGTTTTACTGATTTTGTGCAATCAAGGAGAAGTGGAATCACATCCTTCATCGATTCTTCGAAGTGGATGTTCTTCATCTTCTCCATTTTCTTCTACTTCAAGCTACCATGAAAATGAGTAGCTAAGTTCATTTTGTTGTCAAGGTTAGATGTAGGTAATCATCTAACTTTGTATGTGTATGGATGATCTTCATTTGTAAACTCTTGGATGATTAATATATGTTGAAAACCTTGTTTCATTTACAATCTTTTGTGTTGGTTAATGATTGAGAAATATTTCCCAACTCTTGACCTAGGTTTTCATCCTTTTCTTTTCTTGAGCTAGAGATAGTCTTGGATGATTTTGTTCACTTAAAATGTTAAGCTTTAAAGTTGTCATTTTGATAGATTGTGTGAGAGATCAACAATGGATCAAAATGGTAAACATCACAATATGAGTTAGAGATAATCATATTGGGAGGATATTGTGAATGTGTTGATCATTAAAAAGAGTTTATGAAATGTTGATTGAAATTATGCATGCAAAGTGGTTATCGAAACCTAACTTTGGCAATCTTTATTCAAACCGACAAACCCTAATTTTTACCGTTTGTATGCAAGATACCGACTTGAAAAACCAAACCCCTTTGATATTATAAAACTACGAATTTAACGACTGTCGAACGGCGGCAAAATCTTATATTCCCTGTGGAGACGATAATACAAACCCGACACTTTACCACTGTTCTAACAATGCACCATCCAATGTTGTTTCTAAGCTAAATCTACTCAAGAATGTGTTTGATGAAGTTGGGGTAAAAAGTTCCCAAACAACATCCCCTAAAAAATGCTGAAAAATCACTTAAATAGACAAAAATGGTTCTTAGTATTCGCCTGGCGAACATATGCAACTTTTGCTACTGCCAAAATAGTGTTTTTCACGCGTTTTAGAACTTTTGTTCTCCTGGCGAACATGACAGCAAACCAGCACTTGTTTCGACCATAACTTCTGAACCGTAAATCTGTTTTACGCGCGGTCGGAAGCGTTGGAAAGCTTATTCAATGCCTCTATAAGATAATGACAAAATATCATTGCTTATATACCTACAAAAAATGAGAAAAAATCAATTAAACTCAATGAAATTTACGCTACACTCAATATATACACTATAATTTAAACTATACAACATATGCACAAAAGTTGAGGTTTATTGGTTGAATCAAGCCAATAAGTGTCAATTATTTACACTCAAAATAAGTACATTTTAGCACTTATCAAACTCTCCCCAACTTAAACTTATTTGTCCTCAAACAAGAATCGATCAACTCAAGAAACCAAAAGTAATAACCAAGCAATCACGATTCGACATGTTTTGAAAAACAAAAACAAATGTATGGTTCAACACAAAAACGTACATGCAAAGCAAAACATACCACTAAACTATAACGATAACATGAAAACGAAACAACTCCTAAATACAAAACACATGTCAAAAATTCTAAGACAATACAAAGGTCAAAAATGAATCACACCTAACACACACTTCATCGGTAGATGAATAAAAAAACAAATATGAGGGACTTAACTCTCACCCAACAATCAAGTCAACAACAAGTTAAATTATGCATTCATCAAGAAAAAACTCATATTGAACATAAAAGCAAAAATCACAAGGGCTTTAAGGGTTATAATGTGGCTTGGGTAACAAAAAATTGTTTTTCTCAAGCTAAAAGAACAAAAACTTGCCTAATCAAATGAGAGTGATCATTTCTCACAATCTCAAGCACTCACAAATTCCAATCACCTTTTTCTCTTTTCCAAATTGTTACACCATTCCACGTAACTTATTCGCATAACATTATTCTATTTTTTTTTCTTTTTTTTTTCAATTCTTTTCCCTTTGTGTTTTTTTCTTTTTCTTTTTCATTTTTTTTCTTTCTTTTTCAAACTTTTTCTTTTTCTCAACCTCTTAGCAACCAACCTCTTCTCCCCAACTTGAATACAACCACACATAGTGACATGAATGCTCCCAAACTTATTAGGCAAGGGTAAAAACTCAAATAATAAGTCATGGTTATAGTTCAAGAAAAAGTATTAGAATCCATACAAAAATGAACTTAACACCAATATGGATTCTAACAAAGGCTCAAAGGGGTAAGCAAATTCTCACTCACTCACAAGGTAGATTGACTATTTGGTCAAGTGGGTATGCTCAAAATCGAACAAAATGCCTTGATCATTTTAGTGCTATCATACAAATCAACACAAATAAAAGATTAAACATAATAAAACCGAGTTAAACAAGAATGTTGGTCTCCTGCATATAGTAAACATTGGAAAGCTCCTCACAAAAAGGTTTAGTTCTAAAGTGATTCAAAACTGAACAAGTATGGCAAAAGAATGAATGACATGAAATTTGTACAAATGAAAAGTCTCATAATCATGCTATGTTCTAGAAAGCGATAAACGAGTACCTTGCAAAGTACCAACTTCAAATAATATCAAAACCATACATTTGCAAGTTGAAACAATCAAACTTGGAAAATCACAAAATGCATCCTCAAGCTAATCAAAAACAAACTTGAGAGCAAACACAAACATTATTCTAACAACCTAACAAAATTGAATTAAACTAAATAAACATAAAGCTATACAAACTCAAAAACCATTTGGTTGCCTCCCAGCAAGCGCTTGTTTCATGTCGTTAGGTCGACACCTTTAGTGTTCTTTGCTAGTAACTTCCTCACATACACCCCGATGCTTTGTCAAAGCGCCAACCTAAAGAAAGTGTCCTAACCAAACACTTGAACAAATGTTACGAGAACAAAATATATACAACACTTAAACAAACATAATGGAAGACAAAAGCAAAACAAGTATCTATACAAGCATATATATACAATTATGTGCAAAGCTTAGAAATATAGAAACTATCGCAATGCGACTCAATATCACAACCAATCCCCGGCAACGACGCCATTTTGTTGAAGCGATAAAGCAGCAAGCAAAAATATTATTTTCGGAAGAATTTCCTCCGGGATTTATCGTCTCCACAGGGATCAGTGTGAGGGAAAGAATGCCGTTCGACAATCTCTACGTCTCTAAGCTTGGGTTTGAATGGTTTGCGATAAAAATTCAAAAGGAAAAACATAAAACAAGAAAATAAGTAAATTCTTAAGAAATGAGAAAACTCGTCAGGAGTTGTATTTCATTTTACCCATCATGCACTAAAAAAATATATGGATCAAATGCACGCAACCTAATTCGCTCGTCAATATCATCACGTATCGCTCACAACAGAGCTTATCTCTAACGCAAAGTCAAGAGATCAATCGTATCGTCTCATTGTTGATCTCTCACACAACTCGATAACACGGAGCATTAAGAATCAATACCCATGTGAATATTAGTCCTAAATCTATCTCTAGCATTTAGAATCTAACAGATGTTCATCTTAGATCGAGTTTGAACCGTATATATCTATAGCAATCCAAACCCATTAAGTAAAAAATCAAGATAACCATTTATAAAGAGTTGTAAAAGAGATTTTATACAAAGATCCATAAATACACATACAATCAAGATAAACTTACATACAAAATCCCAACAAATGAAAAATACATAGAGAGGAAGGAAGAAGAACACAAATCTCACGGTCTGTCAACTCCGATTGAAGTGGATTCGACTCCGGATCGTCAAGATGCACCCTCCAATGTTGTTTCTAAGCTAAATCTACTCAAGAATGCGTTTGATGAAGTTGGGGTAAAAAGTTGCCAAACAACATTCCCTAAAAAATGCTGAAAAATCACTTAAATAGACAAAAATGGTTCCCAGTATTCGCCTGGCGAAGTCCTGTTCGCCTGGCGAACATATGCAACTTTTGCTACTGCCAAAACAGTGTTTTTCACTCGTTTTAGAACTTTCTGTTCGCTTGGCGAACTTTTGTTCGCCTGGTGAACATGACAGCAAACCAGCACTTGTTTCAACCATATCTTCTGAACTGTAACTCTGTTTTACGTGCGGTCGGAAGCGTTGGAAAGCTTATTCAATGCCTCTATAAGATAATGATGAAATATCATTGCTTATATACCTACAAAAATGAGAAAAAATCAATTAAACTCAATGAAGTTTACGCGGAACTCAATATATACACTATAATTTAAACTATACAACATATACACAAAAGTTGAGGTTTATTGGTTGAATCAAGCCAATAAGTGTCAATTATTTACACTCAAAATCAATACATTTTAGCACTTATCAAACTCTCCCCAACTTAAACTTGTTTTTCCTCAAACAAGAATCGATCAACTCAAGAAAACAAAAGTAAAAACCAAGCAATCACGATTCGACAAGTTTTGAAAAACAAAAACAAATGTATGGTTCAACACAAAAACGTACATGCAAAGCAAAACATACCACTAAACTATAACGATAACATGAAAATGAAACAACTCCTAAATACAAAACACATGTCAAAAATTCTAAGATAATACAAAGTTCAAAAATGAATCACACCTAGCACACACTTCATCGGTAGATGAATAAAAAACAAATACGAGGGACTTAACTCTCACCCAACAATCAAGTCAACAACAAGTTAAATTATGCATTCATCAAGAAAAAACTCATATTGAACAGTATAAAAGCAAAAATCACAAGGCCTTTAAGGGTTATAATGTGGCTTGGGTAACAAAAAATTGTTTTTCTCAAGCTAAAAGAACAAAAACTTGCCTAATCAAATGAGAGTGATCATTTCTCACAATCTCAAGCACTCACAAATTCCAATCACCTTTTTCTCTTTTCCAAATTGTTACACCATTCCACGCAACTTATTCGCATAACATTATTCTTTTTTTTTTCTTTTTTTTTTCTTTTTCTTTTTTTTTTTTTTTTCTTTTTCATTTTTTGTTCTTTATTTTTCAAAGTTTTTCTTTTTCTCAACCTCTTAGCAACCAACCTCTTCTCCCCAACTTGAATACAACCACACATAGTGACATGAATGCTCCCAAACTTATTAGGCAAGGGTAAAAACTCAAATAACAAGTCATGGTTATAGTTCAAGAAAAAGTATTAGAATCCATACAAAAATGAACTTAACACCAATATGAATTCTAACAAAGGCTCAAAGGGGTATGCAAATTCTCACTCACTTACAAGGTAGATTGACTATTTGGTCAAGTGGGTATGCTCAAAATCGAACAAAATGCCTTGATCATTTTAGTGCTATCATACAAATCAACACAAATACAAGATTAAACATAATAAAACCGAGTTAAACAAGAATGTTGGTCTCCTGCATATAGTAAACATTGAAAAGCTCCTCAAAAAAAGGTTTAGTTCTAAAGTGATTCAAAACTGAACAAGTATGGCAAAAGAATGAATGACATGAAATTTGTACAAATGAAAATTCTCATAATCATGCTATGTTCTAGAAAGCGATAAACGAGTACCTTGCAAAGTACCAACTTCAAACAATATCAAAACCATACATTCGCAAGTTGAAACAATCAAACTTGGAAAATCACAAAATGCATCCTCAAGCTAATCAAAAACAAACTTGAGAGCAAACACAAACATTATTCTAACAACCTAACAAAATTGAATTAAACTAAATAAACATAAAGCTATACAAACTCAAAAACCATTTGGTTGCCTCCCAACAAGCGCTTGTTTCATGTCGTTAGGTCGACACCTTTAGTGTTCTTTGCTAGTAACTTCCTCACATACACCCCGATGCTTTGTCAAAGCGCCAACCTAAAGAAAGTGTCCTAACCAAACACTTGAACAAATATTACGAGAACAAAATATATACAACACTTAAACAAACATAATGGAAGACAAAAGCAAAACAAGTATCTATACAAGCATATATATACAATTATGTGCAAAGCTTAGAAATATAGAAACTATTGCAATGCGACTCAATATCACAACCAATCCCCGGCAACGGCGCCATTTTGTTGAAGCGGTAAAGCAGCAAGCAAAAATATTATTTTCGGAAGAATTTCCTCCGGGATTTATCGTCTCCACAGGGATCAGTGTGAGGGAAAGAATGCCGTTCGACAATCTCTACGTCTCTAAGCTTGGGTTTGAATGGTTTGGGATAAAAATTCAAAAGGAAAAACATAAAACAAGAAAATAAGTAAATTCTTAAGAAATGAGAAAACTCGTCAGGAGTTGTATTTCGTTTTACCCATCATGCACTAAAAAAATATATGGATCAAATGCACGCAACCTAATTCGCTCGTCAATATCATCACGTATCGCTCACAATAGAGCTTATCTCTAACGCAAAGTCGAGAGATCAACCGTATCGTCTCATTGTTGATCTCTCACACAACTCGATAACACGGAGCATTAAGAATCAATACCCATGTGAATATTAGTCCTAAATCTATCTCTAGCATTTAAAATCTAACAGATGTTCATCTTAGATCGAGTTTGAACCGTATATATCTATAGCAATCCAAACCCATTAAGTAAAAAATCAAGATAACCATCGATAAAGAGTTGTAAAAGAGATTTTATACAAAGATCCATAAATACACATACAATCAAGATAAACTTACATACAAAATCCCAACAAATGAAAAATACATAGAGAGGAAGGAAGAAGAACACAAATCTCACGGTCTGTCAACTCCGATTGAAGTGGATTTGACTCCGGATCGTCAAGATGCACCCTCCAATGTTGTTTCTAAGCTAAATCTTCTCAAGAATGTGTTTGATGAAGTTGAGGTAAAAAGTTCCCAAACAACATCCCTTAAAAAATGATGAAAAATCACTTAAATAGACAAAAATGGTTCCCAGTATTTGCCTGGTGAAGTCCTGTTCGCCTGGCGAACATATGCAACTTTTGCTACTGCCAAAACAGTGTTTTCACGCGTTTTAGAACTTTCTATTCGCCTGACGAACATGACAGCAAACCAGCACTTGTTTCGACCATAATTTCTGAACCGTAACTCTGTTTTACGCGCGGTCGGAAGCGTTGGAAAGCTCATTCATTGCTTATATACCTACAAAAAATGAGAAAAAATCAATTAAACTCAATGAAAGTTGAGGTTTATTGGTTGAATCAAGCCAATAAGTGTCAATTATTTACACTCAAAATCAGTACATTTTAGCACTTATCAAATACAAAGAAATAAAAATAAAGTAAAACAAGGTATTAAAAATAAGAAAGGGGCACCGCCATGGGTTGAACCCATGACCTCATGGTTCACAAGCTAAAACCTTACCACTCCAACTAACGCGCGCGTATGATACTGATGGAGAAAGAAAGAAGAAAAAAACAATAAACAAAGAAAATAATGAAAATAAACATAAAAATGCCCCCACTGGGGTTCGAACACAGATTCAAGGCATGGCAAGGCAAGTTACTAACCACTGGGGTGGCGATACATCCATTGTATAACGCCACCCCAGTTGCATATGTACCAAAGATGGCGTGATTTCTGGGCCAGTTCAAGGCAAAACAAGGCAAATCTCATTAAATACAGTTTCAATCCAAACTCTCTCAATTCTTAATCAATTTTAATGAAATAAAAGCCTATCTTGCTTGAAATCCCACATGGATTACAATGGTACCAACCAAAATTCCAAATGATGCTTACAACTTAAAATACGAGTGAACATGCTAAAGAATGCTTTCGAAATGCGTTTTAGAACTCATGGGTTGAAACAGATGCACTTGAAAATAAATGAAGGTCTGAGCAAGTTTTAAATATGAAATGGAGTGGGTTCTAACAGGAAAATTCATCAAAAACACCTTGGATCAAAAGATGGTATGTGAGTTGCAAAGACTTGAACATGAGTTGAAAATGGACAAGATCTACATACAAATCAAAACAGAATGCCAGAACCAAATAGAAGGAAACAATACTAAGCAATACAAATTTAACATGCCAAGAGTTGCATACAAACTGGACCAAACATCTTTGAATCTCCAAAATTCACAACAAATGGTATCAACACAAAACTAAACAGACATATGCATTCTGCTCTAACATCATGGCCAAGGATTGCAACAGCATGCTAAAACAGCACCTCACAGTTCAACCTACCTCAACCAAACAACAGCCATGACAAAACTTGTATTTTTAACATGATCAGCAAGTAAAACAAACAAACATTACACATGGAAATATAGCAGCCATACTTGTACACAAGTAAGAAACATACCTTACAACACAAGAAAGAGAATAGTAGTGTTTTGTTAAAACAGAAACCACACACTTTGATATTAAAATGCAACATCAGCAAAGTAATGCAAGTAGCAAAAGTTGAGCAAGCTCAAACCAATACAGTTCCAATAGTATGATTATGATTTCAAAACATATGAATTTGAAAAGCCAAAAGTAGTTCCAAGGTCTTAAAACCCTTGACAGTTCTATGCACACTTCTAATAACAATCACTTATGCAATCATGAAACCCCAATGACAGTCATAATGCAAACACACATATGCTGGACAGATCAAACTTTAAACTTAACCAAAGATACATGCCAAACATAGCAATGCACCTAACCTAAACCTCACTTGCTGACAGTTCAAAACAACTTGGTGATTTCAAAACCAATTTCGAAGTTTGAATGCAAAAAGACATGTTTGCAAGTTCAAAGGCATAACAATGTTTTACTAGTCTAGAAAAAAAACCAAAGATAGTCCTTAATACACACAGGTAAAAAGAAATCATGAAGAGCAGAACTGTCATCCACATGAGTTATTAAACTCATATCAGCAACTTTTGACAGAAAACAAAATTCTAAACATGAACATGATAATGTTTTAACAGGTTTAACATAAATTGAGCATGAACTCAATGCCAATTATGTATAGAAAATTAATGACAACAGCCAATCCACAAAACTCATGACAGTATGCACTTTATAACACAAATGCAATCTTCTTGGCATAACAATACCAAACATCCAAACGACAATCATAATGACAAGTCTTAATTCAAACTAGTAAAATCTATCATGATAGACAAACTCTAACAGCAAAAGGGCCATGACAATGATCACAGCAAAATCCAATTAGCATCACATCCTATTAGCAGCAAACATGACAAGTCAAGAGGTATTCCTCACATGATAAACACAAAGCCAATCATATTCTTCTTATGAGCCATAACTCAAAAATCAAACATAAGTCAAAAATCAACACAACCTTGTTTAAAACGGGAATAACAGCAAATTTGGTTATGCAAGCATAATGCATCAATGAACATGTATAGGTGGAACAAACTCAAAACAAGCAAAGTTGCTGACAGCAAATAGACATATTCAAACACAACATGAGTAGAGCATATAGGGTCTCTGAATCAAAACTGTTAGCAAGAGATTCAAAATTGTGTGAGGCTGCAATGATGCCTCCAAAACTGCTTGCAGCAGAAACAAGGTAAAACAATGTGACTTAATGATCAATCCATTCACAGCTTATAACAGTATGCACTTAACATCCACAAGATATAAACACATCAAAACAAAAGCAAGTCCAAGGCAATTATGTGTTCAAAACAGCTGGTACCAAACATAACCATGAGCATACCAATGCAACTTGTTTCAAAAATCAAAGCCAAGGATTTCAACAGTAATGCATAAATTTCAAAGTTTTAATAATCCAAACAGCAGCTATGACATGAACTTATCATACATGGACTCCTACACATACGGATTTCAATGATTCAACTGAAGTTTGATAGCACAAAAGGTTAACCAAACTCAAAACAGACCATGGTAGCAAATTGATGTTTTTACTGAATCATGTTTCAAACAGCATACACAAATGAATTCCTATATCAGCAATGCCTTCACAACAGAGTCTTCATATCTAAACAATAGCCCAACATGCTTGTTCACACTTAACATGCTTGGAAATTCTAGTAGCAATGATCAAACATAAGTAGCAGGCCAAACAGTTTTACATCAAAAAATTTCTTGCACAATCAATAAAAGCACATTTAAACAGATACATCAGTAGGTTTAGATATGACAAAGCCAACATCAAACAATGTGTTATTTCAACATGAGAGCTTGCAACAAGCAACCAAAAAAACCAGTATTAAGCAGTGACAATTTAACATGACAGTTTACATCCAAAACCAATTCATTATAAGTTTCACATGATAATCACAACTTCATGACAATGAACACAAACTAAACTTAGCATGTTCTGATGATTCAAGGTATCCTAAAATCATGCATAATGAGTGAGTTTGAAATCACCAACCTCTTTTAGAACTCCAAAGTGTGCTAGCAGCCTTTAGTTGAGAATCATTTTAAGCAAGATATCCCATTTTGATGCAAGCTTTGATGTTTCTCCTTCTTGAAGTGATGCGTGATTTTTTAGAGCAGTTTGAGAGAGAATACCCAAAGCTCTTCTTCTGATTTTGCACAAAGTGGTGGCTGCCTCTGATTAGGGTTTTGCACTATGTTTTTATATGAGGTGAGAAATGTGAAAAAGGAAGCTTAACAGTGGTAAAAAAAACAATGGTCCAAATCTGATATGCTCATGGTTCTTGAATCAAATGGTGGATGGGAGAGGCAGTACCAGCCAGCTTGCATATGTAGCTGTTTCAGCTCAGCAGTGGGAACAACATAGAGTGGCTGCTTGCAACAGAAAAAGTAGTTTGTCCCTTTCTTGTTTGGGCAAAGATTCAAAAAAATCCTCAATGTAGTACATGCCTTGGTTTGACTTGAAATGGCAATGTTTCTTATGTACCAATCTCAAACTCATGCGCATGGAAGAGGGATGAAGCTGATAAACCAAACAAATCAGCAAACCACACATTTCACACTTTGAATAAGATGTCCAAAACACCAACTTTGGGCCATGATAATTTTGTGCACACAACTCCAAATGTTTAGGTCTTGTGCTCAAATGAAAAAGGGCATAGAGTATAACACATTTCATGTTGGAGTCATCTTGATTTGAGGATTGGAAGACCATGAAAAATGATGTTGAAAATCATGTCATGCAAGTTGTCCATAAATAACTTAGAAAAAATTCTAAGTTATGGATTTGGCTTATTTTTTCTCAACTTTGCACATCCATAACTTGAGCTTCACAAATCATATTGAGGACTTCTTGGACTCTTTTGAAAGCTTGTAACATCCTATACAACTCTCATTTGGGACAAAGTTCCATTGGACATCAAGAAAGTGATGGAAATTGGCTTGCAAAGTGGTGCAAAAATTTGTTCAAACTCAACAGTTTTGAAATCATTGAAATCCCCAACTTTGATTGATCATAACTTGAGCTCCAAGTATCATATGATTATGAATTGGTACTCAAAAGAAAGCTTGAAATACAAAGAATAACTTTTATGTTAGATCCAAGTTCATTTGAAACCTTGATCATGAAGAAAAGTGGCTTTGAATATGGCTGTTCCAAACATAAATCTTTCCATAAATAGAAAGTTCTAAAACCCTAATTTCCTTAAAATGGTAACTTTCAACAATTCTTGATTTTTTATGGTTCCCTTGACTTTTCTTGATCAAATTCCATCCATTGGTCATATTGAACTTGAGAAACATGATTTTGACCTTAAAAAGTCAGGAGTTGACTTTTTCACTGCACATTTGACTTTTTCCCAAATCTCCTGATTTTCGACTTACTGATCAATTGAAGCTCTTCTGATTAAAATTGGTGGTCAATCTCCCATCCTCAAACACCTTAGGACATATGGAGAACCATGGAAACAAGTTTTACTTCACAAAACAAGTTTGGCCTGATTAAAAGTGAAACCCTAATTTCACCCTTTTTGCTTGGGCATTGTGCAGATGAACTGGGTGATCATTCCAACTCCACTATGACCTCTGAGGTGCTCAACAAACTTCTACCTCATGCCTCTACCAATGATGAAACCTCAAAACTTCCTGACAACACTCTGATGGTTTGTACCAATGCCTTTGATCAACAAAAAAAGTATGGGCAAATTTAGGGTATGACAGATGCCCCTATCTAATCGGCTTAAACCTGGTAAGACGAAATGCTATGGCATTCATTCTTTCGAGGTAGAAGATGATTAGATATAGAAGACCCTGAGTTTTTCCGAAAATAAAGAAATTGCTTGGAAATGAAATATTGGATATCTTGCAAAAGTCGCTAACACCAAAAGGATGTTAACGGAGAAAGCTTGACACCCCAAAGGATGACAAACCTATCACCAAAAGGATGATAGTACACTCACACGCACTGCTCTAACATTAAAAGAAAGTAAGGGACCCACTACCAAAAGGATAGTGGATCGAAGAAAAATCAACCCTAACACCAAAAGGATGTAAGGAATTCATTACCAAAAGGATAATGAAGCGGAAACGCTAGTCATAACACCGAAAGGACGTTAGACCCATCACCAAAGGATGATGGAGCGAAACAAAATCAAAACTAACACCAAAAGGGTAACGGAGAACACACGCTAGTCATAACATCAAAAGGATATCAGACCCATCACCAAAAGGATGATAGAGCGAAACAAGGCAAACTCGACACCAAAAGGATGTAAGGAGTCCATTACCAAAAAGATAATGGAAAACACGCTAGTCATGACACCAAAAGAATGCCAGACCCATCACCGAAAGGATGATGGAGTGGAACAAAATCAAACCTAACACCAAAAGGATGTAGGGAATCCATTACCAAAAGGATAACGGAGAACACACACTTGTCATGACATCAAAAGGATATCAGACCCATCGCCAAAAGGATGATGGAGCAAAGTAAGATCAATCCTAGCACCAAAAGGATGTAGGGAATCCATTACCAAAAGGATAATGTAAAATACGCTAGTCATGACATCAAAAGGATGCCAGACCCATCACCAAAAAGATGATGAAACGGAAATGCTAGTCGTGACACCAAAAAGGATGTCAGACCCATCACCAAAAGGATGATGGAGCGAAACAAAATCAAACCTAACACAAAAAGGGTGTAGGGAATCCATTACCAAAAGGATAATGGAAAATACGCTAATCCTGACACCAAAAGGATGCCAGATCCATCACCAAAAGGATGATGAAGCTGAACAAAATCAAACCTAACACCAAAAGGATGTAGGGAACCCATTACCAAAAGGATAATGAAGCGGAAACGCTAGTCATAACACCAAAAGGACGTTAGACCCATCACCAAAAGGATGATGGAGCGAAACAAAATCAAACCTAACATCAAAAGGGTGTAGGGAATCCATTACCCAAAGGATAATGAAGCGGAAACGCTAGTCATAACACCAAAAGGATGTTAGAACCATCACCAAAAGGATGATGGAGCGAAACAAAATCAAACCTAACACCAAAAGGGTGTAGGGAATCCATCACCAAAAGGATGATGGAGCAAACACTCGCACAATCTGGCATCAACGAGATGATAGACCCACCACCAAAAGGATGTGGATCAAACTCACACCGGATACTACCACCAAAAGGATGATAGAGCAAACACTCACACAATATGGCATCAACAAGATGATATACCCGCCACCAAAAGGATGACAGAGCAAACTCACGCCAACCACTACCACTAAAAGGATGATAGAGAAAACACTCACACAATCTGGCACCAATGAGATGACAGACCCACCTGTCGCATCTTTGCGAAAAAAGGGCCGACAAAGACAGAAGAGTCGCCACCATTCGTTATTTATCCCAAAGAGAGGGAAAGGAAACGATCAGAGAAAATCTATGAAAAAGGGAAAAGACAGGTCATCGCAACCAAGTCTTGAGTTCGGGAGTCGGTTACGCAGGGGGAAGGTATGAGCACTCCCCACGTCCGTTGTACTCAACGGGATCCATGCTTGTTGTCTACCCAAAAGGGTGTTAATCACCAAAAGACTGGCTCACAGGGACAAAAGAAAAGAAAATAGACTCGATAGAGCATCGCCGCTCTATGATTACGTATTCCCTCGTGCAATGGGAAAGTGTTAGATGCCAAACTTCACTTATTTGATCTATCTAATGTTGGCATTTTCACTCATTTTTGTCATGAAAGTGTTGAAAACCACTCTTGTTTTGGTTGGTTTGCAACATTATGAGAAAATCTCTTGGTACCTTTGATTTGTGTGTTATTGTGCAGGAATTATGCACAAAACAAGTGAAAAGTAAGACACAAGAAATGGGCAAGGAAACCAAGACAACATGCAAAACCACCAAAATACTATCATGCTCGCTAGGCGAGTTGGTAGCAAACAAGGTAGCGAACAACTCGCTAGGCGAGCTGGTATCGAACGTGCCGGCGAAGGCTTCGCTAGCTTGCTCACTAGGCGACAGGCCAGCGAACAGTCCCTGAATTAGACAGAACCGAAAGTACCAAAAGTTCGCTAGGTTCGCTAGCTGTTCGCTAGCTGCTCGCTAGGCGAACAAGACAGATCCTGAACGTGCATTTAAGTGTTTTTACTATTTTTTTAGGTCATAACTTTTGATAATTTCATTTTGTAACATTTTGGAACATCAGAACTTATCTCTCTTCATTTTCTAGAGAGAGAAACACAAAACCCTAAGAGGGAGGAGGTAAGATCTTCGATCTCTTGTTGGGGTTTGGATTATAATCTTTTGATACCTTACGTATTTCATCTAATTTATGTTTGTGAACTAGTTTGGATTCTCTATTGAATGATTATCTTTGATTGCTTATTTGTGGGTCTTGACAAAACCTTTTCACATCTTTGATCTCATATCTTCTTCTATCAATGAACAAACTTTTGACATGGTTTTGAAGTTGATATTCATTTTATCCTCTATGGTGTTGTGATGATTAAGTAGCATGGGTAGCATGGGTAGGATCAATATAATATTGTGTGGGTATGTGATAATAGTGATGAAGAATGATGTTCATAACCATTTGGCGGATTAGATGAATACATGTAAAAAGGGTTAAGCGTGTGTACGTATTCTGATCATTGTATTTTATGCAAAATAATTGTTTATCTGATATGGGTGTTATCCTTGGTTATCTGTTTATCGTTGATTTGAATCGTGATAGAGATATACTTTTTAGATCTAGATATAGGATGATTACCTGTTAGGTCCTAAAATCTAGAGATAGATTTAGGCTTAGCATTTGCGTGAGTATCAGATCTTAATGCTCTGTGTTGTGTTTTTGTTGGGTGAGAGATCACCAATGAGACAACACGGTTGTTCTCTCGATGCCGCATTAGAGATAAGCTTTGTCGTGAGTGATACGTAAGGATATTAGACGAATGATTGTGTTGTGTTTAACTTGATCAGAAGAATGCATATGTTATCAATTGATGAAATCCAATCCCATCAAGGCTCCGTTTATATTTCAGTCTTTATTTTATATTTTCTGTTTTTATCTATGGTTCCTTGAACCTTTTAAACCAAAACTTTTGAACAATAAGCTTAGAAATGTAGAGGCCATTGAACGGTGTTCAAATCACACTGATCCCTCTGGAGACGACAAAATTGGGTACTTAATATTTTTTGCTTGCTGCTTTACCGCTCCAATAAAATGGCGCCGTTACCGGGGATTGGTGTTGAGGTTTTGAAGTGTATTGCAATGCTTCTATGTTTTTAAGCTTTGTATATTTTGTATATATTTGTTTCTTTTTATGTTTTTTCTAGTGTGTTCAGGAATGACAAAAACTCCTTCTAGAGTGGTTGCTATCGGTATAAAATCATTCAATGAAGCTTCGACTGAGTTTGGATGGCGGTGATAGTATGAAACAAGTGAATGTTGTCAAGGTACATGGTTTCCTTTGTTTAGAATTTTAGAATGCTTAAGAACTTAAGTCTTTTTTCAAATGAAATTTTTTTCTTTTGGCAACTTGTTTGAATGATTGTTTCACTTAGGACCAAAAACCACAATTTGTGAGAAAGCTTCCATTGTTTACTAAATGCTGGATTTCTGATAAACTTTGTTGATTCATATGATTCATGCTTTATCTTGTTATCATTGTGAATTTGTGGAAGCATTAGAAATGATCAAGGCACTTGTTTGTATTGAGCACAACCATGTCCAAATGCAACTTACCCGTGAGCAAAGAGAATTCGTTAACCCCTTTGAGCCTAAAACAATGTGAATCTCATTCTTAATTTTGAGAGATTCTAAAAATTTTCTTGAACCCTTGAATTTGTTTTAATTGTCTTCTTTGCCATAAAAATCTAAGAGCATTCACTTGAGGGTTGAGTAAAATTTAAGTTGGGGCGAATGAAAAAGGAAGATAGTAGGTTGTTACAACTTTTGAAAAATTCAAGCAAGCACCAAAAAAATTGTGTGAATATGAAAAAAGAAAGAAAAAAGAGAAAAGAAAAAGAATGCTTGCTTGGAAAAGAAAAATAGTGAAAGAATAAGTTGTGAAAAAAGGTTTGTGAAGGTTTGCAACTAAGAAACAAATGGAATGAAGTTGAGGTGTGTAAATAACGTGTTCGGTGAATGTCTCTTTTGCATCGACAATTTCGTTTCAATGGCCTTAGAAATGTCCCTTGTTTGTAAACCCAACCAAGCTACAACCTTAAAGTCCCTAGTGATCTTCTTGCTTCTATATTTTTGCTTTTGATTGTTAGATTTTGTATGAATTGAATTGATATTGGCATTGTTTGTTAGTTGAGTGAAATTGTCCCCGCGGTTGCAAACGTGTAATTTCTTCAATCCTTATTCGAAGAGGAGAGATAGAGTGATTCATTTATGAAAAACATAGTTGTTGATTGATTCATGGCTTTATATTTGCTTTAAGAAGTTAGTTCTTTTACATTGTTTGATTCTGAACATTTGGAACCATTTCTTGTTGCATCATTTGTGTTGAGCCAATTTTATCCATTCTTGGGTGAATCTTAGTCTTGAGCAAATCCTCTTATTGCGAAATGATAGGCATAATTTGCTTGAGGACAAGCAAAAAGCTAGTTGGGGTGAGTTGTTAGATGCCAAATTTCACTTATTTGATCCATCTAATATTGGCATTTTTCACTCATTTTTGTCATGAAAGTGTTGAAAACCACTCTTGTTTTGGTTGGTTTGCAACATTATGAGAAAATCTCTTGGTACGTTTGATTTGCGTGTTATTGTGTAGGAATTATGCATAAAACAAGTGAAAAGTAAGACACAAGAAATGGGCAAGGAAACCAAGACAACATGCAAAACCACCAAAATGCTGTCATGCTCGCTAGGCGAGCTGGTAGCGAACAACTCGCTAGGCGAGCTGGTAGCGAACGTGCCAGCGAAGGCTTCGCTAGCTTGCTCGCTAGGCGAGCAGGCCAACGAACAGTCCTAGAATTAGACAGAACCGAAAGTACCAAAAGTTCGCTAGGTTTGCTAGGCGAACAAGACAGATTCTAAACGTGTATTTAAGTGTTTTTACTGTTTTTTAGGTCATAACTTTCATAACTTTTGATAATTTCATTTTATAAAATTTTGGAACATCGGAACTTATCTCTCTTCATTTTCTAGAGAGAGAAACACAAAACCCTAAGAGGAAGGAGGTAAGATCTTCGATCTCTTGTTGGAGTTTGGATTGTAATCTTTTGATACCTTATGTATTTCATCTAATTTATGTTTGTGAACTAGTTTGGATTCTCTATTGAATGATTATCTTTGATTGCTGATTTGTGGGTCTTGACAAAACCTTTTCACATCTTTGATCTCAGATCTTCTTTTATCAATGAACAAACTTTTGACATGGTTTTCAAGTTGATATTCATTTTATCCTCTATGGTGTTGTGTTGATTAAGTAGCATGGGTAGCATGGGTATGATCAATATAATATTGTGTGGGTATGTGATAATAGTGATGGAGAATGATGTCCATAACCATTTGGCGGATTAGATTAATACATGTAAAAAGGGTTAAGCGTGTGTACGTATTCTGATCATTGTATTTTATGCAAAACAATCGTTTATCTGATATGGGTGTTATCCTTGCTTATCTGTTTATCATTGATTTGAATCGTGATAGAGATATACTTTTCAGATCTGGATCTAGGATGATTACCTGTTAAGTCCTAAATTCTAGAGATAGATTTAGGCTTAACATTTGTGTGAGTATCATATCTTAATGCTCTGTGTTTTGTTTTTGTTGGGTGAGAGATCACCAATGAGACAACACGATTGTTCTCTCGACGCTGCATTAGAGATAAGCTTTGTCGTGCGTGATACGTAAGGATATTAGACGAATGATTGCGCTGTGTTTAATTTGATCAAAAGAATGCATATGTTATCAATTGATGAAATCCAATCCCAACATGTCTCCGTTTATATTTCAGTCTTTATTTTATATTTTCTGTTTTTATCTATGGTTCCTTGAACCTTTTAAACCAAAATTTTTGAAAAATAAGCTTATATATGTAGAGGCCGTTGAACGGTGTTCAAATTGCACTCATCCTTGTGGAGACGACAAAACTGGGTACTTAATATTTTTTGCTTGCTGCTTTACTGCTTCAACCGAAAGTCAGAGTCAACGTAGTTCGGAAAACTACGGGTGAAGGGGGGAAAGGTTGCTCGGCAAGACATCACCGTCTTGTGCCTACGTACCCTCATTTGGTATGAGAAATTAGAGCAAACTTAGTTCGGGCTGACACGACCATAAATTAGTTCAAGTGTTTTAACTGAGTAGGGTTAAAGCTTCGTTCTAGCAGTTAGGTGTATTGTTGCTCGTCCATTGGAGACTTAGGCGTTACCTGTTTGCGGTAGAACCAAGACTTAACACACTCTTTCTGAAAATGATTTTCAAACAATCCCGAGGGATAAAAAGGTATGATGTTTTGTTTTGTGTTTTTTATGAAGAAGTGAATCGAGTTAAGTTTGTAACTCATGTTGCACTAAAGACTATGACTTGAGAGCGAGTGCGTCGTATATCGCCCAAAGGGAATACGCTAAACACTCTAGACAGATTGAGAGGAGGCCCCCCAACTATCATTCCTAAAATACTTAAGGCTCGTAGCGTACACCATTTATTATCCTTTATTAAGTGTCTTAAGAGATTATTAGATGAGAAGAGAGGATACAAACTCTAAGGGGAAACTAACCAACCCTAATGTTATCATGCAATGTGCTCCTAAAGTTGGGATTGAAAGGGAAAATCTATCCTAATGTTATCATGCAAAGGATTGAACACCTAATGTCTCTCCTACTCCCATCTTAAACAGAGGGGCTAGGAATCCTAAGGGATCATGGCAAAAGACAAAGTAAACAACAGATAATTTAATCACAAATGAAATGAAGAAGGAGATGAGATTGACTTGAACAAGTTAATGCAAATGCAAACATGATATAAAAAGATGAAAAGATGAAATATGAGAATGGAAATGATGCAACAAAGACAAATGATCAAAACAAATCGACTTAGACAAGTCAAAGAAGAGTGAGATGAAATGGGAGAAGTCACAACTCCTACAACCATTCAAACATCCATCACTTACACAAATACTAAGCATAAAAAAAAACCAAAAGGACATGATCTTAGAGAAGACGGGAGAAAGAAGCTTGGGAAGCAAGCACATGAACATTATCTCAACCAAACATCCAACATTGATCATGCAAAAGAAATGAATAAACAAGTGCTAACAGTGATTCATTATTCAAGACAAACTCAAAGTGCAAATATGGACACCAAATAATCTTGAATAAGAGGTAAACCACATGGGGGAAGAAGTGGATCATCAAGAGAAAATCCATAAATCAAGTTTATAAACAAGATATAAGCACAAACAAGATCATGGCAAGTGTAAGAAACAAAGTTTCAACACAAACTCACCACCTAAGACAAGTGGAGAATCATGATTTCAAAGTAACTTGTAATGCAAGCCACACAAATGTAAGACCTAAAACAAGTGAACCAGCACCTTAAGCAAGTTATAAACATGTATCAAGACTCATAGGGTGCATATGAGACCCATAAAAGTCATTTCCCAAAGGAACTAGGTCAAACTAGTTTGTATGAACCTCTTCTAAGATGACTTGACTTGTAAGCTTCATAAAAAATAGAAGGATTGTTCAATAAATTCCAAATAAAAAGCACAATATAGCCAATTAAAATGGAAAATAGAAACCAAAGTTTCAAATTCAAATCTATCTCAAGGCATCACCAAACAATTCCATTGTTAAGGGTGCTCCACCTTATCGAGCATTAATCGAGGGTCAACAAAAGTCAAAGCAAAACCAAATGAAAATTGATCACTGGCCACTCAAATTCACCATTAAAGATACTTCAATCCATCGCCTAAGTGATGGAGAATAATTGGTCATAGGGGATATAGGATTGAAGTCCAAATGATCATGACCATACAAGGTATACACCATAAAAGTGATCCAATTGCAAAATTGAAATAAAATAAAATCAGAAACAAAATTTTTGGAAAATTAAGTAACAACTTCAAATGCAAGAAAATATTTTTTGTGAATTTTTTTGATGATGGTGACTATTTTTAAAATAAATAAATGAAAACGGAAATGAAAATAAAATAAAATAGATGGAAAACCAATGGAAGGTGTGTTAAGCAAAATCAATTTGAACTGAAAACAGTGAAAACGTGCATTGGGCCAATCAAACGTGGGGTGTGATTAGCAGATGGGACTAAGCCCAATCCAAAACACAATTAGGTTTAATGAAACTCAGCGTTTCATTAAACCACGTGGAGTCAAACTCCCACGCATGCTTAGTCAAACGAATGAAAACACGCCACATCAAAGGGTCAACGATTCAAACCTCAGCCACATCAGCCTTGGCCTGAAACATGACCAGACGCCGGAGCTAGGGCTCCGGTCGTCTTCTCCGGCATGCCCGTCGGAGCTCAGGCGCGAAAACACGATAAAAATGGGAAAAGTTGGTAGCAAATGAAAGCTCTTTCAACAAGGAATCCAAATCCACTAACCATTTTACAAAAAGGTTCTTAAAAAAGACATGAAAATAGGCCACAATTATTTGAGAGCATGAACTGAAATTGCATCAAACATCAACCAAAATAATCCAAACATGGTCTACATTGAGTAGGACTTCAGATGCAAGCCAAAATGAACCTAATGCAAGTCTAGAATGAGAGAAATGAGTGGAGAATCTTACTGAACGGAGCAGCTCCGTTGGCTCTTGAAATGATACGCAAACTTCAGCTCAAGCTATTTAGTCTTCTCCTTGATCTTCACTGATGAGGAAATGAGTAAAAATTTGGGGAAATAGTCCAAGAAACGGCTGATTCGAAGATTGGAATTTTGGAGAAATTTTGATGTGATACTCTCTTTCTCACGCAACAACAACCATTTTGATGATTAGGGCAAGCAAAAATGCTTTTATGTGGTGGATTTCCAATGACCATGCATGCCCATAATTCTTGGAATGTATGTTTTCAAATTCTTGCCAAAAAAATTCATTTGTACACCACACACGAGTTTGGCCACTTTCCTCCACTTTTGGGTCAACATTAGCTTACTTGGAGTATGTAGAAAACAAGTGGAATGATTTTGGTCATGTAGCAAAGCCTTTCACCAAGTTTCAAATCATGACTTTTTAAGTGATTTTGAGAAAAAAGTAGCACATAATGACTTGAACATGTTGGTCCAAATGTGGTAAAATTCTTTATGACCATGTATTGGTGTGAAAAGATAAAAAATGAGGCCAAAAGGTGACCTGTAATGTAAGATACTTGAACCATGACCAAAAGTTAACACTTCACCTTTTAAAATGGTCCACATGATCACATAATGCACCAAACTCCATGAATTTTGAGTCCATTGTGAATTTGAGACCCTTAGGCACAAGTTTCATGTTCGTCAAAATTGGATTTGAGGCCTTAAAGTTCATGAAAATGACCATTGAAACAAATGACCTATAATGAACTTTCCAAAAATACCCTTGACTTGTTAAGACCATAACTTAAGATCCACACATGAGAATGAGGACTTCTAGGACTTTTTTGAAAGCTAAGGCCATGAGGAACAACTTTCATCTTCATTTTAAGTGTAGGAGAAACTTGATTTTAGGTCAAAAATTCCTTGGAAGTGGGTTGACTTTTAGTTGACCAAAATTATCTTCATCCGAGGACCCTAACTTGTTGGCATCATAACTTGAGATGTACAAACTCAATGGATGACTTATTGTACACAAAATAAAGCCATGAACATGCCCTACGAGGATCATGTTTTCACGAAAAATAGAATGAGCTTACTGTCGCTACTGCGAAAATCGGCGCCGACTATGACAGAAGAGTCGCCACCGTGCGTTATTTATCCCACAAGAGGGAAAGGAAACGCTCAGAGTAAACCTAACACAAAGAGGGAAAGGAATGGTCATCGCAACCAAATCCTGGATTCGAGAGTCGGTTACGCAAGGGGAAGGTATTAGCACCCCTCACGTCCGTCGCACTCGACGGGATCCACGCTTGTTTTCTATCTAAGGGTGTGTTTATCTATCTATTCTAAAGGTCTGGTTTAAAAAGAAAAGAAAATGACTCGGAAAAGTATCGCACTTTATGCCTACGTATTCCCGTCTGAAACGAGAAATCAGAGTCAACGTGGTTCGCCTACCTACGGGAAAGGAGGGAAAGTTTGCTCGCTAGGATATCACATCCTATGCCTACGTACTTTCATACAGCACGAAAGTCAGAGCAAACTTAGTTCGGGCTACGGAAGACACAAGTTTGTCTGACAGTTTTTTATCTCCTTATGAAAGGGTTTTCCTGATTAAGGGTCCAAGCGGACAAAAACAGAGTTTGAATGTTTGTTTTCAGTTTTTTTACGAAAGAACTGTTTTTCAATCTGTTTGCAACTTGTACTGTACTAAAGACTTGTGATCTGAGAGTGACTACGTCGCATGTCACCCTAAGGGTACCATACTAAGCAGCCAGATTACTGAAGAGTGACCCTCCAGCAACCTTTTCTCAAATACCTTAAGGCTCGTAGCGTACAACACGCGTTATCCTTATTACTGTGTTTTTGAATTGTTTTGAGATGAGGAGAGAGACACCCTAAGACTATGGTTGAAAGGGGAATCTACCTACAGTTATCATGCATGGGTCAAAACCTAATGTCTGTCATAATTTCCTCTTGCACAGAGGAAATCAGAGATCCTAGGGGATAAACAGCAAAAGACAGCAAGCAATTACATTAAACAGTAAAATGCATGCAATGCAACAATATAAGAGAGGCAATGGAGAAGACAACAGGCAAGAGGAGACAAGCTCCACCTCAAACCTAGAGGTAATAAACACAAGCAAACAGACAATACAGAGAAAAACAAAAGACACAGAGGAGGCAGCCCAAGCAGCAACTAACTCCTACAGCAAACAGCAACAACAAGGTCTAAACAACACAGTTGAAAAGACAGCAAAGTTGACAACAAGGGCTTCATCTTCAAGCAAGCTTCTATCTTCAAGCTCCAACAAGCACACTCCAAGAAGAGGATTAATCATCAAGATCAAGTTATAATGTTAAGAAACTTAATGACAACCAAAGGAAATCACTAAGAACTCAACATTGCAAATGAAAGGTATCCTCAAGTTCTACTCACTTGGGCATACCACTCATCCGTCCTAAGGAGAGATGGAGCTTCCCAAGGAGGACTTTATGTCATTGGATAGAATAGAGGCAAACAATGCACTCCATGTTTGAAGAAAGAATCAAGACTAGGTCTAAGGCACTTCCTAAAACCCTAATTTCGTAAGCTCCTAAACAAAAGCTCCACAAGAGGAAAAGCCTTCAACTCCAAGCTCCAATCTTCAATCCCAAGCATCTTCAATGAATCCAGAAGCTCCCACAAAAAGAACTCAAGCTTAAACCCATTCCAAAGCAGCCAACCAAACCAAACAATCCAAAGCACTCAAGAGAGGAAACCACAAACACAAGCAACTTGCAAAATACAACTAAAATAGGAAATGAAGTTAAAAAATTCTAATAAAATTCCTAGGGGAACATACATGTTTTAACAACCTAATGTAAAAATATTGAAGCCTAAATCAACTTCTAAGTTATCTAAACAATTCCTACATTGAGATAGGTCAAGGGGATCCACAATTTTGGGAAGGTACTAATCTCAATACCTAAAACAGAACCTAATGTTATTCTAAAAATCCACCAAATATTCTAAGGGAACATACATGCCTACCCTAACACATACTTAAAAATCAAAGCCAAACTCATCACCAATTGGAAGAACAAAATTCAGCAAAACAGATGGTCAAATATGCAAAATTAAAAGAATTAACAAAAAATAAGAAAAATCAAATTAAATTGAAAAATGCATGAAAATGCATTTTATTGATTTCAGAAAATCACAAATTCTCTCAAGATCATGGAGGTATTTTTAAAATAATTTTATGATCAAGAATGAATTTAATATGATTTTTGGAACCAATAAAGCATTTAAAATAAAACAAAATGAATAAAAGAAATAATAAAACTCAGAATAAAACACAACCACAAGATGAGGAGACCAGTCAGCTGATCCAATGCATTAGAGCTTGTCAGCGCATTAAGTGAAACGACCGTGTTTTGATCTCATAATTTCCAAACCAACTTTAAGTCCCATGCGTTGGATCTTCAGATCAGTCAATGGTCCAACCTGGATCTAAGGGCTCAGACATCATCTTCTTCATATTTCCAGTTCACCTGAGTGAGAGTGAGTGTGGTGGTTGGTGGTGGCCGGAGAAGACTCTGGTCGTCTTCTCCGGCGATGGTCCAGGTTCAGGCAACCAAAAATAACAAAGTCTATAACAATTCCACTAGTTTTCAACGTAGATTCCAAATCTTTAATCAAAATCCTCTAGATCGTGCTAGGTTTCAAAATACGAATCCGTTTTCAGAAATAGCATCATCAATAACTCTCACTAAACTCAAAACTAATGGTATAGATCTCTTCATCTCGTTGTGTACATCAACCTGATCTAAACAACTAGCATTAAAACCTTATGAATCAAGAGATTCAAGTCCAAACAGTCATGGCATGTCATCTTCAATCATCACCAATTGAGTCCAAATCAAGCCTAAAACGATCTATGTCAAATCTAGATCCTAACCACAAGTCTAAAGCTAACTGAATCATGCTAAATCATACTGAATTTTGAGAGATGTTAACCTGGTATAGATCTTGAAATAGGTGCAGTTAGAACTCGTGGCTTGCTTCAAAAAGCTCCAGAAACTTTCAATGATCCACAAGGAAGAGATTGCACACCTCAATTTGGCTTGAATTGGCTCCAATCTGAGAATTCGATTTCAAGTTGCAGCTGTGAAATTTCACTTGCTCTTTCTGGTTCTGGCGCGAAATGAGGCTCCACCTTGATCTGAACTCATTCTAATCAATATATAGAAGAGTTTCATGGGCTTTTGGATCCAAACTGAAGCCCAAAATAGTAGTTTGCATTTTCTGGTTTTTTCATTCAAGTGCAATGTATCAGTCGTGTATTGCAAGCTTTGCATTGGTTCTAGAAGATTCTCACACCTTGCACATGTCATTTGGAGCGAAATTGGAATGGAAGAATGGCCTGAATTGCCTTGTGTATGATTTTGCATATGTAACTTACAAGTGAAGTAACCATACGCTATCTCTCAAAATCTGACTTGCACTCAAAATTTTGGTATTGCCAAAGTGTTTGAAATGTGATTTCCAATCAGAAAATGTACTCATTTGCTTGGTTTGAGGCATCTAGCACAAAAATGCATTTTCCCTCCTTTCCATATTTGAAATTTCTTCCTTTTCAAACCATCTTAAGTGACTTTTTGATATGAGCCAAAAAAAACTCTCATGACCACTTGGTTGCACTAAAAACATCATTTTAAGCAAGTTCCATGTTGAACAAATTTCCATTTGAAGCTTGCAAGTTGGAGATTTTGGCCTATGATTGAAAATGACCTATAATCTTACTTTCCCAAAATACCCCTGACTTGTAAACCTCATAACTTGAGTTCTACAAATCAGATTGAAGACTTCTAGTACAATTTAGAAAGCTAAGATCATGAGGAACAACTTTCATGTTGACCAAAAGTTCAGGTGAAACCTCCTTCTAGGTCAAAAATAGCCTTGAAGTCAGATGATTTTCACAGACAAATTTCAGAATCATTTGAGGACCTGTAACTTGTCTGGACCATAACTTGAGTTCTATAAATCCAATGGAGGACTTCTAGTACTCAAATTAAAGGTATTGAGATGCCCTACAAGTTTCAGGTTGGCCAAAGATCCATTTGAAACTTGTATCTTGACTTATGTGGCCTTGAAGTTAGGCACTAAACAAGGTAATTTGCACTGAAACCCTAATTTAGCAACTTCCCACATTCTTGATTATTCTTGATTTGATCTTGGCACAACACCAAAAATGTATTATCACATCATTTCATGAACTCCATGACCTCAAAGTAGGCTTTGATACTCTTCAATTGCATAATTGACCTAGGGTTGATCCAAATGAAACCCTAATTGTCTGTACTTCAACTGGGGCTCTTGCATTTGACACAATGACTTGATTTAGCTCCAACATGGCTCTCTAAGAACCCCATGAGCTCTATACACATCTCATATTCACACCTCATGCTTCACATCCCATTAATGGTCCTCAGCTAATCAAGACCTCCCACCACCTCCTGATGACTTGGATGACTTCTCAAGCTTGGATAAGATTTCTTGCTAGGCTTCTCTTGATAATAATCACACTTGATCCCCTGTTGGATGAATGATATGCCATGATATGCAAATGATAGAACTATGCAAATGATAATGCAATGAAACATAAACCAGGTAAAAGATGTTGAGCAAATTTTGGGGTGCAACAGCTGCCCCTATTCAAACGGCTTGGACCCGACTAGGTGAAGAGCGAACGGCCTTCAAACAATCGAGGTAAAAGACGGTTGAATACCAAGAAACCCGAAAATTTGCCAACTGCAGACTCGAACTGCACAAACTATTCGGAGAACAAAATCCACCAAATTATACTCCATCTTTGCTATGGGGTTTGTCAGTACAAAAATACAACTTCTCTGCCTATCCCAGCATCTTTTTCTAATCACATGACTCCATCACTCGAATGGGTATGAATATCTTTGTTAACAGAATACAATTTTTCTGACGCTTTTACTGGGGAAACAACTCTGCCAACAACACAGGGAATAACTTTGGCGACTTCCACTGAGGAAATAGTTTTATCAACAAATAAGAAATAACTCTGCCAATAATACAGGAAAATAACTCTGCCAACAACACAGGAAAATAACTCTGCCAATAATACAGGAAAATAACTCCGTCACCACTACGGGAAATAACTCTGTCCAGTACAGGAAAATAACTCTGTCACCACTACGGGAAATAACTCTGTCCGATACAGGAAAATAACTCCGTCACCACTACGGGAAATAACTCTGTCCGATACAGGAAAATAACTCCGTCACCACTACGGGAAATAACTCTGTCAAATACAGGAAAATAACTCCGTCACCATTACGGGAAATAACTCTGTCCGATACAGGAAAATAACTCCGTCACCACTACGGGAAATAACTTTGTCCGATACAGGAAAATAACTCCGTCACCACTACGGGAAATAATTCTGTCCTAATACAGGAAAATAACTCCGTCACCACTACGGGAAATATCTTTGGATACAACTTCTCTGCTTATCTTTGCAGTAGCTAACTCCATCAATCAAATGGGTAACAAAGTACTGGTCCAATCTTCAAACTTTTAGCGCGGACATGGCAGCAAATTTGAGAAGGACTATACTGGGGCTTTTCTGGACCCAAACTGCCAGACACCTACTTCGACATAGGCGGCAACTTCCAAAAATTGATTCACGAAATCTTTTGATACTGACATAACAACAATTTTGAAGAAATACTCCGCTGGAGGGGTAAGAGAAACTAATCCAAGCAACTCTGTGGGGAATAATGACAAAACGAACATTATCATTACATGTCTCACGCCAAGACCTGGCTTATCTGGTAATTAATTTGAGCAAGAGCTCCCTCCACCTGCAGGGAAAACAACACTTGAAAACAAAAGGTTAACCAACCTGGCTTATGTTTCAAAATGCGTATGTTTGACAATGGCGTAATTCTCCATTCGACATGGAAATGCTACGCGTGTGGGTAGATGCAAATATGATGATATATGCAAATGCTAACGCAGGCTCAAACTGCTGAGAAAAACTTTGGTATGAAATGGCTGAGGACAAAACCAACTCCGCTGGGAATGAACGGGTATCCCAAAGTATTCCGGCAAAATAAATGCCGAAAACAACAACCAACTCTGCTGTGGAGAGATCAGACATTTGGGAAGAAAACACAAACCCTGCTGGGGAAAGATGCGACCCTTCTGGGTGAAGAACTACACTGTCGGGACACAGTCTACAAACTCGAAGCTACAAACTCTGTTGAGGACAATCATCCTGATGAAAGAATGACGACCTGTGGGGAAAGGAATAACCATCCTCTGGGGAGGCGTCCTCTGCCGGGGATATTGATTTTGACCTGCTGGGGATATCCTATGGACAACTTCCATGAGGATACTCTTCAGGCGACATTCCTGGTGATACTTTCTCGGGGAGGACAATTCCACATCTGGTAGGAATAAGCGCCGTCTCCACTCTCTGGGGATAAGATACGACTTGCTAAGGAACGACATCAACTGAAGTCAGGCCCTACGTCAAGAGACATTGGCTGGGGAATACAATTCCTGACCGTTTGCTTCAAAGGTAAGGACCCTGCAAAACACAAACGAGACAAAACAAATCTATACAACAAAATCTATCCGAGTTAATATCCGTGACGTTTATTCAGTCAATTCGAAGTTTTAACAATTATTGGAAAGGGCCAGCAAGTTTATGCAAGTGCAAATTCATCAAAAACATTGGCATTTTTCACAAACAAAACAGTAAAGAACAAGCATCAAGTACCGAATAACATGCTATATTGAATGGGCTTGTAAATAGGCAAAGCTTTGTACACTGGATGTAACTCCTGAAAAGAGGAAGTTACGCACAAGCAAAATACAATATATGCACAAGAAGCACAAAGAAAGATACAAAACAAATTTGATATACATGTCGGCAACGTGGTACAGACAAACACCATGAGCTGATCCTCCTATGACTCGCCCGACTCTGGCGCTTTCTCGGTACTCGATCTTCGGAAGAGATTGTTTTGGATATACGACCCTCAGGTACTCCCAAACCACTAAGCAACGCAATATCAAACTCGGACCGCAGTCATTTGCTTTTTCAATCCCTAACTTTTGCGTGAATCGCCCTTTGCGGGTTTTCAATTCACCGGGATACCCTTTTTTGCCGAAGTTGCCCTTTTCAGGTTTTCAACTTCGCGGGTGTACATCTTTTCAATTTTATCCCAAACTTTTGCCCGAACCTTTTATTCCTTTTTTATGGTTCGCCGAGATGCCCCATTTTTGCCTGGACTCTCTTTTCTGTCCAGCGGGTCACTTTAAGCAAAGTATTTTTTTAACTGCGTCCGAATTCACAGGAGACGTAAAGTCCTCACCATCCATGGTGGATAACAACAAGGCTCCTCCAGAGAAAACCTTTCTGACGACATATGGACCCTCGTAGTTGGGAGTCCATTTGCCCCTGTGATCCGATTATGGTGGGAGAATCTTTTTCAACACAAGATCGCCCGTCTGAAAGCTTCGAGGGCATACCTTCTTATCGTAAGCTTTCTTCATCCGGCTCTGATACAACCGACCATATGCGAGAGAAGCCAGTCTCTTTTCATCCATTAGACTGAGCTGGTTTAGTCTATCTTTTACCCATTCTGCCCCATCAAGTTGGACATTGCGTAAAACCCTCAAAGAAGGAATCTCAACCTCCAATGGTAACACTGCCTCCATACCATACACCAATGAGAAAGGGGTTGCCCCGATTGACGTGCGTACCGTCGTACGATAACCGTGCAAAGCGAAAGGCAACATCTTATGCTAGTCCTTGTAAGTCACAACCATCTTCTGAACAATCTTCTTTATGTTCTTATTGGCCGCTTCGACAGCGCCATTCATCTTGGGCCGATAGGAAGAAGAGTTGTGATGCTCGATCTTGAAATTCTGACACAGCTCTTTCATCATCTTGTTATTCAAGTTTGAGCCGTTGTCGGTGATAATCCACTCCGGGATTCCATATCTGCAGATAATATCTCTTTTGATAAATCTGGCTACCACTTGTTTGGTGACATTAGCATATGACGCTGCTTCCACCCATTTGGTGAAGTAATCAATAGCTACCAAAATGAACTGGTGTCCGTTTGATGTCGTGGGCTTAATCTTGCCAATCATATCAATTCCCCACATCGAGAAAGGCCACGGTGAAGACATAACATTCAAAGGGCTCGGAGGCACATGAATTTTGTCCGCATAAATTTGACATTTATGACACCGCTTCGCGAACTTGAAACAATCTGTTTCCATCTTTAGCCAATAGTAACCTGCCTGCAACAGTTTTCTCGTCATTGTATGTCCACCAACATGCGTACCAAATGTATCTTCATGGATCTCTTCCATGAGCAACTTAGCCTCTTTCTCGTTCACACATTGCAACAACACCAAGTCGTGGTTTCTCTTGTACAGGACGCCATCCGGATTCAAATAAAAATTGCCAGCCAATCTCCTAAGAGTCTTCTGATCTCGACTGGACGCCCCAGCCGAATACTCTCGGTTCTTCAGGAAATTCTGGATATCGAAATACCACGGTTTGCCATCGGATGTTTCCTCAATGGCGAATATAAAGGCGGGCCTATCAAGGCGAGAGATAACAATCCTGGGAGCCTCATTCCAGAAGTTAAATTTATACATTGAAGACAACGTCGCAAGAGCGTCGACCATCTGATTTTCTGCTCGTGGCACGTGATGCAATTCTACTTTGTCAAAGAAAGGCAACAATCTCCTTGCATAATTCATATAGGGTATCAGATTGGGCTGCCGCATCTCCCATTCTCCTTTAATCTGGTTGACCACTAGAGCAGAGTCCCCGTATACATCAAGATATTTGATTCTCAAATCAATAGCCTCCTCAAGACCCATGATGCACGCCTCATATTCAGCCTCATTATTGGTAACTGGAAAGGTCAATCTGGAAGTAAAGGGAATGTGCGTCCCTTGAGGAGTAGTGATAATTGCCCATATTCCACTACCGTAGGAGTTAACAGCGCCATCAAATATCAACTGCCATTTGGAACCCAACTCTGGACCTTCATCCGGCAACGGCTCATCACAATCTTTAATTTTCAAGTACATGATATCCTCGTCAGGAAAATCAAACCTCATTGGTTGGTAATCTTCAATCGGCTGCTCCGCTAGGTACTCTGACAGAACACTACCTTTGATAGCCTTTTGAGAAACATATTGAATATCATATTCTGTCAGCACCATCTGCCATCGAGCAATCCTCCCGAAGAGTGCTTGCTTTTCAAATACGTATTTGATCGAATCCATCTTTGAAATTAGCATGGTTGTATGGTTTAGCATGTACTGTCTCAAACGTTTGGCAGCCCAGGCTAGCGCACAACACGTCTTTTCGAGCATTGAGTAACGGGATTCACAATCTGTGAACTTTTTACTCAAGTAGTAAATCACATGCTCTTTATGTCCAATCTCGTCATATTGACCGAAAACACAACCCATACTTTCCTCAAGAACCATCAAATACATAATCAATGGTCTTCCGGCTATTGGGGGTATCAATATTGGAGGTTCTTGCAAATATTCTTTTATTTTTTCAAACGCCCTTTGACAATCTTTATTCCAGGTCACAGCCTGATTCTTTTTCAACAATTTGAATAATGGCTCGCATGTAACGGTTAGGTGAGATATGAACCGAGCAATGTAGTTCAACCTCCCTAAAAACCCATGCACTTCTTTTTCTGTTTTAGGCGTTGTGTCGCTACTGCGAAAATCGGCGCCGGCTGAACAGAAGAGTCGCCACCGTGCGTTATTTATCCCATGGGAGGGAAAGGAAACGCTCAGAGTAAACCTCGCACAACACGGGAAAGGTATGGTCGTTGCAACCAAAACCTGGATTCGGGAGTCGGTTACGCAAGGGGAAGGTATTAGCACCCCTCACGTCCGTCGTACTCGACGGGATCCATGCTTGTTTTCGGGTATGGATTGTTATTTCTATCGAAACTAAGGTCAGGGGTTAAAAGAAAATCAAATGAAAATAAAATGACTCGGCAAAGTATCGCACTTTATGCCTACGTATTCTCGTCTGGAACGAGAAATCAGAGTCAACGTAGTTCGCCTACCTACGGGAAAGGAGGGGAAGGTTGCTCGCTAGGATATCGCATCCTATGCCTACGTACTTCCACACAGCATGGAAAATCAGAGCAAACGTAGTTCGGGCCACGTACGACACAAGTCTGTCTTGATTATTTTTATTCCTTCCGAAAAAAGGGTTTTTCTGCTTAACAGTCCAAGCGGACAAAAATGACGTTTTGATGAGTTCACATTCTTTTGCGGAAGAAGTGTCTTTTATTGTGTTTGAAATCTTTATGGTGTTTTTCTGTTTGTTTTGAGGAAGAAGAGACAGAACTCTAACCTACGGTTGCAAAGGGAATCAAACTAACCTAACGTTATCATGCATGGGTTAATACCTAGTGTCTATCATGCTCCTCTCTTGCACAGAGAGAAACAAAGATCCTAAGGGAACAGACGGAAACAGAAACAATATCAGATATATACAGTAATACGGTAAAATGCATGGATGCAACAATACAAGCGAGGCAAGGGCGTCCCACTCAACCTCGAACCTAGAAAACAATAGGCAAAAGTGAACAGGCTTCACTTTCAACCCAACAGGTTAAACAGCAAACAATACAGTCAGGAAAACCAATCAATACATCAGCAATGAAATACAACAAAGATAAACAGCCACAGCAGCCCTGCATCAACACCTATCTCCAAGTCATCATCAAACAACTATAAGCTTCAGGCAAGAAGCAATCTCCATCTCCACAGCTTTCCAGCAAGGTCTTGATCATCAATCTTCGGCCTACAATGGCTTTTCTTCAAGTCCCAAACTCCAGGAGAAACATCAGTCAACCAGATGAAGTGAATGAATGTTAGACAGTTAATTACCTACCAAGGGTGGTTCATCAACTGTTAACATTAAACAGACAGTTTCCTCTCAAAAGTTCTATCCTTCAAATACATTCACTGATCCTTCCAAAGGAAGGAGGTGGATATTTGAAAGAGACTTTGAATCATAGAGAAAGGATGGATGCAGACAAAGCATTCCATGTTTGAGAAACAAGCTTTCTAATCTAGAGCTCTGCCTAGCTCCTAAACCCTAGTCTCCTCAACAGCTGCTAGCAAGAATCTCCTCTCCAATCTCTGGAAGTTGGTCTTCAGTCTCTGGATCTCCAATGGCTTCATCATCACAAGTCTTCAGCTCTCCCAATCCCCAGACAATCCCAATACCCATACAGACAAACAAATAATCCCCAGAGGGCACACCACACCAATCAAACAAATATAGCAGTATATACTAATAGCAGTAGGGGAATCCTAGTGATTTCTAAGGGATCTAATAACTACCCATAGTCCCTATAGTCCCATAGCTAAAATGTTCTATCTCTAAGTCCTAAGGGAAATGAATTAATTCTCCTAAGTTGTCACTTAAACCCTAATTCTGTTCATGTTGTTTTCACCTAAACTAAACACCTAAAATTAATTCCTAAAAATGGGAACTAAATTGCATATACAAGTTAACAATGTCTACTAATCAACCTAAAAAGAATGGGTTAAAAATATTATAGCAACTACTAGAACAAAAATTATCAAATTCATGTATGAAATGAAACACCTGAAATAGGCATTTATTTGGAAAATATGGGAAAAATATCAAATAAAAAATAAAATGCAATTTTTATTTTTTATAATTTTCTAGACATCTTGAAGAAATTAATGCAAAAAGAATCAATTGAAAATATGCATTTTTCTATTTTTTATGATTTTTTAAAGGATGAGAAAATATTAAAGAAATTAAAATGACAAAAATATGAAATAAAAGGAGAGGGGGGTCTGAATAGCCAACGCGCTCAGTTATTTTTCCAGGTGGGCCACAGAGCAGGGGGTGTGAATAGAAGAACCACTAGGCCCATGAAGCACTCAGAAACAAACAAAAATAAAAAAAGGTGAGAACGGTGCAAATAGTCATTATTCCAGTTGAATATCATTGGGCCTGCGCTTGGGAGGGTGTTATTAGCAATGAAAGTTTGAGCCCACTCAGAAACTTAAGTGAAACGCATCATTTCACTCCTAGGTCTTCCCTCCGTTTTCAACTTCAAACCACAGCCGTTGGATTAGACTCAGAGTCATGGTCAAACAATAGATCCCACGGCTATCCATCATCGTCCCCAATTATCATTTAGGGTTTCAGAAAAACCCAGTCTCATGCATGATTCTTCCATCTCTTCGTGCTCTCTCCATTCTCCATGAAAGCTCATGATGCAAAGAGCAAAGATGCTCTATCAACTCTCCTCTACACAACCATACCATTATCTCTTTCTGAAACTCACTCAAGAAGCAAACCCGATAGGGGTAACAGATAGAATCCACCATGAACACCTGTCATCAACCATACCAAACCTTGCCAATCTTTACCCTAGCGTAATCTACATCTTCCACTGATCATTCTAAGCCACTAATCTAAGGTTATCTTGCATTATCATTGATGTTATGCTCTCTAACAGAATTAGTGCACTCTGGTCAAACTCCATGAAACTTGTCCAAACCTACCAAAATCAATCACCTAACTATGCCTAACCCTTCTATGCTAACAAATTTCTATAATCCTAACTAAACTAAGCAATTCGAACAGAACTCTAACCTGATGCAAATGGTGAAAACAGCTATGCAACTCCTTGGATATGATGCTTGCAGTGATTGGGAATGGATCAGTGATCTTGATTAGGGGTTCTGTATGCAATGGATCTTGTGCAAACTCCTTGAATCTTGTGCTTGAAACCTTCATGCAAATTGGATGATGAAGATGGATGGTACAATCCTTGCTCCAATATGCCAAATCTTTGATGGAATTCTGATCTAGGAAAGGTATTGATGATGATTCAAGCAAGAAATGTGGAAATTGATGGAGATTTGAGAGGGTTTGAGAAGCTTTTGCAAAATGAAGAAAGTGAATGAAACTTGTGATTTTGAGAGAATGAGATCACCAAACATGGCATGAACCATCTCATATCAATATATACATGAGGTTAGAAACTCCTAGAAGCTTGGAGAAACTTCCCATGTGTGATTTCCCTTGGATTTGGTTTATGTATCTTCCATTACAAGTAACCATGAATAACTCTTAAAATGTGAACTAAGCTCAAAATTCTAATTTAGCCAATGTCTTTAAAATGATCTTTCTATTCAAAATGACCTATAATTTTGCTTCATTTGGCCAAAATATGGAAAATCTCATTTTTAAGTCCATTTTTATTCATTAAATCCAACAATTTTGAAACCTTGTGCTATGAATCTTTCCAATCTCTCATGGTCACTTTTCTAGACTCAAAATGTCATTTGGAACAAGTTTGATGGTGTAAAGTTTTCCATTTGAAGCATCCTTGTATGAGTTTTGGGCATAGGTTGAAATGACCTGTAATTCTCAAATGACCAAAATACCCTTTGCTTGCCAAGACCATAAGTAAAGTTCCACAAATCATATGAAGGCATACTATACCATTCTAGAAAGCTAAGACAATGAGGAACAACTCTTATGTTGACCATAAATTCATTTGAAATCTCCTTGAGGGGTAAAAATTGCTTGGAAGTCAAGTCACTTTCACAGACAAAATTTCAGATACCTCAGATGACCTGTAACTTGCAAGGACCATAACTTGAGTTCTATAAATCTCCTTGATGTCTTCCACCACTCAAATTAAAGGTCTTGAGATCCTCTACAAGTTCCATGTTGGCCAAGGATCCATTTGAAATTTGTATTTTGACTTATCTTGCTTGGAAATTTGACCTAAACTAGGGGATTTTACATAGAAACCCTAATTTAGAAACTCCTCTTCTCCTTGATTTCTCTTGAATTCTTCTTAGCATAACAACATATCCTTATTTACATGTCAAATGGTGAACCCCACATCTCTCCAATAAACCTTAATGCCCTTCCATCAGTCATTTGACCTAGAGTTGACCCAGGGTTGACCCAGATGAAACCCTAGTTGACTGTCTTCAACTGTAATTCTTGTGATCATACCAATGACTTGTCTCCTTCTCCAAATGACTTTATAAGTCCTCCAAGATGTCTAGACACTCCCCATGCCTTCAATTCACAGCTCATACTTTCCTTATTGATCCCCAGATACACTCAGTTAGGAGATAGATGAACTGCTTGATCCATTGACTTGATAGCTTCCCAATTCTTTCTGATGACTTGAATGAGATTGAACTTGAATAATAACCTCTTGACAGGCCTCCAGAGATGAGAATAATGATTGGTTCCCTGTTGAATGACTTGCTATGCTTATGCTATGCAGATGAGTAACCTATGTACATGACTCTATATGCAAATGCTAATGATATTGAAACATAAACCAAGTGAATAAGGTTGGGCAAATTTTAGGGTGCAACAGCTGCCCCTATTCAAGCGACTTGGACCCGATTGGGTGAAGAGCCCGGAGCCTTCAGGCATTCGCGGTACGAGACGGTTGAATACTAGGAACCCGGAAATTTGCCAACCGCAGAAATAAACTGCGCCCCTGCTTGGAGGACGACATTCATCAGCTGAATCTGACTGTTACGGCAACCCACTGATCTTGTGCTGGGGACTCCTTTCATCAGCCTGAAAAAGATTTTTATCATCGCAGAGATAGAACATTGTCCACGTCAGGACGCCTGCTTCGTCAATTCGGAAAACTTCAACAACTTTGCTGGGGATGGCTCGTTTGCCTTCTCGTCAGAAATAAATCGTCCACGTTAGGAATAAACTCTTCCACGTTAGGAATAACACCGTCCTTGTAAGGAATAACACCGCCCACGTAAGGAATAACACCGTCCACGTAAGGAATAACATCGTCCACGTTAGGGCTAAGACTTCGTCTGGATCTGTCCGCGTCAGGACTACACTTTCCGCGTCAGGAATAATCTTTTCCACGTAAGGAATCAATCTCGATATGTCCGCGTAAGGACTCAATCTTTCCACGTAAGGAATAAACTCGTCTTTCCACGTAAGGAATCTCCAACTCTTTCCACGTAAGGAAACCAATTTTCTTCCACGTAAGGAAACCAACTTGATCTGTCCATGTAAGGACTCCTCTCCTTCCACGTAAGGAATGCATCTTCGTTCCACGTAAGGACTCAAACTTGTCCACGTTAGGACTACATCGTCCACGTTAGGACCCACCTTTCCCCGTTAGGAATAACTCTCTTCTTGATTTGTCCACGTAAGGACTCCATCTTTCCACGTTAGGAATTAGTCTTCTTTCCACGTAAGGAATAACTTGATCTGTCCACGTCAAGACTAAATTTTTCCACGTAAGGAATAGACCTGTCCACGTCAGGACTCTCGTTTCGTCTTGATTTGTCCACGTCAGGACTCGCCTCTTGACTTACTGAGAAAATAAAACTTGTCCACGTTAGGACCCATATCTCAACCTGCTGAAGAAATAAACTTGTCCATGTCAGGACTTGCGCGTCTTTGACTTGCTGGGGAAACAAGACTGTGTCCACGTCAGGACTCATACTCTGCCCACAACACGAAGAAGGATAAACTTGTCCACGTCAGGACCCTACACTCAATCAATACCGAGAACTCGAAGCTATCCCCGTTAGGACTAACACATACCGTCAAACTGGAAGAAATGTCCACGTTAGGACTCCACACTCCATCAATCCTGAGAAATCGAACCTGTCCACGTTAGGACTAGCACCTCCCATCAGCCCGGGGAAATAAATCCGTCCACATTAGGACACTCACTTCTCTAGCACAACGAAATCCCATCAATAAAATTGTCCACATCAGGGCTCATTTCTCTATCGATCCCAAACCACAAACTTCTTAGCACTGACGTGACAGCAACTTCGGAGCTGACTCTACTGGAGATATCTGAAAACCAAACTACTGGATGCCTGCTCTGATAACCGGCGGTAGCCTTTGAAATTCTGGTTCATGAAACCTTTTAATGCTGACGTAACAACAACCTTGAAGGAAACAAATCGCTGGTCGGACTAGAGAAACTTCAACAAGAAACCCTGGCGGGGAAACAAGTAACTCTGCTTAGGGACAAAGAGAAATTTATCCTGCTGACTCTGTGGGGAGTAGTGCCAAAGCTGACACTTCGTCGAATGTCTCATGCCGAGACTTCGAATGCTTGGTGATTCATCTGAGCAAAATCTCTCTCTACCTGCAAGAGAAACGATACTTGAAGCAAACGGTTAGCCAACCTGGTTTATGTTTCAAAATGTATGTGTTGGATAACGACGCAATGCCCCATTCGTCATGGAAACGCTGCGTTTTTTATTTGATGGATGCAAGTATGACACTATATGCCAATGCAAATGCGGACTTGAACTGTCGAGATACAGGAACTGTTTCAGCAAAATAAATGCTGAAGATAATGCTGACTCCGCTGGGGATAGCCAGATGCTATAGAATTATTCCAGCAAAATAAATGCTGGAAAAGGGAAGTTGACTCAGTTGGTAAAATTGGGAACTTAAACCAACACCTCGTTGAAGTAATACCCTGCTGGGGAATATAACTCTGCTAGAGAATAGCAGATGCGCCTGGTATGATTGAACTTCTGCTGGAGAGTGGACGGATATCACACGGTATTTTGACAAAATAAATGCTTGGGCGTACCACCAACTCTGCCTGGTAGAGTCTTAATCTTCGAATTCCACTGGGAGGAATGAAAATACTTGCTGAAAAGAGAACTCCACTGGGGGATGGAATGATTCTCTTGGGGGA
Organism: Lathyrus sativus; assembly: GCA_963859935.3. NCBI lineage: Eukaryota > Viridiplantae > Streptophyta > Magnoliopsida > Fabales > Fabaceae > Lathyrus > Lathyrus sativus. The sequence continues at coordinate 549,266,981 of OZ012741.1, forward strand.
AAATCAACTGACTCCGCTGGGGAAGAGTAGATGACCCTGCGGGGAAAGGTAAACTGCCTGAATACAGCTCACCGATATTAATCTTCTGAGGCTAGCCCACTCTGCTTGAGATAAGGAATCCTTCCGGGGGACACCACACCGCCTGAATACAGCCTACAATTTTGGAATCGCCAATTCTGCTGAGAATAAATGGCTTTGTAGGAGAATATCCTTTGGATAAGCTACGACCAGCTGGGGAATTCTATCCTTCTTCAGGAAGAACATGCATGACCTGCGTGGAGATCAAGTCTTTCGTTATTGCAATCTTTTGATAATCTTCCTCGTACGGTTATGAAACCTGCAACAACACAAACAAGACAAGACAAGCCTATGCAACCAAATCGATTCAGGTTAGTGACGTTATTTTCAGTTAATTCAAAGCTTTAGCAATTGTTGGCAAGGGCCAGTGATGTCATACACATGCTAGTTCCAATAAACTTAGGCGTTTTATCATGCACAAAACAGTAAAGGACCAGCATCAAGTACTGAATAACATATTTTATTGATTGGGCCCCTGAATGGGCGGAGTTTTTGTACACGGGATGTAACTCCTGAAAAGAGGAAGCTACGCAAAGCAGATATACAAGTATGCACAATAAGCATAAATACTTTGACAAATTAAATTTTGTACACATGTCGGCAACGGGATGCAGACGAACACCACGAACTGATCCTCCTATGACTCATCCGACTCTAATGCTTTCCCGGTAACCCTACTTCCGAAGCGGTTGTATCCGATAATCGACCCCTCAGGCATTCTCTCGCACTGATGCTCACCGCAGTATCAAATTCGGACCGCAGTCATTTGCTTTTCAAATCCCTAACTTTTGTGCGAACCGCCCTTTACGGGTTTTCAGTTCACCGGGATACCCTTTTTTGCCGAAGCTGCCCAGTGTAGGTTTTCAACTTCGCGGGTGTACATTTTTTCAATTTTATCCCTAACTTTTGCCCGAACCTTTTATTCTGTTTTTGGTTCGCCAGGATGCCCCATTTTTGCCTGGACTCTCTTTTTTCTGTCCAGCGGGTCAATTTTAAGCAAAGTATTTTTTAACTGCGTCCGAATTTACAGGTGACGTAAAGTCTTCACCGTCCATGGTGGACAATAATAAAGCCCCTCCTGAAAAGACTTTCCTGACAACGTATGGCCCTTCGTAGTTGGGGGTCCACTTGCCCCTGTGATCTGCCTGCGGCGGAAGAATCCTTTTCAGCATAAGGTCGCCCGTCTGAAAGCTTCGCGGATGTATCTTTTTGTCATATGCTTTCTTCATTCGGCTTTGGTACAAACGACTGTATGCTAGAGAAGCTAGCCTCTTCTCATCCATCAAACTCAATTGGTTCAACCTGTCTTTCACCCATTCTGCCTCGTCCAGCTGTACGTCTCGCAATACCCTCAGAGAAGGGATCTCAACTTCCAATGGTAATACCGCCTCCATTCCGTATACTAACGAGAACGGGGTTGCCCCGGTTGATGTGCATACCGTCGTACGATAACCGTGCAAAGCGAAAGGTAACATCTCGTGCCAATCCTTATAGGTCACCACCATTTTCTGGACAATCTTCTTGATATTCTTATTGGCCGCCTCAACAACGCCATTCATCTTGGGTCGGTAAGGGGAGGAGTTGTGATGTTCGATCTTGAAATTCTGACAGAGCTCCTTCATCATTTTGTTATTCAGGTTTGAACCGTTGTCCGTGATTATCCGCTCAGGGACCCCATATCGGCAAATGATATCTCTCTTGATGAATCTGGCCACCACTTGCTTCGTTACATTTGCGTAAGACGCCGCTTCTACCCACTTGGTGAAATAATCGATTGCTACTAGGATGAACCGATGCCCATTAGAAGCTGTCGGCTCGATCTTTCCAATCATATCGATCCCCCACATCGAGAATGGCCATGGTGATGACATCACATTTAGAGGGCTCGGAGGCACATGGATCTTATCAGCATAAATTTGGCACTTGTGGCACTTCCTTGCGAACTTGAAACAATCAGTTTCCATAGTCAGCCAAAAATAACCTGCCCGCAGCAGCTTTCTCGTCATAGCATGCCCACCAGCATGCGTACCAAAGGTACCTTCATGTATTTCCTCCATGAGCAGCTTGGCCTCTTTCTCGTCTACGCAACGCAACAACACCAAGTCGTGGTTTCTTCTGTATAAGACGCCATCCGGATTCAAATAGAAATTGCCCGCTAATCTCCTGAGAGTCTTCTGATCTTGACTGGATGCCCCAGCCGGATACTCTTTATTCTTCAGAAAATTAAGGATATCAAAATACCACGGTTTATCGTCGGATGCTTCATCAATAGCAAACACAAAGGCAGGCCTGTCAAGCCGAGAGATAATTATTCGGGGAGCTTCGTTCCAGAAGTTGACTTTGTACATGGAAGACAAAGTGGCCAGGGCGTCAGCCATCTGATTTTCTGCTCTCGGTACGTGATGCAATTCAACCTTGTCAAAGAAAGGCAACAATCTCCTTGCATAATTCATGTAATGTATCAAGTTGGGCTGACGCGTCTCCCATTCCCCTTTGATCTGATTCACCACCAGAGCTGAGTCTCCGTATACGTCCAGATGTTTGATTCGCAAATCAATGGCTTCTTCAAGCCCCATTATACAAGCTTCGTATTCGGCCTCATTATTGGTAACAGCAAAGGTCAATCGGGCAGTGAACGGGATGTGCGACCCGTGTGGCGTAGTGATGATTGCCCCTATTCCGCTACCGTAAACGTTTACCGCTCCGTCAAATATCATCTTCCATTTGGAACCCAACTCTGGCCCTTCGTCTGGCAGCGGCTCTTCACAATCTTTCATCTTTAGGTACATGATATCCTCGTCAGGAAAGTCAAACCTCATCGATTGGTAATCTTCAATAGGCTGCTCCGCCAGATACTCAGACAGCACACTCCCCTTTATAGCCTTTTGCGAGACGTATTGAATGTCATATTCAGTCAAGACCATCTGCCAACGGGCAATTCTCCCTGACAACGCCTGCTTTTCGAATACATATTTGATAGGATCCATCTTTGAGATGAGCATGGTTGTATGACTCAGCATGTATTGCCTCAAACGCTTGGCGGCCCAGGCTAGCGCGCAACAAGTTTTCTCAAGCATTGAGTATCGAGATTCACAATCTGTAAATTTCTTACTCAAGTAGTAGATCGCATGCTCTTTTCTTCCTGTCTCGTCGTGCTGACCGAGAACACAACCCATGCTTCCCTCCAGAACTGTCAAATACATGATCAAGGGTCTCCCTGCCACCGGGGGTATCAAAATAGGAGGCTCCTGCAAATACCGCTTTATTTTATCGAACGCCTTTTGACAATTTTCGTTCCACGTCACAGCTTGATCTTTCTTCAACAGCTTGAATAATGGTTCACACGTGGCAGTCAGGTGAGATATGAACCGAGCGATGTAGTTCAACCTCCCTAAAAACCCGCACACCTCTTTCTCTGTTTTAGGCGTCGGCATTTCTTGGATCGCTTTTATTTTAGTAGGATCGACCTCTATTCCTCTTTCGCTTACGATAAACCCCAGCAGCTTACCCGATCTCACCCCGAAGGTGCATTTGTTAGGGTTCAGCCTCAGCCTGAACTTCCTGAGCCTTTTAAATAACTTCAGCAGATTCACCAGATGCTCTTCCTCCGTCTGGGATTTGGCAATCATATCGTCAACATAAACTTCGATCTCTTTATGCATCATATCATGGAAAAGAGTCGTCATCGCACGCTGATATGTTGCCCCAGCATTTTTCAAACCAAAGGGCATCACTTTGTAGCAAAATGTTCCCCAAGGCGTTATGAAAGTAGTCTTCTCCATATCCTCTGGCGCCATTTTAATCTGGTTATAGCCTGAAAAGCCATCCATGAAGGAGAATACGGAGTATTGAGCAGTATTATCAACTAGCACGTCAATATGAGGAAGCGGAAAATCGTCTTTTGGGCTTGCTTTATTCAAATCTTTATAATCCACGCACATTCGAACCTTGCCATATTTCTTTGGCACTGGTACGATGTTAGCAACCCATGAGGGATATTTTGTCACAGCCAGGAAACCAGCATCCCACTGTTTCTGAACCTCTTCATTGATCTTCACCGCCATATCTGGTCTCGTTCTGCAAAGCTTTTGTTTGACCGGTGGGCACTCTTCTTTCAATGGCAGACGGTGCACAACCATATCTGTATCGAGCCCTGGCATATCTTCATACGACCAAGCGAATACATCACTATACTCTCGGAGCATTTCAACCAGTCTTCGCTTGATATCGCTCTGCAGTGCGGCTCCGATACGAATATTCTTCTCAACCCCTTCCGACCCCAAGTTGATAATTTCGATGACCTCGTCATGAGGCAGAATGACTCTTTCCTCTTGCTTCACCAACCAAGACAGTTCTTCAGGAACGTCACTATCTTCGACAACCTCTTCTTCGGCCTGAAATACCGGGTGCTCAAAGTCGGGACGAGTCATAGGTGGTTCAAGGATGTCGTCTGAAAATGTTATCCTGCAAAAGGAACGGTTAAGTGCTTCAAAATGCGTATAAAGCGAATAACCGCGTTGCCATTTTATTGAAAAATACAAAATAAGAAAGACAGAGATTACAGTATTTGCACATGAAAAAACGCCATTTATTTAATGATTAACACGCAATGTTCATAACAACACAGCCCTAAACAAATCCTGATGCCCCGGGAAAGACATCAGATTATTCAACAATTAATAAAGCAAAGCATTACTGTTTAAGAGTCACAGGAACAAGCTCCTGAATAGACCAGTTGCACAGTCCTTGTCCTGGCGTGCTTGGCTGAATCCAGGCATCCATATCACAGTCGTTGTCTCCTTCGTCAGACTCCGAAGCAGCGTTGATGGTTTCATGACATACTCCACTGGCAGAGATGGTTATTGGCCCTCTGAAACGGGGTGCCCCCACAGCAGGAGTTGATGACGGCGGTTGGTATCCCAGCCCGAACCGGTCCATCTTCACAGGAATATCCAGCACTTTGCCCCAGCCCTTTGCTTCTCCTGCCTCCACTAGAGCTTGAGCTTCTTTATATGACAAGACGGCTATTTCTGATACCTTGCTCGGCCAGGGACCTTTGTCCTTGACACGCAACCCTTCAAATGCCTGGCAGGGCGTTTCGTGGATCTCTCCGTCGACCTCCACATATTTAAATGACGACAGATGGCTGACCAGGATGTCTTCTTCTCCGCATACGGTGACTACGCTGTCTCCGACCATATATTTCAACTTCTGGTGCAGGGTAGACGTGACTGCCCCAGCCCCATGGATCCAAGGTCTTCCAAGCAGGCAACTATACGCAGGCTGTATATCCATGATATAAAATTCCGTGGCGAACACCTCCGGCCCCACCTGCAGAGGCAATGTTATCGATCCAAAGACTGTTCTTCGCGTGCCGTCAAAGGCTCTAACTACCAAGTCACTGGGCGTGCACAGGATTCCTCTGACATCCAGCTTCATCATCGCTTTCTTGGGCATCACATTCAGAGACGATCCGGTGTCGACCAATACATGCGACATTACTGATCCTCTACACTCAACAGATATGTGCAGCGCCATATTGTGATCTCTCCCTTTTGGGGTCAAATCGAAGTCGGTAAAGCCTAAGCTGTGGCCTGCATTCACATGTGCCAATACTCCTTCCAGCTGATTTACAGAGACATCTTGGGGTACAAAAGAAGTATCCAGGACTTTCAACAAAGCATTTCTGTGAGCCTCAGAACATAGTAGCAATGACAGGATGGATATCTTTGACGGCGTCTGTTGCAGATGCTCCACAATCTTATAATCACTTTTTCGAATCAAGCGCATGAACTCTTCTACCTATTTCGGTGCCGCTTCTTTTTCACTGGCCTGCACTGGGACATTCTCAGCCATCTTCCCTTTTCCTTTCGCTAGTCTTTCGGCCTCCACTTCAGGTGATATAAAGATCCTACCACTCCTTGTCATACCTCCTGAACCAACAACGTTATCGACAGTCTCAGCTGGCTGCTTATCAACATCAATCTTTATCCCGTCACAATACACCTCCAACCCATATGACCATGGGACTGCTTTTGTGTTCTCGTACGGGATCGGTCCGGCCTTAGTTATGGTGATCGGTGGTCGCTGAACCGGTGCTGCAATAGTGATTGTCTTTCGAGGAATGGTTACGGTGGCCACATTACTCTGATCATCTACTACTGCCCCTGCAGGCTCTTCAGCTGCTGCTCGGCCAAACTGCAATGTACCTCCATCAATTAAAGCCTGAATGCCTTTCTTCAAATCATCACACCCCCCAGCTAGGGTCCAGCATTCTAAGCAATACTCGTCACATCCTGGATAAACACCCCCTTGCAACAACCTGCTTTTTATCTCGCTCAGCGGCGTCTTTAAATCGTCGACACTCATAACCAGATTCAACCCTTCCTCAGTCAAAATGGCGTTCGCCCCATGATTAGGCATGGGTTTCTGCACTATATTCGGGCCTGCCATTCTGAAATTGATAGTCTTATTGTCCAAAAGATCCTGCACAACGTGCTTAAAAGCATGGCAACCCTCTATATCGTGGCCCGGAGCCCCAGAATGAAACTCACAGTGCCTGCTTGCATCATAACCATACGGAGGAGTTCCCGTTATAGGTGCCAGAGTTCTCTTCTCTACCAAATTTAGACCCAACAGCGTCTGCAACAAATCAGCATATGTTGAGGGAGGCTTCTCAAACACTCTTCTTGGTTTACCACCCTGGAATCTTCGCTGAGCCTGCGGCGCACCCTGCTGAGGCTGCTGCTGCTGCTGCTGTTGTTGCATTGGCTGCTGCTGAAACGGTTGTTGTTGTTGAAGTGGTTGAAGTGGTTGTTGCTGATATGGGATAGTAACACTCGCCACCTGCTGCGGCTGATGATATTGGTTCCGACCTCTGCCTCTGCCTCGGCCTCGGCCTCGGCCTCCAAACACTGCGCTTGCCTCGCCCTGATGACGCCCACCAAAAGCCTTCCTATTACTGCCAGATGCAGTTGATTCCTCAGCCTGGAATTTTCCTTGTTTAATGTTGCGTTCGATCTTTTCTCCCATCAGAATTAAGTCTGAAAAATTGGCCAGAGATGTATGAAACAACATGTCATGAAACAAGCCTGTGAATGTGCCGACGAACATGTCATTCATTTCCTTGTCTTCTAAAGGAGGGCGGACCCTGGCAGCCATATCGCGCCACCTTTGCACGTACTCTTTAAAGCTCTCCCCCTTCTTCTGAGACAGCCCTGTCAATTGGACCCGATTGGGCGCCAAGTCGCTGTTGTACTTGTAGTGAGCTACAAATGCCTCTGCCAATTGCTTCCATGTCTTGATATTAGTCGGCTCCAACCCCATGTACCACTCTAAGGAAGGACCTGACAGACTATCTTGAAAGAAATGCATTAGCATTCTCTCATCAGTTGAGTATGCAGACATCTTTCTGTAATAAGCCCGCACGTGCACTTTCGGACATGTGTCCCCTTTATACTTGTCAAACGCAGGAGCTTTGAATTTGATTGTCACCCTCAAGCCAGGTACCAGACCCATTGTTGCCATGTCCAAGCCCACAACACTTTGGTTCAGGACCCCCCTCATCTGCTCTTCCAGCATTCTGATCTTCTGGGAGTCATCCATCGGCCCTTCGAAACCTCCGCCGGAGAAAGCGTCCTCCTGCTGATCTTCTTGCCACATACCATTCCCAGCTCCATACCCATCATATCCATTATTACGGCCAGCCCTGATCTGATTCATCACTGGGCCTCGCCCTCTATTACCGTATCCCTGAACACCTCCAGCAGGCCCAAAAGCCATTAACCCAGCGCCGTTTCCATTTCCGAAACCTCCGTAACCCTGATTGGCCACACCATAACCATTTTGCCCAAAGCCTTGAGCATTGAAACCATACTTCCCAGCGTTATCGAATCCCTGATCGTTGAACCCGAATCCAGCATTGACAAAGTCGTTGCCTCCCATATTATCACCCAAGTTGACATCACCAAGCCCAACGTTATGGACATCCGTCTCGTTCCCAACTCCGACGTTACCGTTCCCAGCAGCGGTAGCGTTGTTGACATTAGCAGCAGGTATATTGACTACAGGTGGAGCCACTGGCGTAGGAGTGCCGTCTCCATGAACAATATCGACCCGCACAGACTGATGCTCCTCATTACCGTGACCAGCATTTCGGGCCAACAGAGGTTGGACCATGGCTTGCAAATTCTCCTGACCTTTTGCAATAGCTTCCATGGTCTGCATAAAGAGAGCTAGCTTCTCGCACACATCTTGCATCTCGTTCTGCATTTGATCCATGATTCTTCGACAGTTGGTGCGAGTGGAATAGCGGTGCGGGTGCTGATCTGCAATCCTGAAAAGTACCTGATACAGAGCAGAAATAAGACACCATCTAAAGATTACCTGTAATGCAATATGAATATGAATGCAATGCAATGTGTGTCTGTGCATTAGGGAAATTCATTCCCCGATTCTAGTGTGAAGGTGCCGGTGCAAGCATTACAAAGATCGGAGTTGAATCACAGAAAGCCTCATATATTGCTGAGAAATTAATAAGCCCGGAGTACAATATCACTGAGAGTACAACAAGAAGGCATGACCTCAACTAACAATCCTGGTGATGGTCAGCACTATGCAAATGAAGCATACAAGTTACTACATGAAATGATCAAATCCTCCCATAAGTCTGGTATTCTTCTAGCAGCTTCTTGGTCTCCGGATGACTTGGTCGATCAAGCAGCCCTTCAACAAGTTGGTTTCTTTTCTTGAGAACACGTCGCACGTCTTCAGCAGTTTCTTCCCATGCCCCCTCTCCGAAGCGATCCTCTAGTTTACGCTTCTGAGACACAACTTCATCTCTGCCTTTGATGGCCTTGTTTAGTGCGTTCTGGAGACTATACCGGGTCATCACTTCTTCTTCACACTTCTTGATGCTGGACTTCAACTGCTCTTCGAGGTCGGAAATTTGCTGTTTCAACTTATCTTCCCTCTTCTTATTGTTGGTGAGCGTAGCATTCCAAGTTTTATTGCAAGAAGAGATCTCTCGGTGAGCGATGTCAAGCGCTTTCTTCTTGGATTCAAGCATGTCATGGGAGCTTCTGAACTCTTGCCCCAGACGTTCGCGCTTCTTCCTCTCCTCAGTTAACTCAGCCCCTAGTCTGTTCATTAGCTCAATCTGCGGTTGGAAAGCGTACACGGCCTTGTTTTTCTCACTGTGTATTTGGGCTAGCTCCTGCTCTAACCCTTCGTTGATCTTCATCAAGGCATCTTTTTCTTTCACAACTTGCTCGTAGGCTTTCATGGAAACAGTAGTTGGCTCTGCTACCGGAATAGGAACAAGGATTGGTACATCTGGGAATGGCATCCGCAACTGACTTGCTCTCTCCTGGATCCAAACTCTGTAAGGTGCATAAGCTTGACAGTCGTTCTTCCCTAACAACGGCTTCCCTCTTCGGTTAATACGCGTCCAGGCATGCTGCAACTTGGCTAACAACTCTCCCTTCAAATCTCCGGTGAAGTACAGAGATTCCTGTACTTCTTCCTCCTTTGGCGGGTTCTTCAGTGCATATCCGAACTGACGGACCAACAGAGATGGGTTGTAGTTGATACACCCTTTTCTTCCTATCAGCGGGACATTAGGGTACCCAGAACAACTGAAGATAAGCTCGGATCCCAGCAGATCTCTATCAAACCATTCGACGTCTTCTGAAGATAGCCTCATCAAGCGCTCTGACCAGCTAGCGGTGGTTGCACTTTCCACAAAGGATCCCTTCATGGGAAGATGACTCTTGAACCACATATTCAACAAGGGAGCACAGCAGTAAACAACCTTTCCCCTTCTGTTTTCGTTCTTGTAGTGCAAGGAGTGGTAGAAGTCTCCGATCAACGTTGGCACTGGATTGCCGGCAGCAAATAGATGGAAAGCGTCCAAGTCCACGAAATTGGGCAAGTTAGGGAACAACACAATTCCATAAATGCATAGAGCCAAAATAGCATTGAAAACCACCCAACATCCGCTCTTGGAATACTCCTGAGCTTTGCCAACCAGGAAATCAAGAGAGAAACCTGAAACCCCAAGCCAAGAAGTCACTAACAGTTCTGCAGCGTCTATATGCAAAGCTTTGGCTAAATCCTCCAACTTGGGCTCAGCAGCAGAGTGAATAAATGGAACCTTGTTCTGCACCGGTAGCTCAGTAAACTCCACATACTCCTCAATGGTAGGACCTAGAATGAAGTCAGCAAACGTAAAACATCTCAATGCGGGGTCATAGAACTGCATCAAGGTATATAGCCCGTTCATCTCATCAGTAGTGGGCTTGCAGACTAATCTCAGCAATCTCCCATGACTCATTCTGAAGCTTCTCCTGACCTCCTCATCAGCAAGAGATATTAGACCAAGCAAAGAAGTAATATCAGGTGAAGGCAGCTTATACGCAACTGTTTTCCTCAAACCAGCCATAATCAACACTCAGAAGTCTGGGCACTAGAACCGGAGGATATGCAAATGCACCTGCAGCACAGACACACGTTAATGGGATGCAATGATAATGGGTATGCAAACAACGCAATGCAAGTAACATGCAACAGGGACCAACTGCCGTAGCTGAATAGCCTGAACCATATCAAGAAGTCTCGGATAGACTCTATAGAAGTCCTCATACCCTGGTCTCAGATAGACCTAAAACAAAGCTCGAACAATGGTCTCTGACAGACCCCAAACTATAACTCCCACTGGTCTCTGGTAGACCTCAAACCACATCTCCAACTGGTCTCTGACAGACCCCAGAACTATCCAACTGGTCTCTGACAGACCTCCTAACACATCTCCAGATGGTCTCTGACAGACCTCACATCTCCATAAATACCCAGGATCTCTGATCAAGAAACAAACCGGTAGTCTGAAGGTCTAGTTACCTGCATAACCCCAAACCCTCTCACGAGTGGATGTCCTAGTAACTGACAAAGGTATGGCATCCTATGCGGTCGTCGGCGTCACAGACTTTCAGGGTTGATGATACGATTCCCAGAAGGAGTGGCATCATCAAATCCTGAAGAGGCCTCACTTAGCCAACTTCCAAATGATCGGTTCCCGGAGTCGACAATTCAGCTGACCAACAACCCCTTCGACCCAAAGGGTAGAAAAAGAAGCCAACCAGAAGAACCTCGTCCGAGTGTAGATTTCATGAGACACTAATGCAAGCAAAGCCGGCACGCGCCCACTACTTTCTACTCTAATTCTAGGTGCACTCAAGCCCAGGTCCGGCTTATCTCTCAATCATAGAACCACCCATCACAACCCCAGTACAACAATAATAATCAATATATAAAATGCTGAAAATAAAGGTCAGAAATATAACTCCATACAAAATCCTCGATGGGAAAACAAGCGTTAGGATTGACTCTCTTAAGGGACGTTGGATCTCAAATGCATAAGAACTATCGCAGTCCTTAGCAGCTAGGGGACGTTGGATCCCCAGCAGAGTCGCCAGCTGTCGCTATTGCGAAAATCGGCGCCGGCTGAACAGAAGAGTCGCCACCGTGCGTTATTTATCCCACGGGAGGGAAAGGAAACACTCAGAGTAAACCTCGCACAACACGGGAAAGGTATGGTCGTTGCAACCAAAACCTGGATTCGGGAGTCGGTTACGCAAGGGGAAGGTATTAGCACCCCTCACGTCCGTCGTACTCGATGGGATCCACGCTTGTTTTCGGGTATGGATTGTTATTTCTATCGAAACTAAGGTCAGGGGTTAAAAGAAAATAAAATGAAAATAAAATGACTCGGCAAAGTATCGCACTTTATGCCTACGTATTCTCGTCTGGAACGAGAAATCAGAGTCAACGTAGTTCGCCTACCTACGGGAAAGGAGGGGAAGGTTGCTCGCTAGGATATCGCATCCTATGCCTACGTACTTCCACACAACATGGAAAATCAGAGCAAACGTAGTTCGGGCCACGTACGACACAAGTCTGTCTTGATTATTTTTATTCCTTCCGAAAAAAGGGTTTTTCTGCTTAACAGTCCAAGCGGACAAAAATGACGTTTTGATGAGTTCACATTCTTTTGCGGAAGAAGTGTCTTTTATTGTGTTTGAAATCTTTATGGTGTTTTTCTGTTTGTTTTGAGGAAGAAGAGACAGAACTCTAACCTACGGTTGCGAAGGGAATCAAACTAACCTAATGTTATCATGCATGGGTTAATACCTAGTGTCTATCATGCTCCTCTCTTGCACAGAGAGAAACAGAGATCCTAAGGGAACAGACGGAAACATAAACAATATCAGATATATACAGTAATACGGTAAAATGCATGGATGCAACAATACAAGCGAGGCAAGGGCGTCCCACTCAACCTCGAACCTAGAAAACAATAGGCAAAAGTGAACAGGCTTCACTTTCAACCCAACAGGTTAAACAGCAAACAATACAGTCAGGAAAACCAATCAATACATCAGCAATGAAATACAACAAAGATAAACAGCCACAGCAGCCCTGCATCAACACCTATCTCCAAGTCATCATCAAACAACTATAAGCTTCAGGCAAGAAGCAATCTCCATCTCCACAGCTTTCCAGCAAGGTCTTGATCATCAATCTTCGGCCTACAATGGCTTTTCTTCAAGTCCCAAACTCCAGGAGAAACATCAGTCAACCAGATGAAGTGAATGAATGTTAGACAGTTAATTACCTACCAAGGGTGGTTCATCAACTGTTAACATTAAACAGACAGTTTCCTCTCAAAAGTTCTATCCTTCAAATACATTCACTGATCCTTCCAAAGGAAGGAGGTGGATATTTGAAAGAGACTTTGAATCATAGAGAAAGGATGGATGCAGACAAAGCATTCCATGTTTGAGAAACAAGCTTTCTAATCTAGAGCTCTGCCTAGCTCCTAAACCCTAGTCTCCTCAACAACTGCTAGCAAGAATCTCCTCTCCAATCTCTGGAAGTTGGTCTTCAGTCTCTGGATCTCCAATGGCTTCATCATCACAAGTCTTCAGCTCTCCCAATCCCCAGACAATCCCAATACCCATACAGACAAACAAATAATCCCCAGAGGGCACACCACACCAATCAAACAAATATAGCAGTATATACTAATAGCAGTAGGGGAATCCTAGTGATTTCTAAGGGATCTAATAACTACCCATAGTCCCTATAGTCCCATAGCTAAAATGTTCTATCTCTAAGTCCTAAGGGAAATGAATTAATTCTCCTAAGTTGTCACTTAAACCCTAATTCTGTTCATGTTGTTTTCACCTAAACTAAACACCTAAAATTAATTCCTAAAAATGGGAACTAAATTGCATATACAAGTTAACAATGTCTACTAATCAACCTAAAAAGAATGGGTTAAAAATATTATAGCAACTACTAGAACAAAAATTATCAAATTCATGTATGAAATGAAACACCTGAAATAGGCATTTATTTGGAAAATATGGGAAAAATATCAAATAAAAAATAAAATGCAATTTTTATTTTTTATAATTTTCTAGACATCTTGAAGAAATTAATGCAAAAAGAATCAATTGAAAATATGCATTTTTCTATTTTTTATGATTTTTTAAAGGATGAGAAAATATTAAAGAAATTAAAATGACAAAAATATGAAATAAAAGGAGAGGGGGGTCTGAATAGCCAACGCGCTCAGTTATTTTTCCAGGTGGGCCACAGAGCAGGGGGTGTGAATAGAAGAACCACTAGGCCCATGAAGCACTCAGAAACAAACAAAAATAAAAAAAGGTGAGAACGGTGCAAATAGTCATTATTCCAGTTGAATATCATTGGGCCTGCGCTTGGGAGGGTGTTATTAGCAATGAAAGTTTGAGCCCACTCAGAAACTTAAGTGAAACGCATCGTTTCACTCCTAGGTCTTCCCTCCGTTTTCAACTTCAAACCACAGCCGTTGGATTAGACTCAGAGTCATGGTCAAACAATAGATCCCACGGCTATCCATCATCGTCCCCAATTATCATTTAGGGTTTCAGAAAAACCCAGTCTCATGCATGATTCTTCCATCTCTTCGTGCTCTCTCCATTCTCCATGAAAGCTCATGATGCAAAGAGCAAAGATGCTCTATCAACTCTCCTCTACACAACCATACCATTATCTCTTTCTGAAACTCACTCAAGAAGCAAACCCGATAGGGGTAACAGATAGAATCCACCATGAACACCTGTCATCAACCATACCAAACCTTGCCAATCTTTACCCTAGCGTAATCTACATCTTCCACTGATCATTCTAAGCCACTAATCTAAGGTTATCTTGCATTATCATTGATGTTATGCTCTCTAACAGAATTAGTGCACTCTGGTCAAACTCCATGAAACTTGTCCAAACTTACCAAAATCAATCACCTAACTATGCCTAACCCTTCTATGCTAACAAATTTCTATAATCCTAACTAAACTAAGCAATTCGAACAGAACTCTAACCTGATGCAAATGGTGAAAACAGCTATGCAACTCCTTGGATATGATGCTTACAGTGATTGGGAATGGATCAGTGATCTTGATTAGGGGTTCTGTATGCAATGGATCTTGTGCAAACTCCTTGAATCTTGTGCTTGAAACCTTCTTGCAAATTGGATGATGAAGATGGATGGTACAATCCTTGCTCCAATCTGCCAAATCTTTGATGGAATTCTGATCTAGGAAAGGTATTGATGATGATTCAAGCAAGAAATGTGGAAATTGATGGAGATTTGAGAGGGTTTGAGAAGCTTTTGCAAAATGAAGAAAGTGAATGAAACTTGTGATTTTGAGAGAATGAGATCACCAACCATGGCATGAACCATCTCATATCAATATATACATGAGGTTAGAAACTCCTAGAAGCTTGGAGAAACTTCCCATGTGTGATTTCCCTTGGATTTGGTTTATGTATCTTCCATTACAAGTAACCATGAATAACTCTTAAAATGTGAACTAAGCTCAAAATTCTACTTTAGCCAATGTCTTTAAAATGATCTTTCCATTCAAAATGACCTATAATTTTGCTTCATTTGGCCAAAATATGGAAAATCTCATTTTTAAGTCCATTTTTATTCATTAAATCCAACAATTTTGAAACCTTGTGCTATGAATCTTTCAAATCTCTCATGGTCACTTTTCTAGACTCAAAATGTCATTTGGAACAAGTTTTATGTTGTAAAGTTTTCCATTTGAAGCTTCCTTGTATGAGTTTTGGGCATAGGTTGAAATGACCTGTAATTCTCAAATGACCAAAATACCCTTTGCTTGCCAAGACCATAAGTAGAGTTCCACAAATCATATGAAGGTATACTATACCATTATAGAAAGCTAAGACAATGAGGAACAACTCTTATGTTGACCATAAATTCATTTGAAATTTCCTTGAGGGGTAAAAATTGCTTGGAAGTCAAGTCACTTTCACAGACAAAATTTCAGATACCTCAGATGACCTGTAACTTGCAAGGACCATAACTTGAGTTCTATAAATCTCCTTGATGTCTTCCACCACTCAAATTAAAGGTCTTGAGATCCTCTACAAGTTACATGTTGGCCAAGGATCCATTTGAAATTTGTATTTTGACTTATCTTGCTTGGAAATTTGACCTAAACTAGGGGATTTTATATAGAAACCCTAATTTAGAAACTCCTCTTCTCCTTGATTTCTCTTGAATTCTTCTTAGCATAACAACATATCCTTCTTTACATGTCAAATGGTGAACCCCACATCTCTCCAATAAACCTTAATGCCCTTCCATCAGTCATTTGACCTAGAGTTGACCCAGGGTTGACCCAGATGAAACCCTAGTTGACTGTCTTCAACTGTAATTCTTGTGATCATACCAATGACTTGTCTCCTTCTCCAAATGACTTTCTAAGTCCTCCAAGATGTCTAGACACTCCCCATGCCTTCAATTCACAGCTCATACTTTCCTTATTGATCCCCAGATACACTCAGTTAGGAGATAGATGAACTGCTTGATCCATTGACTTGATAGCTTCCCAATTCTTTCTGATGACTTGAATGAGATTGAATTTGAATAATAACCTCTTGACAGGCCTCCAGAGATGAGAATAATGATTGGTTCCCTGTTTAATGACTTGCTATGCTTATGCTATGCAGATGAGTAACCTATGTACATGACTCTATATGCAAATGCTAATGATATTGAAACATAAACCAAGTGAATAAGGTTGGGCAAATTTTAGGGTGCAACACGTTGGCATTTCTTGTATTGCTTTTATCTTAGCAGGATCAACCTCAATTCCTTTTTCTCTCACAATAAACCCCAATAGTTTACCGGATCTCACCCCGAAGGTGCACTTGTTAGGATTCAACCTCAGCCTGAATTTCCTAAGCCTCTTGAACAATTTCAGAAGATTGACCAAATGCTCTTCCTCTGTCTGGGATTTGGCAATCATATCATCAACATAAACCTCGATCTCTTTATGCATCATGTCATGAAAGAGCGTCGTCATAGCACGTTGATATGTTGCCCCGTCGTTCTTCAAACCAAAGGGCATCACTTTGTAGCAAAATGTTCCCCATGGGGTAATGAAGGTTGTTTTCTCCATGTCTTTTGGCGCCATTTTTATCTGATTGTAACCCGAGAAGCCATCCATGAAGGAGAACACGGAGAATTGAGCACTGTTATCCACCAGCACATCGATATGAGGAAGTGGAAAGTCGTCCTTTGGGCTCGCCCTATTCAAATCACGATAGTCTATGCACATCCGTACCTTACCGTCTTTCTTTGGTACCGGTACTATATTGGCGACCCATGATGGATAAGTTGTAACAGCAAGGAACCCAACATCCCACTGTTTATGAACTTCCTCCTTAATCTTCACAGCCATATCTGGTCTGGTTCTTCTGAGTTTCTGCTTGACAGGCGGACATTCTTCTCGCAATGGTAGACGACGAACAACCATGTCAGTATCCAATCCTGGCATATCCTCGTACGACCAAGCAAAGATATCACTGTACTCTTGCAACATCTCAATCAGACTTTGCTTGATGTCGCTTTGCAGTGCAGCCCCTATCCGGATGTTCCTGACAACTCCCTCGGACCCCACATTGATAATCTCAATCTCTTCCTGATGAGGCAGAATGATTCTTTCTTCCTGTTTCAACAGTCGAGTCAGCTCTTCTGGCAAGTCGCTATCCTAAACAATCTCTTCCTCAGCTTGAAATACTGGGTGCTCGAAGTCAAAGCGAGTCATAGGAAGTTCGTGTTTGGTGTCATCTGAAATATGAATCCTGCAAAGGAAATGGTTAAATGCTTCAAATGAGTGCAAACAAAGCTCGTAACCACGTTGCCATTTATTGTTAAAATAAAAACAGGAAAAACAGGGAACACAAAATTTGTATGAGAAAAACGCCTTTATTCAACGATTAAACAGTGCATACACATAAGCAGGTGGCCCTAAAACAAAATCATTGTGCCCCGGGTAGGACACAAGATTATACAATAATCAAGAAAACAAATCATTACTGTTTTGTAGTCACTGGGACAATTTCTCGGATGGACCAGTTGCAGAGACTTTGTCCTGGCACGCTAGGCTTGATCCACGTGTCCATGTCGCAATCACTATCTCCGTCTTCAGAGTCGGAAACAACATTAACCGTCTCAAAGCAGACTCCCTTTGGAGTAATCACCACCGGTCCTTTGAACTTGCCTGATGCGGAAGGTGACGATGTAGGGCGATACCCTAGTCCAAACTTGTCCATCTTGACAGGAATTTCCACCACTTGACCCCAACCCTTGGTCTCACCAGTCTGAACCAACGCTTGAGCGTCTTTGTACGAAGCCACATCAACCTCTGGCCCTTTGCTGGGAACACTGGACTTGTCTTTGATTTGCAACCCTTCGAAGGCTTGGCAGGGCATTTCATGGATTTCTCCATCCACTTCAACGTACTTGAATGATGAGAGATGACTGACCAAGATGTCCTCTTCCCCACAAATAGTAACGATGCCACCACCGGCTTCAAACTTAAGCTTCTAATGCAGCGTGGACGTCACAGCCCCTGCAGAGTGTATCCACGGACGCCCAAGTAAACAGCTATAAGCTGGATGAATATCCATGATATAAAATTCAGTGTCGAATATTTCCGGCCCGACCTGCAACGGTAACGTTATCGATCCAAACACCGACCTTCTCATTCCATCAAATGCCCTCACAACCAAGTCACTTGGCGTGCAAATAATTCCTCGGATATCTAACTTCATCATGGCCTTCTTAGGCAATACATTCAGAGATGATCCGGTATCCACAAGAACATGCGACATTACGGTGCCCCGGCATTCCACCGATATGTGCAAAGCCATATTATGCTCTCGGCCTCTGGGTGTTAGATCAAAATCAGTGAAACCTAAACTATGTTCAGCATTGACATGCGCCAGTACCCCCTCTAGCTGGTTGACAGAAACCTCCTGAGGTACAAATGACGTGTCCAATATCTTCAACAAAGCATTTCGGTGAGCCTCAGAACAAAGCAACAAGGATAGGATTGAAATTTTTGAGGGTGTCTGTTGTAAGTACTCAACAATCTTATAATCGCTCTTGCGAATTAGCCTCATGAACTCTTCTACGTCCTTGAGCGACGTGTCTTTCTCTTTCAACTGGGATGGTCCAATTTCATTCACCTTGGCTTTACCTTTAGCAATCTTCTCTGCTTCAACTTCAGGTGCGGTGAAGATTCTTCCACTACGGGTCATGCCTCCCGTTCCAACAACATTGTCAACTGCCCCTGCCGGCTGGCTATTGACCTCAATCTTTTCTCCATTACAGTACGCTTCTAACCCATATGTCCATGGAATAAATTTTGTACTCTCAAAAGGAACAGGTCCTGCTTTTGTTATTGTGATAGTCGCCCGCTTGGCGGATGCCGATATCGTAATAGTCTTCCTTGGGATCGTAACAGTTGCAATCTCATCCTGCTTTTCAAACAATGCCTCAACAGGCTTCTCAACAGCAGTCTGATCAAATTGCAAAATCCCCTAATCTATCATGGCTTGGACCTCTTTTCAAATCAGCGCAACCCCCTGGTTGGGTCCAGCAATCCAGACAATATTCGTCATATCCGGGGAATACACCCCCTTTCAACAATCTGCTTTTAACACAACTCAACGGTGTCTTCAATTCAATCACATCCATAACCAAGTTCAAATTCTCTTCCGTTATGATAGCATTCACTCCATGATTCGGCATGGGTTGTTGTACAATATTGGGACCATCCTGACCAAAGCTAATGGCCTTACTATCAAGCAAATCTTGAACTTTATGTTTGAAAGCATGGCAACCTTCAATATCATGTCCGGGCACCCCAGAATGAAAATCACAATGTTTACTAGCGTCAAAACCAAATGGAGGAGTGCCGTCAACGGGGTCATCGTTCTCTTTTCAACCAAATTCAAACCCAACAGCGTTTGAAGCAGTTCGGCATAAGTTGAAGGAGGTGCTTCAAATACTCTCTTTGGCCTACCCTCTTGAATTCTACACTGAGCAGGGTGCATTCTCTGTTGCTGCGGCTGTTGTTGCCGTTGTTGTTGTTGTTGTTGTTGTTGTTGTTGTTTTTGCTGAGGTATCGGGATAGTAACACTAGCAACTTGCTGTGGCTGATACTGATTCCTACCTCTTCCACGACCTCGACCACCATATACCGCACTGGCGTCGCCTTGTCTCCTTCCACCAAAGGCTTTCCTTGCACCTCCAGCTGAGGTGGATTCACCTGCCTGAATCTTCCCAATCTTAATTCTGTTTTCAATCCGTTCTCCCATGAGAATCATGTCGGAGAAACTACCCATTGAGACATTGAGCAATTTGTCATAATACATTCCAGAGAATGTTCCAATAAACATATCAATCAACTCTCTTTCAACCAAAGGGGGATGAACCCTAGCCGCAATATCACGCCAGCGCTGCGCGTACTCCTTGAAGCTCTCACCATTTTTCTGAGACAAACTCTGCAGCTGGACCCTGTTTGGCGCCAAGTCACTATTATATTGGTAATGTTTAACAAAAGCATCAGCCAATTCTTTCCAGCTTCTAATTTGGGTGGGCTCCAGTCCCATGTAGCATTCCAGCGATGGTCCTGATAAACTGTCTTGAAAGAAATGCATAAGCATCTTCTCGTCGTCAGAGTATGCAGACATTCTTCTGTAATAAGAACGTAAATGGACTCTAGGGCATGTATCCCCCTTATACTTGTCAAATGTTGGAGCTTTGAATTTCAAAGGCACCCTCAGCCCAGGCACTAGTCCCATAGTAGTCATATCTAACCCAGCAAAGTTCTGATTGGCTATCCCTTTGATCTGCTCTTCCAGCATTTTGAACCTCCTATCATTATCAATAGGCCTTTCAAATCCCACGCCTTGTCCGGAGAAAGCGTCTTCCTGGCGATCCTCGCCCCAGTTCAGATTCTCATTGCCATATCCCTCGTTACCAGCGTTACGGCCATATCCCTGTTGATTGAAAATAGGATCCCGTCCTCTGTTACCGAATCCTTGGTTGACCTCACCTAGTCTATAACCGGTGTTGAAAGGCACCATCCCAGCACCATTGTTGTTCATGTTACCAAAGCTAACATCACCGTATCCATACCCTTGATTGTTGTTACCATAGCCATCGTAGCCAAAGCCTTGATTGTTGAAACCAAAATTTCTATCATGATTACCAATGCCAAACCCTTGGTTATTTTTTCCAAAACCATTATTGTCATCGAACCCTTGATTAGCATCTCCAGCATTGCCAGTATCGTTAACAACATTCCCATCACCATTTCCAGCGTTTCCAGTACCAGTGTTACCAATACCAGTGTTACCATTACCAGTGTTACCATTACCAGCACCAATGCCAGTATTTCCATTGCCATTGCCATCACCGGCACCAACTCCACCACTTGTGGGAATGACCACTGTAGGTATCCCATCCTCCCTGTGAGGAGTTCCAACAGAGTGATAATCAGTATTTCCATTCGCCCGCACCAGCAGCGGTTGCACCAGAGTCTGGAGATTCTCCTGGCCCTTGATCACAGTTTCCATTGCTTGCATGAAAAGTGCCAACTTCTCACGAATTTCCTGCATCTCGACTTGAACTTGATCCATGATTCTCTTGCAGTTATTCCTGGTAGAATAACGATGCGTTCTCTGGTTGTCAATCCTGAAACCTGTGAGATGCAGGAAATAAGATACAGATTCAAAAAAATTGATCATGCAATATGAGTATGCAGATGCAAATGCATAAGTATGCTACAGGTTATATTCCCCCCCGATTCTAGTTTCAGAGAGAAGGCCATCACGACAATGGAGTCCCAATCAAGCAAGTAAGGAATCAGAAAATCCTCATATATAAACGAATTCCAAGAGGCAAAGTACAAAGATACAACTGAATACAGCTGAAAAGACCTCGGCCAACAAGCCTGGCGATGGTCAAAATACAAGTACAGATAACGAAAGCAAAGCAAAGATAAATCAGGCCAAATGGCGTGCCCTGACATCTTCCAATATCCTCAACGTCTCCGAGTGACCTAGTCTGGAGATTAGCTCCTGTATCAGTAATGCATGTCGCTCAACAGTGGATCTCAGCTTTTTGGCGTCGTCCTTGCAGGTTCCTTCACCAAAACACTCGTCGAGTCTGCATCTTTTGAAGCCGGCCTTCAATTCACAACCTCTCAGCTCCTTGCCAAGGTCACTTACTCTAAGCTCAACAACGTTCCTAAGTGATGTCTCTTCAGCAATCTTCGCATCTTGGGCTCTAATCTGCGCCTTTAGCGTGGCAATCTGCAGCTTCAGCTCATCTTCACGCTCCTTCCGATTGGTAAGCGTGGTATTCCACAATGTTTCCCACTTGCCGAGTCGGGAATAAACTTTGTTTAAGAGTTCCTTCTTGGAAGCAAGCACCTTGCTAACACCGTTCAAGGCTACTCCCGCTTTTTCCCTCTTGTTGGTCTCTTCAGTCAAATCTGAACCCAACCTATTAATCAACTCAGTCCGTTCCTTCACAGTGAAGGTAGCTTCATTCTTCTCATGACGCAACTGGAAGATCTCTTTCTCTAACTCATCATTGGCTTTCTTCAATTCTTCGTTTTCAGCCAACAATTTGTTATACTTCTCAATCTCTACCGAAGTAGGTACCTCAATCACTGGAAGATACAAAAGTTCCGCAGTAGGATATGGCATCAAGGAAATCCTAGCTCTCTCGTGGATCCAAGCCAAATAAGGATCATAAGCTTTGCTATTGCTCTTACCTAGCAAAGCTTTCCCTCTTCTATGGATGTTAGCCCATGCATGTCTCAACCTGATCACAACAGCCTCGTCTAATAAGCCCGTGAGATACAGAGATTCCTGTATCTCAACCTCAATAGGAGCATCTCTCAAGGAATAACCAAACTGTCTCACCAGTAGAGAAGGGTTATAGTTGATACAACCTTTCCGTCCAATCAAAGGGACATTCGGAAAGCCACTGCAACTATATATAATATCAGTGCCAAGCATACTCCGATCAAACCAAATGATGTTCTCAGCAGACAGCCCCATCAACCGGGAAGACCAATCCAAAGTATCAACATCATCAACAAAAGGCCCTGTCTTCGGAAGATGCCCCTAGAACCACCTATACAAGAGAGGAAGACAACAAGAAACATTCTTGCCACGACGTTTCTCATTCTTATAGTGAATAGAATGATAAACATCGCCCAAGAGAGTAGGAACTGGATTCTTCGAAGCAAGAATCAAGAAGGCATCTGAGTCAACAAAATCTGGCACATTGGGAAACAAGACAATCCCATAGATGCAGACAGCTAGAATGGCACTGAAGGCAACCCAACATCCACTCTTCGCGCACTGTGTAGCCTTCTCAACCAGGACAGACAGGTGAAAACCATAAGCTCCGTCCAGCTTGACCAACCCTTCAGGGAACTCAAAAGCGTCTAAACTGACAATCTCAGCAAGTGTAGCCAACTCAGGCTCAGCATCAACATGTATAAAGAGCATCTGGTCTAACACAGGAACTCCCAACATAGCAGAATACTCTTCCAAAGTGGGTGCCAAAATATAGTCGGGTGTTGCACCCCAAAATTTGCCCTCACAATACAAGACTTTGTGTTCCAAGAAGGTTCACAAGGTTCACAAAATTCACAATTGGTCAGAAGAGTTGACAATTCCCTCAGACAATGCACCTCCTAAGCAGTGCATCCAAAACTAGGGTTTTGACTTTAATCAGGCTAAATGGACTTCCAAGACTTCAAGTGAGCTTCATAACATCTTATATGTGTATAAGAACCCCCATGTCAAGTTTCAAGACTTTTCTCAAAAGTTTGCTCAGTCAGATGATCAGATAAGTCAAAAGCAGTCAATGCAGTTAAAAGGTCAAACTGAGGTCAACTGTGGTCAAACCAAAGTCAAACTTCATGATTTTTTTTTGCCAACATCAAAGAGAGGTTGGGTGAGAAATATTATCATAATAACTGTAGTACCCCAAATTTTGCCCTAAGATTTGTCGTCGCATTTCATTGCATTTAATCAATTACTAACAAATTTGTGTAGTCGTTTGACTTTTTGCAGGTAAATATCATATGGCATGCATTTTTTTTCTAAAAAGTAAAAATGGCACAATTGGCAGGAGGACATGTGTAAGGAGTTATGAGTGTGAGAGGTTGAGAGTTCGAATCTCACCTTTGTCATTTTTTTTGTTTTTTATTATTTTTACTCTAAATTTTTCTATCTTTCATTAAAAAAATAACAAAAATAGTTTTTTATTATTATTTAATTATTATTTTCGTATTTTAATTAAATCATTTTTTAAAATATTATTTTTTTTCACTTTTTCTAAATTATTCATAAAAATATCCAAAAAATCATAAAATAAAAAATATTGAAAAAAATTTTGTTCTTTTTATAATATTTTTTATTTTTAGGAATCAATAGGATTATTAGTTTTTATTTTAAGTTTATTTTAATTATTTTAAATTATTTAAATTTTATTTTTTCTTAACTAATTATTTAGTTTGGGCTTTAAAATGGGCTTTAGGGACATTATTGATAATTTGGTGTTAACCCTAATTTGTTCCCTATATATACATGTGTTGCCTTGTTGGAAAGAGGGGGAGAATGAAAAAAAACCTAAGAGGAGTGAGTGCCGTTTGCCGTTATTTAGTTTACTTCTTCATCCATTACTATTGTTTCTTTTTCTTCATCGTTTATCGTTATTTCTTTTCCTTCATCTATTACTGTTGTTTCTTTTTCTTCATCTTTTACCGTTATTTCTTTTTCTTCATCTATTACCGTTATTTCTTTTTCTTTACCTATTACTGTTACGTTTATATATATATAATTTTTAAATTGTTAGAGTTTATATATATAAGATTTTTGATCGAATTATGTCGATACGATGTTTGCACATTTGTGTGCATGACGCGTGACATTTGTGTTAGTTCGATCTGGTTGCGATGATCGCATTTTTGTGTGAGCAATAATATTATTTTTTGCTTAATTTCTTTTTCTTTGCGATAAATTTTGTTTCGTCCGATTTAGATCTGGTTGCGATGAGCGCATTTCTGCGTTAGCAACATTGTTGGGTTATTTGGCACATTTAAAATTCATTATTGCTTTATTATTATTATTATTATTATTATTATTATTATTATTATTATTATTATTATTATTATTATTATTATCATTATTTATTATTATTATCATTATTATCATTATTATTACCATTATTATTATTATTGTTATCATTAATTTATTAAAATTTGTTATAATATAAAAATCTGTTTTTTAAAATAAATAACATTAACATCTTTTCCAAATTAATATGAAAACCTATTATTTTTAAGAAAAACTTTTTTTTTAGATAAATTTAAAATAATAACTAAAATCTTTTTTTTAAAATAATAACTAGAACCGTTATTTATTTTATTTTATTATTGTTCAATTCAAATTTCATTATCATATTGTATCTGCTCCTCTCATGTAACCTCGCGAACTTAACAATCGCTCTTTAAATTCTGCCTTTAAATTTCTGCTTGCATGGTTTAAATTATGACATTATCTCTCTGTTTGCATGATTCAATTATCTCACGCGTTTACTATTATTTCTGTCACATTGCACACATCCGAAGGTTAGGTCTAACTGTTTGGCCGCCGCGCCAATAGTCCGTAAAACTTCACACATTCAATTTCAAATCCTCAAAACTACAAACTACAAACCCTAATTTTCACAAATGCCTCGCCGCAGGCAAAATTACAATTTTACCCTTAGCATTAGGTCAAAGAGCCGCCGCGCTCATTTTAGGGTTTCCCGCCGTGGAATCCCTAATTTAACCCTAATTACAACTTAACATTTCAACGTAGAGATTTGGAGTTTCTACACTCCACGTAAGCGTGTCCTTAAGATGCGTTTATTCCCCTTGAGACCTTGACCACAGTCAAGAAGTTTCTAACCTCCCTATTGAGGGGAACTACGATTACTCTGATTCCACTCCCGTAAGGATACGTAGGCACAAGATGCGATGTCTTGCCGAGTAAACTTAGAATTAACCCCCTTTATTATTTATTATTGCTTATTTATATTTTATTTATCTTTGCTATTTAATTATTTTGCTTATTATTTTGTAATTGTTTCTTGGATGTAAAGTTGTTTAATTATTTAATTATTATTATGGTTAGTAATTAGGGAGTGTGACAACATGTATGTAATATTAAAATAAATTTAGATCACTTTTAAATAAAGATAATTAAAATAAACACGTCACACACGTAAGTCGATTTTAATCGCCGTCTCACTTCCTAAGGATATCCCTCAAGTTGCCTACGAATAATGGTTAAGTGGGGTGTATAAAGCAAGTCCCTCAAAAAGAAAATCATCAAAGTCCCTTATGGTTGCCTTTACGAATCGAGTCCCTTTCGAAAAATGATGATAGTCCCTCCAGTTTGCTTATTACACCCCGCAATGACCTTCAAAAATCCAATTGTCCCTCACATGTCCCTTAACATCCAAAGTAAGGACTACCTACTCCATTATAGTAGGGATAGTCTTACTAAGGAAAGGATAAAGAATAAGAAAGACCTTAAAACATTAGGGTAGGCTACTCCTAGATACTTGCTCACTTCAAAACTTTCTCACACTTAAACAAATTTCCAACAAAATTTTCAAACAAGTTTTTTCACATCCATACACTGATTATTATTAAACTATTCTGAAATTTTTTGCTATTCACACACTACACTTTCAAAACAATTCAAAAGTGAGCTTAAGTACCTAAGAGCCCATGGATAACCATGGATGAAAAGGGTGCTAACACCTTCCCTTTTCATAACCTACCCCCCGGACCCAAAATATTCTCTAAGGTCTTTCCTGTTCTTTTATAACCTTTCCTTATGGATAAAATAAAAGTCGGTGGCGACTCTTGCTATCCGCAACATTGTTTAAAGTCAGTTCTCCCACCGTGTTACAGAACTGGCGACTCTGCTGGGGACCTATTTAAGAGGGGTACCCTTAGGAATTAAGATCACTTTAAATTGTTTGCCTTGTTTGCTTTATTATTATATTGTTGGGGTGCTCTTATATGTGGAAGGTCCTAACCCGGATCTAGTGTACCTTAGGTAAATGGCAATAGACCAAGGAAACTGTACGACGTATATCGATACGGTTGATCTGGTGGCCATAGTTAGTGCGACTTCTTGGTTGGTGCTTATATTCCTTAAGTCAAGTTGAGGATAATATTGAGGCTGCCATATGTTGTCAATGCACTAACTGACTTTTAGAACCCTAGTTAACTCATCTTGGCCTTTAGAAAGTAGTGAGGTAACCGGCTTTGGTGCAGACTGAAGTTGGTTGACACTCGATACTACGCTCATTGAGATCTTAAACTTGGAGGGTTTTGGTTGGCAAGTAAGTTGCCTTCTGAACAACCACCCTTGTGAAGGATCAATGATATTGAGATCCCTTAGAACCTGGTTACTTTTGTAGGACAGGATGAACCATCTAACTTCAGGGGAGGGTACTTGCCTTTGAACCTCATGCAAGCCTTTAAACCTAGGGCTATGGTGTGACTTGTTTGCGTGTGCCACATGTTTGTGATTGAGCATGACATCATGACATCATCATGCATCATAAGCATATCATTTTCCCTAACCATTTCAAGGACCAAAGGATTTATCTTTGTTCTTTGTTGCAGGTCATGGCTTCTGCTCGTAGAAACACCATCAGGATCAACTTTGTAGGGATACCTGCTAAGCTCAAGGAGTTGGTTTCCCTAGTGCCTGATCATTCCCAGTTCAACAAGAGACATGGTCACTTATTGGATCTAGTTACTTCAGGGTTCAGTGAAGACATGATGAGTGTGCTGTTTCAGTTCTTTGACCCTAAGCACCATTGCTTTACATTTCCTGATTATCAGCTGGTTCCAACCATGGAGGAGTTCTCTAAACTTCTGGGTATACCTGTTCTTGATCAGAAGCCATTCACAGGCTTAGAGAAGGAGCTTAAACCAGAAGTTATTGCTGCAGCTCTACATCTGAAGAAGTCTGACATTGTTCTAGAGACGAGAAGTGGAGTTAAAGGTATTCTTGCCAAGGTATTAGTGGATAAAGCTCAAATGTTCTTGAAGGCTATGAGCTACGATGCTTTTGAGGAGATCTTAGCCTTATTGATTTATGGCTTAGTGTTGTTCCCCAATCCTGATCAGTTCATAGACGTTCATGCCATCAACATATTCCTGAGTCACAATCCAGTGCCTACCTTACTTGGAGACATCCTACATTCTCTTCACACCCGTACTACAAGGGCAAGAGGAACTTTGATGTGCTGCATACCTTTACTTTCTAGGTGGTTTATTTCTCACCTTCCTCGCTCAGTAATGAAGAATGAGCAAGGGTTCAGATGGTCCAAGAGGATCATGTCACTTTCTCACTCAGACATCCATTGGTGCTCCAGATCTATGGAGAATGTCACCATCATTGACCGTTGTGGGGAGTTTCCTAATGTACCACTTCTAGGCATAAGAGGAGGCATCACCTACAACCCATCTCTAGCTTTACGACAGTTTGGTTACGCCCGGAGCGATGGTCTACATGACATGTTGATTCAGGGCATTGTGTTTGATTACGACAATGATCTTCAGGGTTACCGTCAGAGATTCATCCGAGCTTGGGGAAAGGTAAACAGGATTGACAGCAAGACACTGGAGCCTAAGTACACCATTCCTATGGAGGCTTATCTCAGATGGGTACGATCTCGTGCTCAGACACTCATGATGCCATATCCTGCCGTCCTACCAGTTACCATGGAACCTGTTGCTGAAGGAGACACAGCTTATACCATCCTTCACCCAGACATGCCTACTGATATGGAAGACTTGCAGAGATCATGGATCCAACTGAAAGAGCAAAGGGATACTTTCGAGGCTCATTACAAAGCAAGCCAAGCAAGGATCCTAGAGCTAACAAAGCTACTTCATGAGGAACGAAACCTCAACTCATACCTCAACACAAAGAGGAAACGTCCATGGGAGACTTAAAACCCCATCTTTTGTACTTATTTCGTTTTCATTTTTTGTAAGCCTAAAAGGCAAAACAAGTTATTACTAATAAAAAGTTACTTTCTTGTTTGTTTAAGCAAATTTAAATCCTGCGGTCCTTGAAAACATTGCATATGCATTCCCATATCATTGCATCACAGGTTCATAATTGTGCACAGGTTTCTCATCTTCTCGATGTTTATTTCAGCAATGGCTCTTGAACAATCAGTTAAGGATCTCCAGGCACAGAATGCACAGTTCCAAGAGCTGATCCTGAACCTATCCAAGGGGCAGGATGAATTGAAGACACTGCTGGCCAAGAAGACTAAGAAGGCTAGAAGGTCTGCTGGGTTGCTCAACATGGGAAGAAGGTTCAAAGGTCCTGCCAAGACCAAGGAACAGGTTGAAGACTATGAATCTGAAGAATCTGAGCAGGAGAGAGGCAGTCTCCACAACACTATGGGGGACTCTGATTCTGAGGCTAACTACTACCATGAGCCTAACGAAGACAAATTCAAGATGCTAGTGGATAGAATGGATGCTATGGAATTACAGAAATCATCTGGGCTGGATTTTAAGGATTTGAGCTTGATATCTGGGGTGGTCATACCCATCGGGTTCAAAGTTCCTACATTTGTTGTCTATGATGGGGTCTCTTGTCCCAAATTGCATCTGAGGTCTTATGTCAGAAGAATGCAACCCCACACTGCTGATAAAAAGTTGTGGATCCATTTCTTTCAAGAGAGTTTATCTGGAGCTCAGCTAGAGTGGTATTATCAGTTGGAGAGCGTCAACATCAGAGATTGGAATGACCTTGCTGAAGCTTTCTACAAGCAGTATCAATACAATGCTGACTTAGCCCCCACTCGCATGCAGCTTCAAAGCATGTCTATGGGTGCCAAAGAAAGCTTTAAGGAGTATGCTCAGAAGTGGAGAGACTTAGCTGGAAGAGTTCAACCCCCTTTGACTGATAGGGAGTTGGTTGATATGTTCATGTGTATGCTGAATGGTCCGTTTTACAGTCATCTCATTGGAAGCTCATCATCTGGCTTCACTGAGTTGATCATGACAGGAGAGCGAGTAGAGAATGGTATCAAGAGTGGTAAGATCCAAGTGGGCACTTCTTCATCAGGTGCTGCAAAGAAGCCTCCCACTGGGAAGAAAGAATCTAATGCTGTGTATGGTCAGCCTGATCGTAACATAAGGCATCAGTCTGTTAGTGCAGTTCATATTTCAAATCCAACTCCTGCAACAACAGAGCAGCCTCAAGGCAACCAACAGAGGGCTAGAAGACAGTTCACGAAGATCAACATGTCAATGGCTCAGGCACTGCAACACTTGTTGAAGGCTGAACTTATTACCCTGAGGGAGGCTCCTCAGAATCCCAATGTTACCTCTCCCAAGTACAATCCCAATGCACGATGTGCATATCATTCAAACTGTCCAGGACATGATACTAATAACTGCTGGGTCTTGAAGAACAAAATTCAGGATATGATTGATGCTGGAGAAATTGAGTTTGATCCACCAGGTACTCCAAATGTGATTACAGCTCCAATGCCAAATCACGAGAAGACTGTCAACGCCATTGATGAAGATATTGATGAAGATCTGCATGTCTATTCAGTTATGGAGTTGAGCACACCATTGTCTGTTATCAAAAAGAGGTTAGTACAAGCTGGGATCTTTCCAGGTTGTCATGAAGATTGTCTATATTGTACCTATAAGCCGGATAGTTGCTTCATTTTGAGAGATGGGATTCAACGTCTCATGGATAAATATACTATAGTGTTTGAAAGAAGACCAGCATCTGTAGAAAGTATGGTGGATCATCTGACTCAGGGTAAGAAGATTGAAGAGGTTGACATGGTTGACAAAGTACCACTAAGAATCACTTCAAAGGGTCCCATTAAAATCACTCATCAGGGCCCAATCAAGATTACTGCTGAAGGTCCTGTGAAAGTTGTTGCTGAAGCCAGAGTAGCTCCTCTGATCATTACCACTCCTGGTCCTATTCCTTATACATCTGACAAAGTTGTGCCTTGGCACTATGGGTCTGATGTTTACATCCATGGTGTCAAGCAGGAGCCTTTACCTGATATGCCTGTTGACATTGATAATATTGCTGGATCTAGCAAGATCACTCGTAGTGGAAGAGTCTTCTCTCCTCCAGTTGCTTCTAAGAGTGCAGTTACTCCTGCTGTTACTTCCACCACTGATGCTCGGGGCAAGGGTCTTGTTATTGAGCCTGTATCTACTGATGTGCCAGCTGCTGATGACCTCTCTAAGCAGATGGAAGAAGTATTGAAAATCATTCGCAAGAGTGATTATGATATTGTTGATCAGCTGGGGCATACTCCCTCAAAGATTTCTATGCTCTCCCTGTTATTATGTTCTGAGGCTCATGCCAAGTCATTGATCAAGTTTCTAAAGATGGCTCATGTACCCAGTGCAATTTCTGTGGACCAGTTTGAGAATTGTGTTGCGCACCTGACCTATGACAACGGGTTAGGATTTTCTGATGCTGACTTGACCCCTGCCAAGAGGGATCATAACAGGGCCTTGCATATTTCAATTGAATGCAGGGGCACTACCCTGTCTCAGGTGCTGATAGACAATGGTTCCTCTCTGAATGTGTTGCCTAAGGAAGTCCTGAACAAGCTGAGTCCTGAAGATACGGTATTGAAGCCCAGTAATATTGTGGTAAAGGCTTTTGATGGTTCTAGAAGAGTAGTGCATGGGGAAATTGATCTTCCAATCAAGGTTGGCTCTCAGGTGTTTACTGCTACATTCTATGTGATGGATATTCGTCCTTCGTACTCATGTCTGCTTGGTCGTCCCTGGATCCATGGGGCAGGTGCTGTGACCTCCACATTACATCAAAAGTTGAGATATCCGGTGAATGGAAAAGTTGTTACTGTCTTTGGAGAGGAAGAATACTTTGTCAGCCATGTAAACACTTTCAAGTATCTGGAAGTAGAAGGTGAATACATTGAAACTCCATGTCAGTCATTTGAAGTGGTTCCCTGGGCTGTTAAGGATTGTGTGACTCCTCCTGCTGTGAAGAAGGTTCCTGTGGTCATCAGAAACCCTCCAACAATGGCAATGGCCTCCCTCAATGATGCAAAAGCTGTGGTGGAAGAAGGTGGTTGTACTATTTGGGGTCAGCTTCCTGATATTCCATACAAGTCTGACAAGTTTGGTTTGGGTTTCACTGCAGAGTCCCAGAAGGCTGTTCGTCGTGCTCGTGCTGTTCGTATCACCAATCAAGGGGTTATCAATGCTGTGGGGGATCAAGATGAAGACTACAACTTGGAGGCATGGATTTTTCCTACTATGGGTGCTGGACTCAATAATTGGAAAGCTGAAGATGTTATCCCTATCTCCTTTAGTCAGGAGTAAATACTATTACTGTGTTATGTTTTTAAATTTGTAATTTCTGGAACAATTAAAACTTTCAAGCCATGTGCCTTACCCGGGGCACAATGGTGTGCTTGTTACGGGTTGTCATTTCATTTGCATACTGCATTCAATAAAATCAGTGGACGTTTCGTTTTCGTAAATATTGTGTTCCTTGTCTTTCTTTTTCTTTTATTTTTGCTTTATCAGCTATGTGTTCTTACACACACCCACGTCACTAAAATGCAGATCCTCATCCACTCTGGATCCAGTTGATAACAGTTCTACTATTGCCAATTACAATTTCGAGAATCCGATCTATCAAACTGAAGACGGAAACGAGGACGATTGTGAAATACCTGTAGAGCTTGCTAGGTTGTTACAACAAGAAGAGAAAGCTATACAGCCACATGAAGAGCCAGTCGAAGTTGTGAATCTGGGAACTGAAGAAAACAGAAAAGAGGTCAAAATAGGGACTGATTTAGAGGACAGTGTCAAGAGCAGGTTGGTTCAGATGCTACGTGACTATGTGGAGATCTTTGCTTGGTCTTATGAAGATATGCCAGGGTTGGATACGGACATTGTGGTTCACCGTTTGCCAGTGAAAGAAGATTGTCGTCCAAAGAAGCAGAAGGTTCGTCGTATGCGTCCTGAAATGTTAGAAAAGATCAAAGCAGAGGTAATGAAACAGTTCAATGCAGGGTTCTTGGCCGTAACTTCTTATCCTCAGTGGGTTGCAAATGTGGTACCAGTTCCTAAGAAAGATGGTAAGGTACGTATGTGTGTAGACTACAGAGATCTGAACAAGGCTAGCCCTAAAGACGACTTTCCACTTCCTCATATCGATATTCTGGTAGACAACACTGCTCAGCATAAGGTATTCTCTTTTATGGATGGTTTCTCTGGTTACAATCAAATCAAGATGGCACCTGAAGATATGGAGAAGACAACATTTGTGACACAGTGGGGCTCCTTTTGCTATAAGGTAATGCCATTTGGTTTGAAGAATGCAGGGGCAACATATCAGCGTGCTATGGTGGCTTTGTTTCATGATATGATTCATCATGAGATAGAGGTATATGTGGATGATATGATAGCCAGGTCTCAGAATGAAGAACAACATCTTGATCATCTGCACAAGTTGTTTGAGAGGTTGAAGAAATACAGGTTGAGATTAAATCCAAACAAGTGTACTTTTGGAGTTAGATCTGGAAAGCTCTTGGGTTTCATTGTCAGTGGAAAAGGTATTGAAGTGG
Organism: Lathyrus sativus; assembly: GCA_963859935.3. Classification (NCBI taxonomy): domain Eukaryota; kingdom Viridiplantae; phylum Streptophyta; class Magnoliopsida; order Fabales; family Fabaceae; genus Lathyrus; species Lathyrus sativus. The sequence continues at coordinate 549,300,198 of OZ012741.1, forward strand.
ATCCTGCAAAAGTGAAAGCTATACGAGAGATGCCAGCTCCCCGTACTGAGAAGGAGGTTAGAGGTTTCTTGGGACGATTGAACTACATTGCAAGATTTATTTCCCAATTAACTACCATCTGTGAGCCAATCTTCAAGTTGTTGAGGAAAGATCAGGTGATGGAATGGAATGATGAGTGCCAGACTGCCTTTGATGAAATCAAGAGATATTTGCTAGAACCTCCAATTTTAATGCCACCAGTTGATGGAAGACCCTTGATTATGTATTTAACAGTATTAGACAACTCAATGGGGTGTGTATTGGGGCAACATGACGAGTCTGGTCGAAAAGAGCAGGCAATATACTACCATAGCAAAAAGTTTACCGACTGTGAAACAAGATACTCACTGCTCGAGAAAACTTGCTGCGCTTTGGCATGGGCTGCTCGCCGACTAAGACAGTATATGTTGACCCATACTACCTTGTTGATGTCGAAGATGGATCCAATCAAGTACATATTTGAGAAACCTGCTCTCTCCGGAAGAATTGCAAGATGGCAAATGATCTTGACGGAATATGATATGGAAGCAGTTCTGCCTATTGAAGTTCAGATCCCCTCCTTGAGAATTATGAAGGATGCAGGCTTGGATGAAGATGAGTGGATTCAGACTCGACTTGACCAGATAAATTTGATTGATGAGAAAAGGTTAGCAGCAGTTTGTCATGGCCAGATGTACCAGAAACGGATGATCAAAGCTTTTAACAAGAAGGTTAAGCCAAAGGTATATCAGGCTGGTGACTTGGTAATCAAGCGTATCATATTACCACAGGGTGATCCTAGGGGCAAGTGGACTCCAACATATGAGGGACCATTTGTAGTCAAGACAGTGTTCTCAGGAGGTGCCATGATACTGACTACAATGGATGGTGAAGACTTCCCACAACCTGTAAACGCAGACCTAGTTAAAAAATACTATGCATAAAAAGAGACCCTCTAGGTTGACAGGCCTAGGCAAAAATAAGGGCATCCCGGCAAACCAAAAGGGTTTGGGCAAAAATTAGGGATATATATATAAAAGGATGTACACCCGGCAAGTCGAAAACCTGAAAAGGCGGCTTGGGCAAAAAAGGGTATCCCGGTGGATTGAAAACCTGAAAGGGCAATCCAGGCAAAAGTTAGGGATTAAAGCGTATGACTATGTCTCGTTTGGATCACTCATGAAACTGCAACCAGTTGTACTACTTACTCAAGCTCAAACAGATAAAGCTCAATCCAATCGTTTCCGTCTCAACAGCAAGAAGATGAGATACTTGAGTGGCAATAGTAGAATTGAAACTCAATAGGATTATTTCCCACATAGCTGATTCTTTTTGTAAAACTTCATGACAAAATTCTCTTACTAGGGTTTATGTCTCCTTGTACAAACTTACCCGTGTATGGGTCACTTTTGATATAAATAAATTCCATCTTTTGAATCCAGATTCACTTTTACCCTATTTACATAAGCGAAACGTCCATTGGTTGTGTTTGAATGTATGTATGCCTTTGAATATGATTGATGTTTACCAGAAACGCATGTATGCTTTTAATATGATTGATGTTTACCAGAAATGCATGAAAATGCAGTAATAGTATTTACTAAGGACGAACGAGGGAAGGATTTCAACGAAGCTTCGCCGGTTCATCTTTACAAGACAGTTACAAACCATCAGTAGGACTAATCCATTTTCACAAAGTCTAATCTCCCCTGGAATTTATATCCATCTCTTTTATCCTCATACGGATATACGGGAAATTACTTTCCAATAAGGGCACGATGAACGAAGACGGGATGTTATACTTATCCTACTATCAAACGAAAACGAAGGTTATCTATACCCTACTATCCCCAACAACGGGAGGTTATCTATACCTTGTTATCCCCAACAACGGGAGGTTATCTATACCTTGTTATCCCCAGCAGACAAAGGGTTATATATTCTTCAACAACGAATCGGGATTTATTTTCCTTGGCCAGCAGTTGTTATACAAGGATATCCATACACTTCCAGCAGTGTCATAGCATACATACATCATTTACATCATACCATAACATATATTTCTATAGCACATTACCTAAGTGCATCATGTCATACATGCATACATAAAGCATAAACTAATGTTGTTATACAGAATGCTACCTTGTTTTCAGGTTAATTATCCAACAAACAAGCTTATGATCTTTGGGACTGCTTTATTGTAACCTCAGGGTTACTTTATCCTCCTGATGAGCTTCTTATTACTTTGGGACTGCTTTATTGTAACCTCAGGGTTATTTCATCCTCCTGATAGCCTCTCATGACTTCAAGACTGCTTTAGAGCTACTGATTGCTCTATCCTCCTGAAATCATCCTATTACTTCAAGACTGCTTTAGAGCTATTCATTGCTCTATCCTCATGAGGTCATATTACTACTTCAAGACTGCTTTAGAGCTATTCATTGCTCTATCCTCCTGAAGCCATCTAATTATTTCAAGACTGCTTTAGAGTTATCCATTGCTCTATCCTCCTGAAATTACATTATTATTTCAAGACTGCTTTAGAGCTATCCATTGCTCTATCCTCCTGAAATCATTACTTCAAGACTGCTTTAGAGCTATTGATTGCTCTATCCTCCTGAAGACATATCACATTATTATTTCAAGACTGCTTTAGAGCTGTTGATTGCTCTATCCTACTGAAGCCATTCTATTACTTCAAGACTGCTTTAGAGCTATTGATTGCTCTATCCTCCTGAAGCCATTATTACTTCAAGACTGCTTTAGAGCTATTGATTGCTCTATCCTCCTGAGGTCAGATTTATCACTTCAAGACTGCTTTAGGGTTATCATTATTGATTGCTCTATCCTCATGAAGACATGCTGTTACATCAGTATTACTCCAGACTCCTGACAGTTCTCATTATACTACTGAAGAACTTTCCCCTAGTGGCATCTTTAAGCCCACTCAATCATGTTCAACCAACCATCAATATCACTCCATACACTGGTGAGTGCAAATTTTTGGGCTTTTGTGTTCAATCCCCTTCAACCTTCCAGGTTACGACTGGCAAATATACCAATCTAACCCCTCAGGTTTCAGAAAATTGAACAGGGGCAGCTGTTGCACCCCAAAATTTGCCCTCACAATACAAGACTTTGTGTTCCAAGAAGGTTCACAAGGTTCACAAAATTCACAATTGGTCAGAAGAGTTGACAATTCCCTCAGACAATGCACATCCTAAGCAGTGCATCCAAAACTAGGGTTTTGACTTTAATCAGGCTAAATGGACTTCCAAGACTTCAAGTGAGCTTCATAACATCTTATATGTGTATAAGAACCCCCATGTCAAGTTTCAAGACTTTTCTCAAAAGTTTGCTCAGTCAGATGATCAGATAAGTCAAAAGCAGTCAATGCAGTTAAAAGGTCAAACTGAGGTCAACTGTGGTCAAACCAAAGTCAAACTTCATGATTTTTTTTTGCCAACATCAAAGAGAGGTTGGGTGAGAAATATTATCATAATAACTGTAGTACCCCAAATTTTGCCCTAAGATTTGTCGTCGCATTTCATTGCATTTAATCAATTACTAACAAATTTGTGTAGTCGTTTGACTTTTTGCAGGTAAATATCATATGGCATGCATTTTTTTTCTAAAAAGTAAAAATGGCACAATTGGCAGGAGGACATGTGTAAGGAGTTATGAGTGTGAGAGGTTGAGAGTTCGAATCTCACCTTTGTCATTTTTTTTGTTTTTTATTATTTTTACTCTAAATTTTTCTATCTTTCATTAAAAAAATAACAAAAATAGTTTTTTATTATTATTTAATTATTATTTTCGTATTTTAATTAAATCATTTTTTAAAATATTATTTTTTTTCACTTTTTCTAAATTATTCATAAAAATATCCAAAAAATCATAAAATAAAAAATATTGAAAAAAATTTTGTTCTTTTTATAATATTTTTTATTTTTAGGAATCAATAGGATTATTAGTTTTTATTTTAAGTTTATTTTAATTATTTTAAATTATTTAAATTTTATTTTTTCTTAACTAATTATTTAGTTTGGGCTTTAAAATGGGCTTTAGGGACATTATTGATAATTTGGTGTTAACCCTAATTTGTTCCCTATATATACATGTGTTGCCTTGTTGGAAAGAGGGGGAGAATGAAAAAAAAACCTAAGAGGAGTGAGTGCCGTTTGCCGTTATTTAGTTTTCTTCTTCATCCATTACTATTGTTTCTTTTTCTTCATCGTTTATCGTTATTTCTTTTCCTTCATCTATTACTGTTGTTTCTTTTTCTTCATCTTTTACCGTTATTTCTTTTTCTTCATCTATTACCGTTATTTCTTTTTCTTTACCTATTACTGTTACGTTTATATATATATAATTTTTAAATTGTTAGAGTTTATATATATAAGATTTTTGATCGAATTATGTCGATACGATGTTTGCACATTTGTGTGCATGACGCGTGACATTTGTGTTAGTTCGATCTGGTTGCGATGATCGCATTTTTGTGTGAGCAATAATATTATTTTTTGCTTAATTTCTTTTTCTTTGCGATAAATTTTGTTTCGTCCGATTTAGATCTGGTTGCGATGAGCGCATTTCTGCGTTAGCAACATTGTTGGGTTATTTGGCACATTTAAAATTCATTATTGATTTATTATTATTATTATTATTATTATTATTATTATTATTATTATTATTATCATTATTTATTATTATTATCATTATTATCATTATTATTACCATTATTATTATTATTGTTATCATTAATTTATTAAAATTTGTTATAATATAAAAATCTGTTTTTTAAAATAAATAACATTAACATCTTTTCCAAATTAATATGAAAACCTATTATTTTTAAGAAAAACTTTTTTTTTAGATAAATTTAAAATAATAACTAAAATCTTTTTTTTAAAATAATAACTAGAACCGTTATTTATTTTATTTTATTATTGTTCAATTCAAATTTCATTATCATATTGTATCTGCTCCTCTCATGTAACCTCGCGAACTTAACAATCGCTCTTTAAATTCTGCCTTTAAATTTCTGCTTGCATGGTTTAAATTATGACATTATCTCTCTGTTTGCATGATTCAATTATCTCACGCGTTTACTATTATTTCTGTCACATTGCACACATCCGAAGGTTAGGTCTAACTGTTTGGCCGCCGCGCCAATAGTCCGTAAAACTTCACACATTCAATTTCAAATCCTCAAAACTACAAACTACAAACCCTAATTTTCACAAATGCCTCGCCGCAGGCAAAATTACAATTTTACCCTTAGCATTAGGTCAAAGAGCCGCCGCGCTCATTTTAGGGTTTCCCGCCGTGGAATCCCTAATTTAACCCTAATTACAACTTAACATTTCAACGTAGAGATTTGGAGTTTCTACACTCCACGTAAGCGTGTCCTTAAGATGCGTTTATTCCCCTTGAGACCTTGACCACAGTCAAGAAGTTTCTAACCTCCCTATTGAGGGGAACTACGATTACTCTGATTCCACTCCCGTAAGGATACGTAGGCACAAGATGCGATGTCTTGCCGAGTAAACTTAGAATTAACCCCCTTTATTATTTATTATTGCTTATTTATATTTTATTTATCTTTGCTATTTAATTATTTTGCTTATTATTTTGTAATTGTTTCTTGGATGTAAAGTTGTTTAATTATTTAATTATTATTATGGTTAGTAATTAGGGAGTGTAACAACATGTATGTAATATTAAAATAAATTTAGATCACTTTTAAATAAAGATAATTAAAATAAACACGTCACACACGTAAGTCGATTTTAATCGCCGTCTCACTTCCTAAGGATATCCCTCAAGTTGCCTACGAATAATGGTTAAGTGGGGTGTATAAAGCAAGTCCCTCAAAAAGAAAATCATCAAAGTCCCTTATGGTTGCCTTTACGAATCGAGTCCCTTTCGAAAAATGATGATAGTCCCTCCAGTTTGCTTATTACACCCCGCAATGACCTTCAAAAATCCAATTGTCCCTCACATGTCCCTTAACATCCAAAGTAAGGACTACCTACTCCATTATAGTAGGGATAGTCTTACTAAGGAAAGGATAAAGAATAAGAAAGACCTTAAAACATTAGGGTAGGCTACTCCTAGATACTTGCTCACTTCAAAACTTTCTCACACTTAAACAAATTTCCAACAAAATTTTCAAACAAGTTTTTTCACATCCATACACGGATTATTATTAAACTATTCTGAAATTTTTTGCTATTCACACACTACACTTTCAAAACAATTCAAAAGTGAGCTTAAGTACCTAAGAGCCCATGGATAACCATGGATGAAAAGGGTGCTAACACCTTCCCTTTTCATAACCTACCCCCCGGACCCAAAATATTCTCTAAGGTCTTTCCTGTTCTTTTATAACCTTTCCTTATGGATAAAATAAAAGTCGGTGGCGACTCTTGCTATCCGCAACATTGTTTAAAGTCAGTTCTCCCACCGTGTTACATCGGGGAACAGGAAGCATCTCAGCTGAGGCTCATAAAACTGCATCAAAGTATACACCCCAGTCGTCTCAAATGTTGAAGGTCTGTACAACAAACTAAGCAATTTCCCATAAGATACTCTGAACTCAGCCCTCACTCTCTCATCTGCTAGAGCAACTAATCCAAGCAAAGGAACTGATATCAGGCGAATGCAACCGGTAAGCAACTATCCTCTTCATGGACTCCATGTCTGGCCAGAAGATACACTAGAATCAGAGGGGAATGATCACACCTGCAACATAAATACACGTTAATGAAATGCAAACATGAAAAGGCACATGCATATGCAAACAGGAGATCAAGTGCAATGCTGATGAACTGTGTTGCTCTGTACTGAAGTCTGAGAACCATCAAATCTTCGCCTCAAACCAAACCAACCACTCAAAAGAAACCTGTAACCACATCTCACTGACAGAGATAAACCAGGTATTCTGAGGTCAAAAGTTTCCTGCAAACAGACCCACCTACCCCTCACAGGTATGTACTTAACTCGCAGACGAGGTACGACATCCTATGCGGGTTCAACGTCACAGACTTTCAAGAGCGATGATATGGTACCCAGGAGGTGTGGCATCATCATCCCTTGAAGCATACCCACTTAGCTGAATCCTAATTGATAGGTCCCCAGAGTCGACAATCCTCGGGTCAGACAACTTGTCGAGCCCTAAGGGCCAGGCAAGAAGCATCAAAGAGAATCTCGTCCGAGCGCAGATTTCGCGGCTAGCTGGTGCGAGCTAAGCAAGCAGGCTAACCACTACTCTCTACTTCTAAGTCTATGTGCAAACGCAAGCCCAGGTCCGACTTATCTCTCAATCTAACCCTCTTCCCAGCACAACAACAATAATAGAGTACTGAAAGTAAAGACAGAAAGATAAATACATACAAAACCCCCAGAGAGGAAAACAAGCGCTAGAATTGACTCGCATAGGGAACCGTTGGATTCCCCAGCAGAGTCGCCAGCTGTCGCTACTGCGAAAATCGGCGCCAGCTATGACAGAAGAGTCGCCACCATGCGTTATTTATACCACAAGAGGGAAAGGAAACGCTCAGAGTAAACCTAACTCAAAGAGGGAAAGGAATGGTCATCGCAACCAAATCCTGGATTCGGGAGTCAGTTACGCAAGGGGAAGGTATTATCACCCCTCACGTCCGTCGTACTCGACGGGATCCACGCTTGTTTTCTATCTAAGGGTATGTTTATCTATCTATTTTAAAGGTCTGGTTTAAAAAGAAAAGAAAATGACTCGGCAAAGTATCGCACTTTATGCCTACGTATTCCCGTCTAAAACGAGAAATCAGAGTCAACGTAGTTCGCCTACCTACGAGAAAGGAGGGAAAGGTTGCTCGCTAGGATATCGCATCTTATGCCTACGTACTTTCATACAGCATGAAAGATCAAAGCAAACGTAGTTCAGGCTACGGAAGACACAAGTTTGTCTGACAGTTTTTTATCTCCTTATGAAAGGGTTTTCCTGATTAAGGGTCCAAGCGGACAAAAACAGAGTTTGAATGTTTGTTTTCAGTTTTTTTACGAAAGAACTGTTTTTCAATCTGTTTGCAACTTGTACTGTACTAAAGACTTGTGATCTGAGAGTGACTATGTCGCATGTCACCCTAAGGGTACCATACTAAGCAGCCAGATTACTGAAGAGTGACCCTCCAGTAACCTTTTCTCAAATAACTTAAGGCTCGTAGCGTACAGCACGCGTTATCCTTATTACTGTGTTTTTGAATTGTTTTGAGATGAGGAGAGAGACACCCTAAGACTATGGTTGAAAAGGGAATCTACCTACAGTTATCATGCATGGGTCAAAACCTAATGTCTGTCATAATTTCCTCTTGCACAGAGGAAATCAGAGATCCTAGGGGATAAACAGCAAAAGACAGCAAGCAATTACATTAAACAGTAAAATGCATGCAATGCATCAATATAAGAGAGGCAAGGGAGAAGACAACAGGCAAGAGGAGACAAGCTCCACCTCAAACCTAGAGGTAATCAACACAAGCAAACATACAATACAGAGAAAAACAAAAGACACAGAGGAGGCAGCCCAAGCAGCAACTAACTCCTACAGCAAACAGCAACAGCAAACTCTAAACAACACAGTTGAAAAGACATCAAAGTTGACAGCAAGGGCTTCATCTTCAAGCAAGCTTCTATCTTCAAGATCCAACAAGCACACTCCAAGAAGAGGATTAATCATCAAGATCAAGTTATAATGTTAAGAAACTTAATGACAACCAAAGGAAATCACTAAGAACTCAACATTGCAAATGAAAGGTATCCTCAAAGTTCTACTCACTTGGGCATACCACTTATCCCTCCTAAGAAGAGATGGAGCTTCCCATGGAGGACTTTATGTCATTGGATAGAATAGAGGCAAACAATGCACTCCATGTTTGAAGAAAGAATCAAGACTAGGTCTAAGGCACTTCCTAAAACCCTAATTTCCTAAGCTCCTAAACAAAAGCTCCACAAGAGGAAAAGCCTTCAAATCTAAGCTCCAATCTTCAATCCCAAGCATCTTCAATTAATCTAGAAGCTCCCACAAAAAGAACTCAAGCTTAAACCCACTCCAAAGCAGCCAACCAAACCAAACAATCCAAAGCACTCAAGAGAGGAAACCACAAACACAAGCAACTTGCAAAATACAACTAAAATAGGAAATGAAGTTGCAAAATTCTAATAAAATTCCTAGGGGAACATACATGTTTGAACAACCTAATGTAAAAATATTGAAGCCTAAATCAACTTCTAAGTTATCTAAACAATTCCTACATTGAGATAGGTCAAGGGGATCCACAATTTTGGGAAGGTACTAATCTCAATACCTAAAACAGAACCTAATGTTATTCTAAAAATCCACCAAAAATTATAAGGGAACATACATGCCTACCCTAACATATACTAATAAATCAAAGCCAAACTCATCACCAATTGGAAGAACAAAATTCAGCAAAACAGATGGTCAAATATGCAAAATTAAAAGAATTAACAAAAATAAGAAAAATCAAATTAAATTGAAAAATGCATGAAAATGCATTTTATTGATTTCAGAAAATCAAAAATTTTCTCAAGATCATGGAGGTATTTTTAAAATAATTTTATGATCAAGAATGAATTTAATATGATTTTTGGAAGCAATAAAGCATTTAAAATAAAACAAAATGAATAAAAGAAATAATAAAACTCAGAATAAAACACAGCCACAAGATGAGGAGACCATTCAGCTGATCCAATGCATTAGAGCTTGCCAGCACTTTAAGTGAAACGACCGTGTTTTTATCTCAGAATTTCCAAACCAACTTTAAGTCCCATGCGTTGGATCTAAGGGCTCAGACATCATCTTCTTCATATTTCCAGTTCACCTGAGTGAGAGTGAGCGTGGTGGTTGGTGGTGGCCGGAGAAGACTCTGGTCGTCTTCTTCGGCGAGGGTCCAGGTTCAGGCAACCAAAAATAACAAAGTCTATAACAATTCCACTCAGTTTTCAACGTAGATTCCAAATCTTTAATCAAAACCCTCTAGATCGTGCTAGGTTTCAAAATACGAATCCATTTTCAGAAATAGCATCATCAACAACTCTCACTAAACTCAAAACTAATGGTATATATCTCTTCATCTCGTTGCGTACATCAACCTGATCTAAACAACTAGCATTAAAACCTTATGAATCAAGAGATTCAAGTCCAAACAGTCATGGCATGTCATCTTCAATCATCACCAATTGAGTCCAAATCAAGCCTAAAACGATCTATGTCATGTCTAGATCCTAACCACAAGTCTAAAGCTAACTGAATCATGCTAAATCATGCTGAATTTTGATAGATGCTAACCTGGTATAGATCTTGAAATAGGTGCAGTTAGAACTCGTGGCTTGCTTTAAAAAGCTCCAGAAACTTTCAATGATCCACAAGAAAGAGATTACACACCTCAATTTGGCTTGAATTGGCTCCAATCTGAGAATTCGATGTTAAGTTGCAGCTGTGAAATTTCACTTGCTCTTTCTGGTTCTGGCGCGAAATGAGGCTCCACCTTGATCTGAACTCATTCTAATCAATATATAGAAGAGTTTCATGGGCTTTTGGATCCAAACTGAAGCCCAAAACAGTAGTTTGCATTTTCTGGTTTTTTCATTCAAGTGCAATGTATCAGTCGTGTATTGCAAGCTTTGCATTGGTTCTAGAAGATTCTCACACCTTGCACATGTCATTTGGAGCGAAATTGGAATGGAAGAATGGCCTGAATTGCCTTGTGTATGATTTTGCATATGTAACTTACAAGTGAAGTAACCATATGCTATATCTCAAAATATGACTTGCACTCAAAATTCTGGTATTGCCAAAGTGTTTGAAATGTGATTTCCAATCAGAAATTGTACTCATTTTCTTGGTTTGAGGCATCTAGCACAAAAATGCATTTTCCCCTCCTTTCCATATTTGAAATTTCTTCCTTTTCAAACCATCTTAAGTGACTTTTTGATATGAGCCAAACCAAACTCTCATGACCACTTGGTTGCACTCAAAACATCATTTTAAGCAAGTTCCATGTTGAACAAAGTTCCATTTGAAGCTTGCAAGTTGGAGATTTTGGCCTATGATTGAAAATGACCTATAATCTTACTTTCCCAAAATACCCCTGACTTGTAAACCTCATAACTTGAGTTCTACAAATCAGATGGAAGACTTCTAGTACAATTTAGAAATCTAAGATCATGAGGAACAACTTTTATGTTGACCAAAAGTTCAGGTGAAACCTCCTTCTAGGTCAAAAATAGCCTTGAAGTCAGATGATTTTCACAGACAAATTTCAGAATCATCTGAGGACCTGTAACTTGTCTGGACCATAACTTGAGTTCTATAAATCCAATGGAGGACTTATAGTACTCAAATTAAATGTATTGAGATGCCCTACAAGTTTCAGGTTGGCCAAAGATCCATTTGAAACTTGTATCTTGACTTATGTGGCCTTGAAGTTAGGCACTAAACAGGGTAATTTGCACTGAAACCCTAATTTAGCAACTTCCCACATTCCTGATTCTTCTTGATTTGATCTTGGCACAACACCACAAATATCTTATCACATCATTTCATGAACTCCATGACCTCAAATTAGGCTTTGATACTCTTCAATTGGATAATTGACCTAGGGTTGATCCAAATGAAACCCTAATTGTCTGTACTTCAACTGGGGCTCTTACATTTGACACAATGACTTGATTTAGCTCCAACATGGCTCTCTATGCACCCCATGAGCTCTATAAACATCTCATATTCACACCTCATGCTTCACATCCCATTGATGGTCCTCAGCTAATCAAGACCTCCCACCACCTCCTGATGACTTGGATGACTTCTCAAGCTTGGATAAGATTTCTTGCTAGGCTTCTCTTGATAATAATCACACTTGATCCCCTGTTGGATGAATGATATGCCATGATATGCAAATGATAGAACTATGCAAATGATAATGCAATGAAACATAAACCAGGTAAAAGATGTTGAGCAAATTTTGGGGTGCAACACTTACACCATGGGGTAAATTGTCCTTGAAGTTGGGCACCAAAGAAGGGGATTTTACACTGAAAACCTCTGAAACCCTAATTTAGTAACTTCTTGAACTCTTGATTCTTCTTGACTTGATATTAACATGACATCCTAGATGCCTTAAGATAGCTTCTCATGGCCTCGATGACTTAGAACCAAGTCTTGAACCCTCTCAAGTCCACAGTTGACCTTGAGTTGGCCAGATGAAACCCTAATTCTATGTCCTTTGACTGTGCCTCTTTACAGATGAATTCAATGACCAAACAAACTCCACAATGACCCCTAGGGTAATCAATGAGCTTTTGTACCATACCTCAACCAAGAAAAAGACCTTATGAATCCTTGAGAACCCTCTGATGATCCTTAGGATAGGAGGTGATACCAATGCACAAACATCTCCCCTCAAGGAGCTTTGAAACTTCCATGGTGATGAAAAATACTTGATGACTTGCACAAATGCTCTTGCTTGAGCTTGAAACCCAAAATACTCTCCTATTTAAGGGTACAACAACTCTTGATCCTCTGCTAAGAACAATGCTATGCAAATGCAAATGCTAAAATGAAATGAAACATAAGCCAATACAAGAAAAAGGTTGGTCAAATTATGGGGTACAACACCACCACCAAAAGGATGATGGAGAGAACTCATACCGTCTACTACCACCAAAAGGATGATAGAGCAAACACTCTCACAGTCTAACATCAACGAGATGACAGCCCCATCACCAAAAGGATGACGGAGCAAACTCACACCGGCTACTACCACCAAAAGGATGATAGAGCAAACACTCACACAATCTGGCATCAATGAGATGACAGACCCACCACCAAAAGGATGATGGAGAAAACTCACACCGGCTACTACCACCAAAAGGATGATAGAGCAAACACTCGCACAATCTGGCATCAACAAGATGACAGACCCACCACCAAAAGGATGATGGAGAAAACTCACAACGACTACTACCGCCAAAAGGATGATATAGTAAACATTCGCACAATCTGACATCAACAAGATGACAGACCAAACACCAAAAGGACGACGAAGCGAATTCACACCGACTACTACCACCGAAAGGATGATAGAGCAAACACTCGCATAATCTGACATCAACAGAATGACAGACCCATCACCAAAAGGATGACAGAGCGAAACACACACAGGTTGCTATCACCAAAAGGATGATAGAACGACACAAATGAAGGTTACCAATACCAAAAGGATGTAGGCTAGTTTGAACCGACGAGGTATGGATATCACCAAAAGGATGATAGTAAGGCAATTGACAAAGGTCATACTTACTGGATACAACTCATTGGGGAACACCCAAGAGGAAGATTGGATTGAAGCGAATCAACGGGGTACGCCCACTGACTTGCTTGGAGGCCATAGTTTTTTAACCACAAAAGGCTGCAATAACTTCATGAGGAACGCCCATGAACTTGAAGGAGATGCCCCTGACCGAGCCAGGTTTATCTGATATTTTGTCTTGGTCAACAAAAGGTTGAATAACTTCGTGAGGAATGCTCACGGCTTTGCTGAAGATGCCCTTGTCTAGGTTGAATCTTGCTTTGATATTCTTGGATTTACTCAACAAAAGGTTGGACAACCTCGTGGGGAACGCCCACGGTCTTGAATGATATACCCCTGGTTGGGAAAAAAATAGACTTGGAAACCAACCACTAGGTTGAAATAATGTCATGGGAAATACCCATGGTCTTGAAAAAGATGCCCCTGGTTGGGCTGAATTTTGCCTTGATGCCCCTGAATTTCGTGGGGGGAAACCCACGGTCTTGCAGAAGATACCCTTGACTGGGCTGATGTTTTCTTTAAAGCTCTTGAATTTTCCCAACAAAAGGTTGAACAAATTCGTGGGGGAAGCCCACAATCTTGCGGAGGATGCCTCTGACTGGGCAGAAGATAGTCTTGGAAATCTTAGAGACTGATCCTAGACCTTGACTTGCATATGCGAATGCTAAATGTGTAATGATGTTTCATAACGAATGGAAATGCAAATGTAAATGCTGACGCGTGGAGATGTAAGAATTGGGGAAGCATGATATGGCTTGGATATGCATATGATGCAAGATGTTTATGATATCAAATGAGATGCGTATGATGCACATGATTGCAGACAGGTGATTAGAAATGCAGGTGGGAGACGCCAGTGTGGTGGTATTTTGGTAGTTGCCAATATGGATTGGACTTTGGGTGGTGGGAGGGATCAACTTCCTCGACATGCAGTTTGTTGGAGACGCCATGATTAAAACAAAAGATGCACTTGATGCCCTAAGTCTGGGTACTTGGTGGTTTGTGAATTTGCTTAAGATAAGATTGCAACATTTCTTGATGGTCGGGACGACTCGGTCTGAATATGGCGATGGTCTTCCCCTGACTAACTGGTTCTAAAGTTGAAGTTGAACCTTGACACTTTGAGATGGCTTGCCGTTGATTAAGCTATTGAGTGACTTGCCCCAGTCTGTGGGTTTCGAGGTAGCCTTGCTTCATGTCTACCACCGAAAGTTAAGTTCCTATTTGGTTGCCCCTTGTTGGAGTGTCTTTGATATCTAACACTGATTTGCAATTAAAATTGTTCATTCACAAATGGTAATCTTAATGCAAAGTTCAGACAAGTTTGAAAAAGTGTCGTTTTATTGAAGTGTCATGATGGTGACAGATGAATGGACCGTTAATCCAGAAGTTGTGCTAATTTGATTAATGTAAAAGATATAGCAAGGATAATGACACCAATGATGACGATTAGCAAATATGTGAGGAGTCAGTTTACGCAACCTTGCAATAGTATGATTTCAGAATAAACCTCGCCTCAATTAGGTCTTTCGAGGGTTGTAACATGGTCTGGTTCACAGTTATGAAACAAAGGATATTAGGCTCAAAGTATGACTTGTACCCACCCCTTCTTCTTAATGATCTCCAATCCTACGTTCAGTTAATTCTGCACCTGTTTATCTTGACGGTGTAAAATTGATGATTCAGGTTTGCTCGAAATGGCAGTCACCTTATTTTGGTATTTGATGGATGACAGGGACCCCTTTAATTTGAATGGCCACTGAATCTTATTTTATTTTTGTTGAGGGTTTTGATAACCTCTTTTGATTTTGTTTTCGATCCCTAACTTTTGCATGGACTGATTTTGCTTATCAGATCCATCAGGATTGCCTTGATTTTTGCCTAAGTCCCCTTTGAGGTGCTTGACTTAGCAGACTTATGATTTTTTGTTGGAGGATTGTGACTGCCATGTCATGGGTCTTTGATGAACAACCGTCATGTCTTTGGATTTTGGCTTAGTGCGGAATTGGATTAACTGAATACTACCCTGCCCCATGTTGAGTGTAAAGGTTTGAATATCCAAAGGAAATTGCTACTTCTAGGCTCGAAGTGGTTTACTAGGGATTAAATCCTTATATCTCTAGTGTTTGGGGAATTGAAACAATGCTTGTACATCATTGACGAGATTCTGTCTGAAAGCATACCGTTTGCAATTATGAGTATTTCTTTTTCGTCATCCTCCCTCAAATCATGCTAAACAACAATTGATAGAGTGAATTGAACAAACGTGTCGGTGCTTGATTGTGATAAAAATGAGTGAATACGACATAACTAATTTAAAAAATGCATAAACAATACATTAATAAAAACCAAATACGAATGGCAATTGTTCGAAGCATACTGTAATACCCCAAATTTTGCCCCGAGATTGTTAGGTTCATTTTGCATGTCATCTCTTTTGCATTGCATTTAACTAATCACTAACAGGTTTGCGTAGTCTGTTGATTTTGCAGGAAAAATCTCGTTGTGTGCAATTCAAATGGTGAAGGGCAAAATGGTCATTAACTGGCAGTCTGGCGATAATTCATGAGTTTGAGTCGTCATCAGGGGTTCCTCAGGCTGTTTTGGGGTTTACCGCTAAGCTGAGTTTCTCTGCGTATCTGGTCAAGACCATGTTCACTTTTAACATCAGATACAAATCGATTTGCAAGAGGTTGGTTGAGTTCAGTGGTTAATGGCCAGACATTGTGGCAATCGGACAAGTTTCATTAAGTGGATTTATCTGGTTAAGCTTTAGCAAAGGATTTATCAGGAAGTTCAATCGAAGGGGTTTAATAAGCTAAATTGAATCGGTTGAATTGGTTTGTATGGATTTAAGTGGAGAATTGGAGTCGGACGAATTAAATTGGGAAATTAATCAAGAAATAATTTAATAAGAAATAGAAGTTTTATTTTATTTTTTGTTGCAACATTCAAATAATAAGGTTAAATTTTTGTTGCAATATTAATAAAATTAAATTTCTATTTATTATTATTTTGGTGCAATGTCCATAAAAGTAAAACTTTATTTATAATATTTTTTATTACAAATATCCAAAAAAAATAATAAATACATCTTAAAATGAAAAATAAATAAGTTTACAATGTCTAAATTACATTTTTCTAAAAAATTCCTAAACATTCTCAATTGGTCCTAAAAAGTTCTCCGACTCCCGATTCTTCGAGTTCCGACTTTCCTTCTTCAAACCTGCAAGTTAATAGCAAAACAGATAATTTTTTAAACGGTTAGAATTTTCGTCCGATACCCTCAGAAACATGTTCATCATCGGGTATATCGGGAGGGCAACGACAAAGTGGAAGCCAGCTCTCGATTCTCAATTCCGACATCGGGCTAAAACTGGCAGCTTCTGTTCTTATTTTCGAGGCATCTAGAGAGAAAAAGTGATTTTGAAAAAGTGCTTTTGAAAAAAGCACTTTTTCTTCTGAAAAACGGTTTTCCCAAACGCGACTTTAATACATTTTCCAGAATTTCCAAAACCCAACGTGTCAAACAGCCACGGCTACTACAGTTTCGCAACATGCAACCAAGTTCCTGAAAAATTGCCAGCTAACAATAAGCAAATCCAGCATCAAATTCGAAGTCCACCTGGAAAAACTCCAGAATTAGCAAAGTAAGCTACTAAATCTCCATGAAGTTCGGTCAAAAATCAAATAATATGATGGAACTCGCAAATCCAACGCCAAATCCAGGCCCAAGAGCAACCAATGAAAGACAATATAAAGAGTTTCATCATCATTAAAACGAAGAGGCTAGAAGGTGACGGCGACGACGTGATTTGGGACGGAGATTCAGAAGATCCAAAGAAGGACCATCATCATCATCTCCATCAAAAAGAAGAAAGAAGAAGAGGAATTTTTCGGGCAAACCCACAAGCCTCAGCAAGAAACATCACCGGCCGGACCACCACAGAACCCCCCATCTACGAAAACCGCTCCAAACCCCTCAAGGTGAGAAATTTCTCTTATCAATGACGGTTTTTCTTTGCTTTTTTAGGTGGAACAAACTAAAATAGAAGAAAGAATTCATGAAAAATGACATGCAAGCGGAAGGGAGGAAAACGAAAAGCTCCAAAACGACATCCATGGCCGCCACTGCTCTCCAGAAAGAAGAAGGGCGTTTTTGTGAACCCTAAATGGACCGTGAAGCATAATGCCCTTTTGATGGCTGATCTGGCTTGTTTTATGTTATTTATTTTACGTGTTACATTATTATTGTTTATTATAACATTTTAATTGTTATTAGTTAGTTATCCCATTTTTTATAAAAAAAAACAAACTCAAAAATATTAAATATAAACTTAAAAAATCATTTTAATTAGATCATTTTTTAATCATTACATCCTCTTGATTAAACCATGCTATAAGATTTAAACTCTTTCTAATTGGGACTTTTTTCGAAATTAAACCCACTTTTTAAAATAGTTAATTTTTCTTTATTAAAACATCAACATTAAAAGAAATTTTTTTATTAAGACATTAAAATAAAAAGCAATTTTTAACAAAAACAAAAATTAAAACTCTTTTTAAAATTTAAAACTAAAGACTCTTTTTATAATTAAAACTTAAAATTTCTTTTTCTTAACACTTAAAATTTCTTTTTATAATTAAAACTTAAAATTTCTTTTTCTTAAAACTTAAAATTTCTTTTTATAATTAAAACTTAAGATTTCCTTTTATAATTAAAGCTTAAAATTTCTTTCTCAAATTCTGTCTTTCTTAAATTTCTAGCATGAAAAGGGGTAGAATCCCCAATTAAATTTCCGCTTAGGTTTTTACGTCATTCCTAGCACTGATCTTCACTTCTACAGTTATTAATTCCCAGTACTTTTCGTTTTTTATTTTTGGTTGTAATTACGCGAGGCTATCGTCGCAATTTGTTCCGCACCGTTTTTACGCTTTATTGTATTTCAATTAGGCCATCTAATTCGTCATTTGCACTATTCACTGTTAACGTCCTTCCAAAGGATTAGGTATAGCCGTTTGACCACCGAGTCAATAACCCTAACCTTTGACTATTTCAAAACCCTAATCGCCTAGGTGTCCCATTGTGGACGAAAATACCCTTTACCCTAGCTTTAGGATAAGGAGTCGCCGCACTCCATATTAGGTTTCCCATCGTGGAATACCTATTTTACCCCTTTTCAATTCAATTCAATTATAACGTAAAAATAGGAGTCGCCGCACTCCACGTAAGCGCTTCCCTAAGAACGCTTACTCCCTATTGAAACCTTGACCACAGTCAAGAAGTTTCTAACCTCCCTTTCGAGGGGAACTACGATTACTCTGATTCCATCCCCTACGCAGGATACGTAGGCACAAGATGCGAATCTTGCCGAGTAAACTTAGGACTAACCCTTAGGTCTTTCTGTCACTTTCTAACCTTAGCAATATACTCGCAAGCAGATAAATAAAGAAAAATAGCAAACTATAAACAAAAAGTTCCTGTAGAGTACTACAGAAGTTTAGGGTGCTAATATCTTCCCTAAGCTTAACCAACCCCTTACCTAGATCTCTCCCCGTATTGTTTACAATGCAAAAAATAGGTTTTTCCTTTCTTTGACCTTTCCTTCAGATAAATCAAAGACCGGTTGTGAATTAAAGATTTGCGATTCAAATTAATTAATAATTTGATATCCTATTCTCACTGCAACAGAAAATGGCGACTTCACTAGGGAATTCTAATCTTTTAAGGGTTACCCCTACTTTGTTTATTTTACTATTTGCTTCATTATTATTTATTTGTACATATATATATCTGTTGTACCTTGCTTGGGGTATTTGCTGTTGTGAGATAAATCCTACATCCGGACTTGAGTGACATTATTATATGAAGGTGATATATTCGACGAGGCTTATAGGGAGTGAGTCCCAACCAAGCTGACTTGAGAATCACCGCTCAGTTAAGACCCTTTCGAAAATGATTCGGTTGAACGAGTAGTCGTGAAAATTTTTACTATTGTCGATTGGAGTCTGTGATACTGGGGACTGTAGTACCTTAACACCACCTTGGCCTTATCTAGGACGTAATGCGGGAACTATGAGGGAGTAGTCCCAAAATAGTTGCTACGCGATACTACACTCAAAAGAGGTTCTCTTGAGAATATTATTAACCACCGAGTCAGTCAGGAAGTAGATAATATTCGAAAGATGGACTGATGACTTTGGGCACTTCTTTAGAACCCTTGTTTTGCAGGCATAACTAACTTATATTACATACCTTTTGGGAAGGGTAGACCTTAACTCCACTCTTTGTTCCTCTAACCTAGGAATTTTGTGTGTATGTGTGCATTACATCCATAAAGCATCATATCATTCTTAGTTTCAAGGAATTCAACAGTCCTTGGCAAATTCAAAAAGTCCTACATTTTAAAGTCTAAAACTTTTTCTCAGCTTTCCTAAAGAGGAATATTTGCAATCGACCGTTGAAGTTCGTGAAACTATTTCATTGAATTAACATCATGCCTTGCATTATATTTTTCCCCCGGTTTCTCATTCCCAATTGTATTTATCTTCCAGTGTACCTTTGAGTCGTCAAGCTAATTCCTCGACACAGATATCAGACTAGAGCTAACTATAGACGCCAGATGTCAGAACAAGAGGAACATAATGCAGAAGTCCTAATGGAGATTGATGAGTTGAAAGCAGGCATGACCAGGCTTACCGAGATGTTTCAAGTACTGATTTCCATAGGAGAGCCACCTCAGAGGACCGTCATTCAGGAAGTTTCAAGTGCTGATCCACCTCCTGTTTCACTATCGCTCTCTACTTGGTCGGAGTTTGGTTTACCTCATAATTACTCTCCACCTATTGCATTTGTTGCTACAATTGGTCAGACTGTCAGACCGATTTTTCAAGCTCCTGTCCTTATCGAGGCCAGACCTGTGGTCCACACTGTTAACCAGACTGTCCAAGCTCCCTTTGAGAATCCTCCCTATGAGTACAATGCTGCCGGTGTTCAAAGGGAAGACCAGGAAGATTTTGTTGAGCCTAAGATTACCCGTGAATAGTTTCAGATCATAAACAAGAGACTCCAAGCTGTCGAGGGTACTGATTTCTTCAACGTTAATGCCGATAATATGTGCCTAGTTTCTGGTCTTGTTTTGCCTGCCAAGTTCAAGACTCCTGAATTTATGAAGTATCAAGGTCACCCATGTCCAAGAGCTCATCTAGTCATGTAGTTCTGAAAGATGGCAGCTTACACCAACAATCAGAAGCTGCTCATCCATTGCTTTCAGGATAGTTTGAGTGGTGCTTCTCTCAAGTGGTATATGAACTTGGAGCATTACAGCGTCCACTGCTTCCAGGATCTTGCCAACGCTTTTATAAAGAAATAAAAATACAATTTGGATATGGCTTCCAATCGTCGTCAGCTTCAAAGTATCTCTCAGAAGGAAAAAGAGTCGTTCAAAGAATATGCTCAGCGCTAGAGAGAGTTACCTTCCCAAGTTGAACCCCCTATAGCAGAGAAGGAACTGACAGGAATGTTCATGGATACTTTGTCTCCTTTATATTGGGAAAAGATGATTGGAAGTGTCTCTTCAAGCTTTACAGACCTGGTGACTATTAGCCAAAGGTTAGAAGAAGGTTTGAAAAATGGTAAGGTGTCCAAAGCTGCCGAATCTTCTAGTGGGGCAAAGAAATCCTATGGGAATTTCCAGAAGAAGAAAGAGGAACAAACCAATGCTGTCATGACTGAATCAAGAAAGCCTCGCCATGGACCTCAACCTGTTGTTGCTCCACAACCAGCTCAGACTCCTCAACATCCAGTTATCAGACAAGACCAGTACCAAAGTAGGAATCAATTTGATCCTATTCCCATGACTTACACAGAGCTTTATCCTTACATGGTTCAAAAAGGGTTGATCACTATAAGGGCTTTACCACCTCCCCCTAATCCTCCTCCAACTGGATTTAGGGATGATTTCCAGTGCGTGTTTCATGAGGGTGCCCTAGGCCATGACTTGGAGCATTGTTTTGCACTGAAGGCTAGAGTGCACGAGTTGGTCAGAGAGGGAATGCTTGATTTTGAGGATAGCCCTCCGAATGTCCAGAAAAATCCTTTGCCAGTGCATTAGAAGTGAAGCTTTAGACAGGATGGCTCATCCTTGTACCGATTTAGTCATTAGGCCTTTTGTTTCTCGTTGTTTGTACTTTCCTTATTTTTATTAGTTGTTTGCCTTCAAATTATGTTCGTACTTTTACATTAATGAAATGAGCATTGCAACTTTCTATTTCAATTCATTTTGTTTATTATTTGCATATTTATGCTTTATCTTTCAAACATTTACTTCTTGTCCAAATTTTTGATATGCAAAGATTGGAGGGAGGATGACGAAAACGTTATACCCGTAACTGCTGTCAGTATGCTTTCAATCAAACTTTGTTGATGATGTAAGGCATTGTTTCAATCCTCAAACACTGGAGAAATAAGGAAGTTAATCCCTTGTCACCCCTTTGAGCCTAGAAGTTGGAGTTTCTTTCTTTACAAAAAACCCACAATCCTAACCTTGGGATGTGTAGTGTTTCAGTTAACTTGGTTGTGTTTTCCTACAATGCACCTTTCATATAAAGGTTACATTCACAAGTTTTGCTTCGCACACAACAAGTAAGTGCCGAAGATGTTTTCCAAGCTAAAAAGCCGATGATGGTTCACCGTAATCATTAAAGCCAAGTAGTCACTTTCTTTCCAAAGAAAAAAAAATCAAAAGAAAAAGCCCACTAAGTCAAAACCTATGAAGGAGACTTAGGCAAAACTGGTGCATCCCACTGACTGTAATCTTCACAAGAAACAGTTCAAGCAAAAGTTAAGGATAACAAAAAGAGGGGATCCTTAAATCCTTATCCTGAAAGTCCTCAATGTCAAAACGACCAAGTGTTATAGCAAGTAGTGGCTGCCTTTTCATAGGTCTCTTAACTTCTGAGCCATCATTGCTACCATCAGTGCAATTCCTAACCTATAGGAACCTGAATGCATAATACAAGTTAGCTGAGCATAGGACTGGATATCATCATGTAGATGGGGTGGGTACAAATAAATTTTGAGTCGTTATCCTTTGTTTCATAAACTGTGAACCAGGCCACGTTACAACCCTCAAAAGACCTAATTGAAGCAAGGTTATTTTGAAAGCATACTACAACAAGGTTGCGTAAGCTGACTCCAGAAGATCTTTTGCAAATCCATTATTTTTGCAGTACACCTTTGTTTTAAAATTTGAGTGTCTTGAACCACCGTGTTCTGACTAACGACTCATTTATTTTTCATCTTCCAAAATGTTTTTGGTTTCAAAAGTTGCATAAACTTTGCATTACTGTATTTGTATGAATATTTTGTTTGCAAACTAGTTTTCCTCTAAGGAATTTTCAAACAATGAGAAACTTGGTCGGTGATCCTATCAGGGGCAAGGTCCTTTTACATCATGTCTAAGAATCAGTTCAAGATTTGTTCATGGCACGATCTTCTCAGAATCAATTTATCCAGAAGATTTTCAAGACTCATATTGGGGCAAGCCTCTGAGGGTACAATAAAGCAGTCATTTACAGAATCAGACAAGCTGAAGTAATTATCAATTCAACTATAAAATACATTTTAATTTGGGCAGTTTGCCTAAAGGATCCCCAAACAGCTACCATTCCTTCCTACAAGGACCACCAACTTGATACAGTTTACCATTGCGGCAGAGATGTGTTCAACAGTAACATCTATAGTCCCTACACCATAAGGACAGTGATCTCCATGTTGAGGAATCAACTTTCCAGTCTTGTCATCTCACCACAAGAGTCGAGCTTTTTTACATATGTATAACATGAGTGTTTAATCCTCATTTTCATTTCTCCCGAGGTCGTGTTTTATCCATTGTCTTACCTTGTGGTCAAAGTACAACTTACTTGGCACCTACTAAACAAGTTTGTGTCGTGTCTGTCTGATGTTCTTCCAGATATGACATTTTTCTTATCCGATGGTTTTTTCGGATAGGTCGGTTCCTTTTACGTCCATTCTCATATATTTTGTTTATACCTTTCATTCAAAGCCATTATTGGATGTCATGTATCCTTTTATCCAATGTCATTCTTGGAGATCACCATTTATTTCTCTCTCTGATGGTTTTCCAGATTGAGTCTTTGTTCTGATGTTCTTCTAGAGCTTCTTCGTTACTTATCTGACGGTTTTCCAGATATTTTCCTTCGATTCTGATGTTTTTCCAGAATCTATCCGATGGTTTTCCAGATTTATTTCTCTTTCTGATGGTTTTCCAGATCGAGTCTCTGTTCTGATGTTTCTTCCAGAACTTATCTGATGGTTTTCCAGATATTCTTTTGTGATTCTGACGGTTTTCCAGAATCTTTTCGATGGTTTTCCGGATACATTCCTCTTTCTGATGGTTTTCCAGATCGAGTCTTTGTTCTGATGTTCTTCCAGAACTTATCTGATGGTTTTCCAGATATTCTTTTGTGATTTTGACGGTTTTCCAGAATCTTTCAAATGGTTTTCCGGAAACGTTTCTCTCTGATGTTTTTCTAGCGTGAGTTTTTATTTTGATGTGCTTCCAGAGTTTATTCGACGTTTTTCCGAGTATCTCTGGTGTGTTTCAAAGTTCATTCGATGTTCTTCAGAATGTCTCTGAAAACGGTTCTTTGTCACCGAGGTTATTCGATGTTTTTCCAAGTATCTCTGGTGTTTGTTTCTCCTTGTATATTTTCTGATGATTCCTGAAGATCTCGCTCGATCTCTTCGTTTAAAGGAATGTCCCAAAAACTCCAGCACTTGTCATTTACCTGATCCTACCGTTGTGTGGATCCTGTGTTACCGTTTCATCCTAAAGTGACAGCTGGCCGCGCTTGCACCAGTTGGCCATCGCTTTAGAATTCCCCAGTGTTGTGCCGTTCCCCCAGTGCGTCGTATTTCCTAGTGTGGTTTGTTCGTCGCGTACGTCCCCATGTCGTCATGTCATTTGCATCCTTGCATTTATCATTCTCATCATACGCATCATATTAAAGTCATAGCATTGCCAGCATTTTAGCTCGTCTCGTTTTATCCATAGCGTTGCCTATCATTGCGTCTAAGGGCAAAATTTGCGGTTATCTGTATTTAAATCCCTTTCACCGTGATTTCTCGAGTCTCTGCTGCTCAAATCATCCGGTGAAGCTATTTAAATAGGGGCAACTGTAATATCCCAAATTTTGCCCCGAGATTGTTAGGTTCATTTCGCACGTCATCTCTTTTGTATTGCATTTAACTAATCACTAGCATGTTTGCGCAGTCTGTTGATTTTGCAAGAAAAATCCTGTTGTGCGCAATTCAAGCGGTGAAGGGCAAAATGGTCATTAACTGGCAGTATGGTGACAATTCATGAGTTTGAGTCGTCATCAAGGGTTCCTCAGGTTGTTTTGGGGTTTACCGCTAAGCTGAGTTTCTCTGCGTATATGGTCAAGACCATGTTCACTTTTAACATCAGATACAAATCGACTTGCAAAAGGTTGGTTGAGTTCAGTGGTTGATGGTCAGACATTGTGACAATCAAACAAGTTTCATTAAGTGGATTTATCTGGTTAAGCTTTAGCAAAGGATTTATCAGAAAGCTCAATCGAAGGGGTTTAATAAGCTAAATTGAATCGGTTGAATTGGTTTTATGGATTTAAGTGGAGAATTGGAGTCAGACAAAAAATATCACAATCAACCCTAATTTATAGATAAAATAATAGAAAAACAATAATCATTTTTCTTTGACCAAAATGAATATAGATGACAAGACTTAAACTTTTATTCATGAAAGCAATGAACTCATAATGGAACTATAGTAATTTATTTTTGAGTTTAAAAATAAATAAATAATATTACAATAATTAACAAATATACGGTTAGCATATATTTAAGTTTCAAACTTTATAATTTAAAATAGTTTCCTTTTTATTAAATCTAAGAAACATAGCTATAAAAAAATGAAATTATATAATCTTACACCTAAAAGGTGAGAATAAGGAAAATTGGTGGAAAAATATTAAACTATAATATGAGTCATATATGTTGAACAAAAAAACTAAGTCGCTTTACCAGAATATTAGAATCAGATAACATGGCACACTTGTTGTCTGTAATGAAAACAATGATGGTCTGTTGTTTAATAGAAGATTTTACATAAAATAATTTTTAATCAAAAATTAAACTATATGGTCACTACTACAAAAAACTATTTAATAGCGTTTTTTTTTTGCTTTTTGATAGCGCTTAAAAGCGCTATTAATCAAGCCGCTATTGTAAAATAAAATTTTTAATAGCGCTTTAAAAGCGCTATTATAGTACCGGTATGAGATTTGAATAATAAATTTCAAAAAATTGATACCTCTGCATGTAACGGATGAAACAATAATACTGCAAAAAGTTATTAAGAAAATTGAGAGTATGATACATGTGAAATAACAAAGTTGTGTTTTTCTCAAAAACATAATGGAAATTCTCTCTTTCTTTGTATGACAATAAAAAATATTTTATTTTTTTTATTGAGAATAAAGAACCACTACCAGTAAATATATTGTAAAATATTATACTGTATTTTTTTAGGAGTTTATTACTTTCATGTAGTTCTTTTTTTGTGTAATACATTTTATTTTATTTTTAGGAAATTTTATAAATGTTAACTAATAAAGATATTACTGATCTTAATTTTTGAATTTTGAATAATCGTTCATTTCTTAAATTTAGTATAATTTATTCTTTTTCTTTAATACGTTGTATTTATAAGGTATTAGTTACATGCATCTCATTATGAGTTTTGTTCATATTTTGGAATTACTCGGTACAAGAATTTTTAGTAATCGTAATAAAATCTTTAAAAAAATATTTTATGGAGATATTATTAGTTCTGATTCTTAATTTTTATATCGAATACTTTTCATTATCTTACTTTAATTTAATTTCTTTCTTTTATTTTTTATAATTATTTAATATTTTATAAAAAATTAAAAAATGTTATTATTTGGATGCTTCTAGAAAAATACATAAGAAGCATTTCCTAAGGAACAATTTGTTATAAAGAATTTGATTAACTTTTTTGGCAATAAGGAATAGGAGAAAAAATTTATTATGATCAGTGTTAAAATGTTATTGTGAAGTAAGACAAGCAAAGAGTTGGATGTAGAGCATCAATTTTTGGCAGAAGTCTTGAAGTTAAAAAATACACTATATGACAACATAATTTATTAGGTAATCAACCATTTGTGATGCATTGAACATGATATGATTTGATCGAGGTTGTTTGTTGAAAAACAAATTAAGCTTTTTTATTTCGAGCTTTTTAATGATCGCATCTTGCTCACTCATTCTAATTATTTAATCTTATGTTCTAATGTTATTTTTTGATACATAAGAAGGACAACATTATGAAATCGTTTATGCAGACTTGCCAATACTAAGAGATCATACAAAATATAAGAATTCAACAAGGATGATATATATATATATATATATATATATATATATATATATATATATATATATATATATATATATATATATATATATATATATATATATATATATATATATATATATATATATATATATATATATATATATATATATATATATATATATATATATGCTCCATTACCATTAATCATCCTAAGAATCCAATAATATGAACAACTATATTATATATCAAAGAATAATAAAGACAGTATACTACGCCTACCACTAAAAGTGACTTTAAGTATAGAACCTTAGAGACATCTTCGATAAAATTATTCTAAGAGACCATGCTAACATTTTGGCAAAATATTTATCCTTTTATCGAAAGATATTTCGCTGGTATTTCTGAGAAATTTTATCCTATTTTGTACAAAAATAATCTTAAAAGTTCCCATTAATTTTATCTTTAATTTAGCTTAGTTATGAGTGAATTGCTCAAAGGATATACTAAGACAAGGTTTTAATATAATGAGTGTATTGTCCAATTATTGGTAGTTTTCCTTAGTGAATTCATCGGCATGCAACAGCCAAATAAAAAATTTTAATTTTATGGGAGTAAATTAGATGAATCATTTTATTGATTCTCGTTTTCTTTTATATCTTTTATTAAATTTATTATATTTATATTACCTACAATTTTTTAGAAATGAAAAATATTTATTTAAGCTTAACGGAAATAATAAAGATATAGGAAAGTTGAGAAATGTTTAGGTGAATTTTTTAGTATTAATTTTTTTTTGGCTTTTATGATATTAATATTTATTACAAATTTAACTTTTATTTGGTAAAATATGTTTTTCCTATTATTTAAAATTAATTTTAATATAATAAATTATTTGTGAAATAAAATTTTAATTATTTTTTCTTCAATAATAATATTTTTTACTTTTGAGAAATAAGCTTTTATATGGTCTTTTTTTCCAGTTGTAAAACAAGCTCTTACTAATATCTAAAATTATTAGTTATTGTAAAAAATAATATAAAAATTAAATATTTTTTTTTTAAAAAAGGTGGAAAAGTTTTTCCTTTAAATTTCATCGATTTTATAAAACTCCATAGTACTATATACCTCTTTCAGGTTTAGAGTCATTTTGATACTACTTGTAACTTTTTAAATCTTTTTATGATTAAATAACTTAATTATGCACATTATTATAAATAAAAAATAAAAATGTAAATCGAAAAATACTAAATCTTAAATATTAATTCATTACATAATTTATTTCTCAAAATTTATTGAAGTATTTGCAACAAAAAGGGAAAATGCAAAATGAATAAAATAAACTTCAAACCCATTAGCCAAACATTCATAAGCATGGAGACCACATAAATATAATAAAAAAGAAGACTCTAATTACCATAGAGAAAAGTCTCAATTATTGATCTTAAATTTATAAAATTAAATAAAACATAAACATAAATTAATATTGTCGCTACCGCGAAAATAAGGTGCCGGCAAAACAGAAGAGTCGCCACCTTTCGTTATTTATCCCTCCGAACGGGAAAGGAAACGATCGGAAAAACCTGACGAAAAGGGTATAAGACAAGGTCATCGCAACCGTTGTCTGGGTTCGGGAGTCGGTTACGCAAGGGAAAGGTATTAGCACCCCTCACGTCCATCGTACTCGATGGGATCCACGCTTGTTGTGTTTATCTGACGGGTATGTTTACTATCTACCTATCAAGGCTGGTCTGAAAAGAAAAGGAAAATGACTCGGCAAAGCGTCGCACTTTATGCCTACGTATTCCCATCAGAGAATGAGAAATCAGAGTCAACGTAGTTCGGCTAACTACGGGTGATGGGGGAAGGTGGCTCGCCAATACATCAGTATTGTGCCTACGTACTCTCAACAGGTATGAGAGATCAGAGCTTACGTAGTTCGGGATAATGCGGATTACGGGGATTCAGATTCCTCTATTTTATCGAGTAGGGTTAACAAACAGTTCCAGCAGTTTGGCGTACGCAGCTCAACCCTTGGAGACTTAGGCGTTACCGTTTGCGGTAGAACTGAGAGTTAACGACACTCTTTTCTTCAGAAAAGCTTCCTTTGAATTATGGGCCCACGGGGCAAAAAGGTTTGAAGTTTGTTTTCTGTCTTTTACGGAAGAACTGTTTTTTATGGATGTTTGCAACCAACATCGCACTAGAGACTATGACCTGAGAGTGAATGCGTCGCATGTCACCCAAAGGGTGCCATACTAAACATTCAGACTGTTGAAAAGAAACTCTCCAACAATCCTTTCTCCGATAGCTTAAGGCTCGTAACGTACGACGTCAGTTAACCTTTATTACTGTATTTTAATTTGTTTTGAGATGAGGAGAGTGAACGAACAGGTTCAACTAAGGGGAGACTATCAAGTCCTAATGTTGTCATGCCAAGGATTCATCCTATGGTTGAGGTTGGAAACAGGGATCTCCTAGAAGTTATTATGCATAGATTTCAACCTAAAGTTCTAACCATCACTTCCTTATCAAAGGAAGTTAGATTCTTAAGGGATCATGTCAATGATAAACAGAAACAGATAAAGCATCAGCTTAAACAGTAAACAGTAAACGACTGTAAAATGCATGCAATGCAAGTGAGGGAGGAAAGGTGTGTGGGGCATTAGCCTCAACAAGCTCATCTCAACCTCAAGCCAAATATGAATAACTGCAATCATACAGAGGAAATAACATGCTATCAAGCAAAATATAATAACTGCAATCATACAGAGGAAATGAAATAAAATGCCATCAAGCAAAACACAAACCACATAGGCAAGGGAGCAGGGCTCTACCGAATACCCGCAAGCAAAGCCAAACAGTAAAAATACAAGCAGAAGGAGAAACTCAACCTCTAGTGCACTCATGCTCCTAGCTTAACACAATCTAAATATGAACTTATTCTAATGCATCAAGAAAATCAAACAAGTCACATCAGTACAGTTGCACAGCAAGCAAAACAGACAGGAAAGAAAGCAGATCAACAGCTTCCACAGCAAAGCTCTCCTCTGACAGTAGTTCAATCCTCAATCTTCAGCTGCTCTTCAAGGCTATCATCTTCAATAGCAAGTGTCAACTTGCTTCTTCAAGCTTTCAAGGCATCAAACAGAAGTATCAACTTGTTCTCCAACTTCAAGCTTCAGCTCTTTCTTCAATCTCAATCTGATCCTCTTCACAAGTGTCAACTTGTTCTTCTTGATCTTCAAGCTTCAGCTCCAATGGCAGTCTTCAAATACAGAGAAGTAGAAACTTCTAGCATATTTAATCTTCTAACAAGGAACTCCATCCTCTAGCAAGGGAGAAAGATTCATCTAACAAGAGCAAGGTTTGGATAGTGGAAAGCAAAGTGAAGACCAAAGGTCACCACTAAACATTCTACCATCAAGGAAAGGAACCCTAAAAGGTTCTACCAACTTGGGAAGAGCCACACATCCTACCAAATGAGGGATGAGGCCTTCACAAGGGGACCTTGCATCATAGGGAAGAATGGAAGTGATCAACACCTTCCATGTTTATGAAAGAAGAGAATCTAACTAGAAGCTCTACTTACAAACCCTAATCTTAACACCTAAACAAAACTACACCAAAAGAAGGGAAAATCTTCACATCCAAGCTTCTTCAAGCCTTCCTCAGCAGCCCACACAAGTATTCATCATCATCCAAGAGCAAGAGAGGCAAAACCCTAATCTAAGGGAACTAAAGAAATCATTCTAGTTGAATTAGCAAGTTAGGATCACCTAAAACCTAGTACTAAAGTTAATCCTAACTAAAATACTAAAACTAATTGTAAAATTCTACAAAAATAACTATGGGAACCTAAGTCAATCATGACTCTACCATACAAAATCCAGAGGTTGAATCATCCAAAAAGTCCTAGAAATAAATCCTAAATCACAAGGTACTAAGCTTAAACCCTAAAACTAGAGCACCTAAAGTTTCAATTTAAAAACAGTTCCTAATTTCATCACAAAAATGTGATAAAAATCTAAGGGGAGCATACATGTCTAAACTAACTACACACAAAAAATTAGCTCAAGAATCATCATCAAATGATCAGACAAAATGCAGCAAGATAAGGTATCAACCATAATGGAATTAATGTCAATAAAAATACAAAAAATGCAATTAAAATGAAAATGCATGAATTCCCTAATATTTTTATTCAATAAAATTCTAGATTCAAACATGAATCAGGGGAAAAAACTTGGATCAATTTGAGTTAATTTCCTATTTTTTATGAATTATTTTCTAAACTACATGAAATGCACAAAATAAAAGAAAATCAAAGAAATTAATAAAACTGGCGTGCTGAATAGCAAAAATTTCAAGTTTAAATCCTGGGTTGGGCCCAGAGGGGGGCGTGAATATCACTCAGTCCAAAGCCGAGGCGCTTCAACTCATTTTCATTCTCTTCAGAAATTAACACAAGAAAGAAAAATAGTGCGAGCCAGGATTCGAACCAACGACCTCTTGGTTCACACAGCGAAGAAACCAAGTCAATAAGCAAAACGGTGAGTTTTGGGAAAGGGTACGTGGCTCATCAAGAGCGCTTGGATTAAGCGATTGAGTCCAACTTTCCACATGAATGGAGGGTGAGGATTTCATCTTCCTCAATTTAAACCTGCAAACCACTCGCGAACCAGGTTGTCGCCGGTGGCTTTTCCGGCCACCCCTGCATAACCCTAACTTCATTTATAGCCAGCCATTCGCCACGATTCCTGAATGAATCCTGACCAGAATTTCACAGTAAGTCAGGGAATTTGGCACTACTGCCAGACTTCAATCATCAAGTCCTCAAGGGCAGTTTCAACTTCGCTGTTCAGAAACCTGCTGGGGATGACACACCTCCGCTGGGGATTCTGGAGAACTATCAAGTAACTCCGCTTCGGGGATCCAGAAATCATTCTGGATGAATCAACTCTGCTGAGGACTTCAAGAATCATCTTGGACAAATAACTCCGTCGGGGACTTCAAGAATCATCCTGAACCAGTACCTCTGCTGGAGATTTCAGGAATCATCCTGAGAAAACACTCTGCCGAGGACTCTAAGCATCAAATTGAGCAACCCTCTCTGGCGACTTCACTGGGGATTTTAAGAATCATCTTAAACAATCAACTTCGCTGGGGAATTCAAGAATCATCTTGAGCAAACCATTCTGCGTAGGAACACCTGCAAAACAAGAACGGCAACGACCTAACTCATGTTTCATATGCATATGCTCGTCAATGGCGCAATGCTCCACACGGTGGAAATGCTACGTGTTTAGGGTAAATTCCATGCAATCATGCAAAATGTTATGACCCCATCAGCAAAATAAATGCTGAAGGGAGAATCCCCCCGTCAAGGAGAAAGGACCACTCTAGTGGAGGAAGGAATCATCCTGCCGAGGAGAAGAAGTCACACCAATCTCAATTGGACTCCGCCTGGGGAAATGAACTTCAGTCGACTGCTGTAGGGGAACAAAGTTCTACGAGAACCTGGACCCGCTCAATCAGGTATTCAAACCACAAACTGTCGAGGAAACGATATCAATCGCAGAAATAAACTGCGCGGTCTTTGCAGCTAAAACTTTCCTAGAGATAACGACTCCGGTGGGGAAATACAGCATCAGCTATTCAACACCCTACTGAGGACAACCAATCATGGCCCCAACTGCTTTCCAAGAACTCGGCTCTCTTGGGGATTCGCAAACTCGGCTGGGGAAGAAGGAATCATCCTGCTTACTGGGGAGAGTACGACTCTGTAGGGGATTTCAATTCCGTTGGAGACTTTAGTCTGAACTATCGAGTGCTGCATACTTCAGTGTATGACTCAGCTGGGGAGATGACGTTCCTTCAGGATACATCTGATTGGGGAGAGAATCTTCCCTGTTTAGGGAGACATATCAATGTCCTTAGTCCCATGTTCTGACTCCGTGGGGAGATGCTGCTGAACTTGCTGGAGAAGAAGGAATCATCCTGCTTGGGGAACGCATACGGCGTACTGCCCAGGATATGCTATACCTGCAACAACACAATACTGACAAGATACCCTTCTCAAAGGGACCTATCAAGGTTATCATCTTGTGACAATGTTCAAGTAATTCATTGTTTCAACAATCAGTGGCCTAGGCCAGTGAGTTTATGTATGCGCATTTTATCAAAAACATCGGCGTTCTTTTTCGCAAACAAAACAGATAAATGCTAAACAAGCAAACAGAATTGCTGAATAGTATATATTTTATTGATGACGAACCCCTGAATGGGTGAAAATGTTTTACAACAGATGCAAGCTCCTGGAATGAGGAAGCTGCGCAAATATAAAAACATAAATATACATCAGTATATACACAAATGTCAGCAATGCTGCGTAGACAAACACCATGAGTTGATCCCTCTATGACCCACTCGACTTTGATACTTCTTCGACGTTTCAGCTTCAGAAGAGATTGATTCAGATAAACGGCCCTCAGGTCCTCCAAACCACTAAACAAATACAGTCCACACGCGGAACGCAGTCATTTGCTTTTTCGAATCCCTAACTTTTGCCTGAATCACCCTTTCGGGTTTTTGATTCACCAGGATACCCTTTTTTGCCAAAGTCGCCCTTCCAAGTTTTCGACTTTGCGGGTGTACATTCTTTCTTTATATCCCTAATTTTTGCCCGTACCTTTTTCCTTTTTTCTGGTTCGTCGGGATGCCCCATTTTTGCCTGGATATTCTTTTCTTTTTCCAGCGGGTCATTTTTTAAGCAAAGTATTTTTTAACTGCGTCCGCGTTCACCGGGGATGCAAAATCTTCGCCATCCATCGTGGATAACAACAAGGCTCCTCCCGAGAAGACCTTGCTGACGATGTACAGACCTTCGTAATTGGGAGTCCACTTGCCCCGGTGATCGGAGTGTGGAGGAAAGATCTTCTTCAGGATGAGATCACCCGTCTGAAAGCTTCTAGGACGCACCTTCTTGTCATAAGCTTTCTTCATTCGGCTTTGGTACAGACGACCATATGCAATCGATGCTAATATCTTCTCGTCCATCAGGCTGAGTTGGTTTAGTCAGTTCTTAATCCATTCTGCCTCATCGAGTTTCACATCAACCAAAACTCGTAAAGAAGGAATCTCAACTTTTAACGGTAAGACAACTTCCATACCGTACACCAGTGAGAAAGGAGTTGCCCCGGTTGATGTACGTACTGTTGTACGATAACCGTGCAGTGAAAATGGCAACATCTCGTGCCAATCCTTATAGGTCACAACCATCTTCTGTACAATCTTCTTGATGTTTTTATTGGCCGCTTCAACGGCGCCATTCATCTTCGGCCGGTAAGGAGATGAGTTGTGGTGTTCAATCTTGAAACTCTGGCACAACTCCTTCATCATCTTGTTATTCAAATTCGAACCATTATCAGTAATGATCCGCTCGGGAATTTCGTAACGACAGATGATGTCCCTCTTTATGAATCTAGCCACCACCTTCTTGGTCACGTTAGCATACGAGGCTGCCTCCACCCACTTGGTGAAGTAGTCGATGGCTACTAAAATGAAGCGATGACCGTTAGATGTAGTGGGCTCGATTTTGCCTATCATGTCGATGCCCCACATGGAGAACGGCCACGGGGAGGACATGGCATTTAACGGGCACGGCGGCACATGAATCTTATCAGCATAAATTTGGCACTTATGACATCTCTTCGTGAATTTAAAGCAATCCGATTCCATCGTCAGCCAGTAATATCCTGCTCTCAGGATCTTTCTTGTCATAGCATGCCCGCCGGTGTGCGTACCAAATGCGCCTTCATGGACTTCTTCCATGAGCATACTCGCTTCTTTCTCATCTACAAATCTGAGTAGCACGAGACCGTGGTTTCTTTTATACAAAACTCCATCAGGATTGAGATAAAAATTCCCAGACAGCCTCCTCAGAGTCTTCTTATCCTAGGTTGGCGCTCCCGCGGGATACTCCTTAGTCATAAGGAAAGTCTGGATATCATGGAACCATGGCTTGCCATCGGGGGCTTCCTCGATCGCAAAGACGAATGCAGGTCTATCAAGACGAGAAAGGACAATCCTTGGAGCTTCATTCCAAAAATTAACTTTATACATCGAAGCCAATGTGGCTAAGGCATCGGCCATCTAATTTTCAGCCCTGGGTACATGATGGAGTTCCACTCGATCAAAGAACAGAAGCAGCCTTCTGGCATAGTTCATGTATGGCACCAAATTCGATTGACGAGTCTCCCACTCCCCTTTAATCTGGTTAATCACAAGTGCCGAGTCACCATATACATCTAGGTTCTTGATTCTCAAATCAATTGCTTCTTCTAGACCCACGATGCATGCTTCGTACTCCGCTTCGTTATTGGTGACCGGAAACGTCAGTCTCGCAGTGAACAGGATGTGGGATCCGTGGGGAGTCGTGATGATCGCCCCAATGCCACTTCCGTAAGAATTAACCGCCCCGTCAAATATCAATTTCCATTGGGATTTCGTATCTGGACCCTCGTCGGGCAACAGTTCATCACAATCCTTTGCTTTGAGAAAATGATGTCCTCGTTAGGGAATTCAAATTTCATCGGCTGATAGTCCTCGATCGGCTGTTCGGCAAGGTATTCAGACAATACGCTTCCCTTGATGGCCTTCTGGGAAACGTACTGAATGTCATATTCTGTCAACACCATTTGCCATCTGGCAATCCTGCCCGAAAGCGCTTGCTTCTAGAAGACGTACTTGATCGGATCCATCTTCGAAATTAGCATGGTCGTGTGGTTGAGCATGTACTGTCGTAAACGTTTGGCAGCCCAGGCTAGTGCACAACACGTCTTCTCCAACATCGAGTAACGAGATTTACAGTCTGTGAACTTTTTACTCAAATAGTAAATAGCATGCTCCTTTCTGCCCGTCTCATCGTGCTGACCGAGAACACACCCCATACTATTCTCAAGAACTGTCAAGTACATGATTAAGGGTCGTCCGGCCACTGGGGGTGTTGCACCCTAAAATTTGCTCAACCTATTTCACCTGGTTTATGTTTCAATTGCATTATCATTTGCATAGTCACATCATGTACATTGTCCAATAATTTGCATATCATAACATAGAAAGTCATCTAACAGGGGATCAAGTGCCATCCCTATCTAAAGAAACACA
This sequence comes from Lathyrus sativus, assembly GCA_963859935.3. Classification (NCBI taxonomy): domain Eukaryota; kingdom Viridiplantae; phylum Streptophyta; class Magnoliopsida; order Fabales; family Fabaceae; genus Lathyrus; species Lathyrus sativus. The sequence goes on from OZ012741.1 coordinate 549,336,199, forward strand.
TCAAGGGGCCTTATTCAAGCTGAAGAACATCCAAGTCATCAAGGAGTGGGTTGAAGCTTCGAGGAGATTTGAGTGTCAACAAGTGGATTTCTCTCCTAACTTGAGGTGTATTGAAGATCATCAACATGGAATTATGGATTTGAGGTGTGTATGGATCCCATGGGAGGCTTAGAGAGCCCTATTGAAGCTTAGACAAGTCATGGCATCAAGTTCAAGAACCACAGTTGAGAAAGTAGGGTTTCATCTGGGTAACCCTAGGTCAAAGAGAGCAAAGAAAGGGCATCAAGACCTAGCTCTAGGTCATGGAAGTCATGGATGGATATGTTAAAGCATGTGTATGGATGAGTCAAGATCAAGTTCAAGAGAATTAAGAGTGGTTGGAGGTGTTTGAGACAGGGTTCCTAGGGTAAAATCCCCTGTATAGCACTGGACCTCCAAGCCACACAAGTCAAAGTGCAAGTTTCAAATGTATTATTGGCCAACATGAAACTTTTATAGCTTCTCAATAGCTTTAATTTTAGTACTAGAAGTCTTCAATAAGATTTGTGGAACTCAAGTTATGGTTCTTGCACGTTATGGGTCACCAGAGGACATTGACATTTATCTGTGAAAGTCACTTGACTTCCAAGCAACTTTTGCCCATCAAGGAGTTTTCAAATGTATTCTTGGCCAACATAATAATTGTAAGGCTTGATCTTACCTTTAATTTGAGTACTAGAAGTCCTCAAGAAGATTTGTGGAACTCAAGTTATGATCTTGGCAATCCAGGGGTATTTTGGGAAAGTTGAATTATAGGTCATTTTTCAACATAGGTCAAAATCTCTATCTTCCACTCCTCAAATGAAAAAATGTTCAACATGAGATGTGCTTAAAATGATGTTTTTAGGTCAGATAAAAAGCCATGGGTGATTGAAATGGCTTGCTTCATAAAATGATCCAAAATGGCCTAAAATAAGGATGGATTTTAAATGAATCAAAGAGGGAAATTGTGATTTTTGAGCCATAGGTCCAAACCAGTCCATATGACATACCAAATTGATCAGGAAATGAATTTAAAACACAATGACATTTCCACATTTTTGAGTTGAGGCTTAATTTCATGACTTACTTTGTAAAGAGCTTACTTACCTTACAAGTCACCATGCCAAAACAAAAATCAGGGCAATTCAGGCCAAGCTAGCTACCTAAACACACTCCATAACCAATTTGCAGTTGAATAGAACATTCTAGAGTAAGCTGGAAGCTCAGAATCGTGACTGTAGCATTGGAATTTCATGGCCAAATTAGAATTTTGGATCAACAGAATTGGGCCTGAATTGGATTGAATAAGCCCACAAACACTTCATATTTAAGCTCTAGAGTGAATTCAGATTCAGTTTGGTGCAGAATTCGTGGAGGAGAGGAAGATTGAAGTTGAGTTTCAAGAGCTTCAACTCAGAATCGGTTTTGGAGTTCAAGGCACATTCGAGCCAAATTGAGGGTTGGAAAAGCTTTATCTTGCTTCATTGATCGTGTTTGAAGAGTTGCACAGCTTGAATCCATCATTTTCTACCTCTGTTGATCCCATTTTCACAGGTATATAATTCTTGAATTCCTTCATAATCTAGGGAGAATTAGCTTAGAATGTGCATGTGGTTAGGACCTAGGATGATTGGGGAACGTTTCTGGATTGGTTTGGAGTTGATTAGTGACAATTAAGATGGATGATCAATTTCTGTTAGAGGACGGTTATACATGATCTTGAAGTTTCAGATCAAGTTAGATAGATCATGATGATCGCTGAAGAATGAGGAACATTTCTATGGTTTCAGTTTGGCCATTAGTGATAATCAGTTTGGATGTCATCTCTGAACATTGATTCGAAATTCGAAATCCTTTGAGAGTTAGGAAATTTGGATGGGAAATTTGGAATCCTGGTGAAATTCTGAGTAGAATTGATATGAAGTTTGCATTTTCTGGATCATTGGATCTTGAACTCACCGGAGAAGGAGGTGGTGCAGTCACCGGACCACCACACCTGAACAGTTGGCCTCACTTGAGTTCAGAGGTAGGAGACGACCTCTTAGACGTTAGATCTGGTTTGGACTTTGACTCTTTCAACTCATCCAACGGCCACGACTTGTTTTTGATTTGGCTGACTTTGACTGCTAAACGCAGAGTTTCATTTATCCAGTCAGCTGGTGACTGGACCCTCACGTGGACACGCTCATGACTCTCAGATGCGCTTACCAGTCTCTCCATCTGATGGCTCCCATTTAATCCAGTTTTTAATTTCTTTTATTCTTTTTAATATTTTCTTTTATTCCATTTAATTTCTAAAACTCATAATAAATCCAATATTGATCCAAAAAATATATTAAAAATACCTCCATGATCTTGGATTTATTTTTGATTTTATGAAATTAATAAATCCCATTTTTATCCATTTTTCAATTAAATTTGATTTTCTCCATTTTTATTATTTTCTTTAATTTTGCATATTTGCTACATGTTCTTGCTGATTTTCTTGTGACCAATTGGTGGATGATTATAAGTTGATTCTTGTTGGATTGATTAAATTAGGGAAGCATGTACCCTTATAAATTTTATCACATTTTTGTGAATAAAATTTAGGTTAGTTTGAGAGGTGAATAGGAGAGGTGTTAGAATTAGGGTTTCAAGACAAATAGTTGTAGTTTTGTGCATAGTTTGAGGATTAAATGGTTGATTTAGGGTTTGGGATTCCTATGAGGTATTGGGTATAGGGTTAGGTTCCCTTAGAAATTTACCTAGGATTTTCTGATAAGCTTTAGCATTTTATCTGATTTTTGCAACTTGTGTGATGATTATGGGTTTCTCCTTTGGGTATTGGATTTGGTTATGCTTGTGTGGGGCTATTTTGGAGTGCTTTTGGCTTGGGATTTGCTTGGATGACTTGAGGATAAAATGAAGTTGCTTTGGATGGTTTGAAGAAGCTTGGAGTTGAAGATTTCTCTTTTGTTAGAGGGCTTGTCAGAGGCTTAGGAGTTATATATAGGAAGAGCATTAGAGTAGTCTTGTTTCTTCTGTCAAACATAGAGAGCTTCTTGTGCCTCTATTCTATCCCATGACACAAGGTCCCCCAAAGAAGTTCCATTTCTCCTTAGGAGGGATGTAGAGCATGCTTTGGTTGGGTAGAACCTTGAGGATACCTTTCATTTGCCATGTTAAGATCTTAAGTGATTTCCTTGGGTTGTCACTGAGCCTCTTAACATTTCAACTTCATCTATTATTGATTGATTCTCTTCTGCAGTGATTGCACTAAAGATGGAAACCTATGGAAGATGAAGTTCATTGAAGATGGATAAAGATGAAGCTTGTGCCTGTCAAAGATAGTTATCTGTTGAATACTAGGGTTTTGCTGCTGATTGAAGCTGTCTACTGGTTGAGGTTCATGCTTGCTAGAGCTGGGATACTTTTGAAGATAGGAGCTTTTCTAAAGCCTGGGGTCATTGAAGATTGAATATGGGGTCTTGCTTGGAGAAGTTGTTACTGTCAACCCTTTGCTGTTAATCAACTATAGCTGTCAGAGCTGTTGCTGTTTGAACTGTAGCTGTAGGAGCTGGTGTTGCTGTCAGAGCTGATGTTGGGTTTTATTTCTTTTTCTGTATGGTTTGTTGGCTTGTTCTGCTTGCCCCCAAAGGTTTGAAGTGAATACTGTTCACTTTGCCTATTGTTTTCCCAGGTTCGAGGTTGAGTGGGACTCCCTTGCCTCGCTTGTGTTGCTGCACTGCATACATGTTTACTGTTTACTGTATATATCTGTTTCTTTTGCTGTTTATCCCCTAGGATCTCTGTTTCCCTCTGTGCAAGAGAGAAATATGACAGACAATAGGTTTTTATCCATGCATGACAACTTTAGGGTAGTTTTGATTCCCCTTTCAACCCTAGGTTTTTTCTTAGAGTTTCTTTCTCTTCTATCTCAAAACAATTCAAAACATATTAATAAGGTTAATCGATGTCGTACGTTACGAGCCTTAAGCCATTTGAGAAAAGGTTGCTGGAGGGTCACTCTTCAGTAATCTGATTGCTTAGTGTGTTACCCTTAGGGTGACATACGACGTAGTCACTCTCAAATCATAGTCTCTAGTGCGTCAGAGATTGCAAACACACTGAAAAAACACTTCTTTCGTAAAAGATTCAAAACAAACTTCAAAGTGTCATTTTTGTCCGCTTGGACTCTTAATCAGAAGAAACCTCTTTTCAGAAAGATAAAAAACAGTCAGACAAGCCTGTGTCTTCCGTAGCCCGAACTATGTTTGCTCTGATCTTTCATGCTGTATGAAAGTACGTAGGCATAGGATGCCGTATCCTAGCGAGCAACCTTCCCCTCCTTTCCCGTAGGTAGGCGAACTATGTTGACTCTGATTTCTCATTCCAGACGAGAATACGTAGGCATAAAGGGCGATACTTTGCCGAGTCATTTTATTTTCTTTTTAACCCTTGACCCTTAGTGTAGATAGAGTAACAATCCGTACTAGAAAACAAGCGTGGATCCCGTCGAGTACGACGGACGTAAGGGGTGCTAATACCTTCCCCTTGCGTAACCGACTCCCGAATCTAGGATTTGGTTGCGACGACCATTCCTTTCCCTCTTTGCGTTAGGTTTACTTCGAGCGTTTCCCTTCCCTCCTTTGGGATAAATAACGCACGGTGGCGACTCTTCTGTTTAGCCGGCGCCGATTTTTGCAGTAGCGACAGGGGGTATCAAGATCGAAGGTTCCTGTAGATACTGTTTTATCTTATCAAATGCCTTCTGGCAATCCTCGTTCCAGATGATCGCCTGATCTTTCTTTAGTAGTTTGAACATCGGTTCACACGTGGCTGTGAGCTGAGAGATAAACCTTGCAATGTAGTTTATTCTGCCCAAGAAACCACGAACTTCTTTTTCTGTTTTTGGGGCTGACATTTCTTGTATTGCTTTAATCTTCGCAGGATCAACCTCGATGCCTCTTTCGTCACAATAAACCCCAGTAGTTTTCCAGACCGTACTCCGAAAGTACACTTGTTAGGATTCAGCCTCAACCTGAATTTCCTAAGCCTCTCAAAAAGCTTCAGCAAATTGACCAGATGTCCCTCCTCCGTTTGGGACTTCGCAATCATGTCATCTTTAGGGCTCGCCCTATTCAAATCCTGATAATCGACGCACATTCGCACCTTACTGTCCTTCTTCGGTACAGGTACTATGTTGGCGACCCACAGAGGGTAAGTGGTGACCGCTAAGAAGCCAGCATCAAGCTGCTTTTGCACTTCTTCTTTGATCTTAACGACCATATCTGGTCGTGTCCTCCTAAGCTTCTGCTTAACGGGAGGACAATCTTCTCGCAGCGGCAAGTGATGGACCACGATGTCAGTATCAAGTCCGGACATATCTTCGTATGACCAAGCAAAGATGTCACTATACTCTCTCAACATCTCGACCAATCTCTGCTTGACATCACTCTGCAATGCAGCCCCTATCCTGACGTTCCTGACAAGTTCTTCAGAACCCAGATTCACAATCTCAATCTCTTCCTCGTGAGGCAGAATAACTCTCTCTTCTTGTTTCAACAAGCGGGTCAACTCTTCGGGAAGGTCTTCGTCTTCATCAATCTCTTCTTCGGCTTGATAGATCGAGTAATCGAAGTCGAAGTGAGTCGTAGAAGGTCCAGAGTCGACGTCATCTGCTATGTGGATCCTGCAATAACAAGGGTTAAGCTTAAAACAAGGATATGCAGGTTAGCACAAACCCCATTGTCATTTTATTATTTTTCAAAACAAATATAAAACAGGAATAACAGAGATCACAACATTTGAATGCAAAGAAAAACGCCTTTTGATTTATTGGTAAAATGCATGTACATAATCAAACAAGGCCCTAACAATAAAACCACTATGCCCCGGGTAGGACATAGGGTTGTACAACGATTGGAGAAAGTAAATCATTACTCTTTGCCTGTCACTTGGATGGTATCCCTGATGGACCAGTTGGTGAGGCTCTGGCCTGGTTTGCTTGGCTGGATCCAAGAGTCTAGGTCACAATCGCTGTCCTCGCCGTCTTCAGACACTACGTTGACACTTTCAAATATCACCCCGCCACTGGTAAACTGGATCGGCCCTTTACCTCGCGATGCACCATGAGAAGAGGAGGCTTCAGCCGTAGGAGAGTATCCTAACCCAAACTTGTCCTGTTTGTTAGGTATTTCTAGAACTTGCCCCCAGCCTGGGGTAGATCCGGCTTGAACAACGGCCCGGGCTTCCTTAAAGGAAGAGAGAGTCATCTCTGGTTTTTCGGTCATTACTGGAGCCACGTCCTTGACTTTAACAGCTTCGAATGCCTGACATAGGGTTTCGTGGATTTCCCCATCCATCTCAACATACTTGAAGGACGACAAATGGCTCACCATTATGTCTTCCTCGCCACATACAGTTACGATGCTGCCTCCGACAGTGTACTTGAGTTTCTGGTGCAACGTGGAGGTCACGGCGCCAGCAGAATGGATCCATGGCCGGCCTAGGAGACAGTTGTAGGCTGGCATGATGTCCATAATGTAAAAGACTGCGTCGAAAGCTTCCGGCCCGACTTGGATTGGCAACGTTACCTCTCCAAAGACATGACGCTTGGTTCCATCGAAAGCCTTCACAACCAGATCACTGGGTGTGCAAATCAATCCTCTCGTATCCAACTTCATTAATGCCTTCTTCGGGAGAACATTGAGTGAAGACCCAGTGTCCACCAACACATGAGACATAATCGTTCCCCTACACTCTATCGAGATGTGCAGGGCGCTGTTGTGGTTTCTTCCCTTCGGCGTCAGCTCCAGGTCAGTGAACCCTAACCCATTTCCAGCATTCACATGGGCTACGACCCCTTCCAACTGGTTGACCGAGATTTCCTGCGGCACATACGTGGCATTCAAAACCTTTAACAGCGCGTTGCGATATGACTCCGAACACAACAACAAATTCAAGATGGAAATTTTCGAGGGTGTTTGATGGAGGTGATCCACAATCTTGTAATCACTCTTCTTGATCAACCTCATGAACTCTTCAGCGTCCTTTACAAGTAAGTCCTTCTCTACCCCACGAGGGTTTTCCTCAATGACTTTATTCTTTCCCTTATCGGTTCCTTCAGCTTTGTCCGCTTTGCCCGCCACAATCTCAGGTGGAGCAAATACTCTTCCGCTGCGCGTGATTCTGCCAATTCCCACTAGGTTATCCACAGACCGCCCAGATGGTTCTAGTTCCAACTTCTGTCCGTTACAGTAAACGTCTGCCTCATAATGCCATGGGACAGCGTTGGTGCTTTCAAAGGGTATCGGCCCGGCCTTCGTGATGGTAATTGTGGGTGGCCTGGGTGTAGAAATGGTTATCGTCTGGCGAGGGATGGTGATGGTGGCAACCTCATCATCTTGCTTCAGCATTACCTCTCCAGATCCACATTCGGCCCTTCGGCTAAACTGCAAGATTCCTTCGGTCATCAGACTCTGAATCCCCTCTATCAACTGTTCACATCCATCAGGACGAGTCACACAGCCTATACACAATTCTCCACATCCTGGAAAGAAGCCTCTTTTCATCAGCTTGGCTCTAACGAAGCTAAGCGGTGTCCTCAGATCCTTGACGTCAGTCAATAAATCCAAGTTCTCTTCTTCGATAATGGCATTCACCCCACCTCCCCTATGATTCGGCATAGGGTTCTTCGTGACATTCGGCACATTATCTGAGAAATTGATGATCTTAGCATCCACCATATCTTGCACCTTGTGCTTGAAGGCTTTGCAGTTTTCTATCGTGTGGCCAGGTGCCCCCGAGTGAAACTCACATGTTGCATTCGCATCATAACCCTGTGGAGGTGCCCCTATCAAGGGAGCCAGGGTTCTCTTCTGGACTAGCTGTAATTGAAGCAGAGTTTGTAACAGCTGTGCATAAGACATGGGCGGTGTCTCAAGGTGACGGCTCGACAGAGGTTCCCTGTTCTGATACTTTATGTACCCTTGCTGGTTTGGCTGCTGCTGCTGTGGCTGGGGTTGTTGGATAGCAGGGATGGTTATGCTAGCCACCTGCTGGCGCTGACCCTTACCTTTCCTGCGAGCGTTGGACACGGGGCTCGTCTCTCCTTCACGCCTTTTTCTACCATATGGTTTCTTTCCTCCTCCAGCTGAGGATAGATCACCACCTTGAATTTTTCCCAGTTTGATGCCATTTTCGACGTGCTCGCCAGTAATGATAAGATCAGAGAAACTTCCTGACATACCGCTGACTAGTTTCTCGTAATAAACCCCTGGGAGGGTGGCTACAAACATTTCAACAAGCTCCCGTTCAACCATCGACGGCTGAACTCTAGCTGCCAATTCACGCCACCGCTGGGCGTATTCTTTGAACCCCTCATTGTTCCTCTGTGACAGGTTCTGCAGTTGAACTCGGTTCGGAGCCAAGTCACTGTTATACTGATAATGGTGCACGAATGCCTCAGCAAGTTCCTTCCACGTGCGCACACTGGTAGGTTCCAAAATCATGTACCATTCCAAGGATGGCACGAACAAGTTGTCCTGAAAGAAATGCATCAACAACTTCTCGTCTTCAGAGTGAGCGGACATCTTTCGGTAGTATGACCTTAAGTGGACACGAGGGCAAATGGTGCCCTTATACTTCTCAAAGTTGGGTACCTTGAATTTGGGAGGCACCTTGAAATCAGAAATCAATCCCAATTTAGACATGTCGACGCCCATAGTTTTCAGGTTCTCGAAATTCCTCATTTTGTCCTCGAGTGCCTTGAACCTCAGACGTGCTTCAGCGGTTAGCTCTCCTTCAGCACCCTTCTGTGAGAACAAATCTTCTTGACGATCTTCTAGCCATGGCTAAGGCCCGTACAGATTTCCAGCACCTGTGTTGCCATTGCCCAGTCCAGTATTGCCATTAGCTTCAAAATTTCCATTGCCGACACCAGTCGTATTACCATTGAGCCCAATGTTAGTGATCACATTGCCGTTACCACTGCCGTTCCCCCCGGTCACGGGGATGCCATTCTGAGGAGTTTCAACAGGAGGAGGGGTTGGAACACTCCCTCCATGAAGTATACCGTTGCTGTCAACCCTTGAGATCAGAGGCTGGACAAATGTTCTGAGCTGGTCTTGGCCGTTGGCAACCACTTGCATGAGCTCCATGAAGCGGTCCATCCTCTCTCGGAGTTCCTGAATGTCAGTCTGCACTTGTTCCATTGCTCTAGCTTGATTTGCTCTGGTCGGATAGCGGTGGATTGGTCTTCGATCAATCCTGGAACAACCTGCATTCACAAAGGGTTAGAAAAAACGACAAAGTGCTCGTTATGCAAATGCTTCATGCAAATGCAAACGTGTGTCTGTGTGTTAGGGAGATTCCCCCCGATCCTAGTGCCTGAGTGACAGTGTTGATAATAAGAAGTCCGAGTCCAGTCATGGAAATAACATCTCATATATATAAAGAAAGCCCATCAAGGCAGTACACAATGTCACTGAGTACAAGCAGAATCAATAGCATGACCTCGACCAACAATCCTGGTGATGGTCAGCATACAACAATGATCAAAACAAAAGGATTACAAATATAGTCAAGCACGGCCACAGGCCCAAAACTCTTCTAACAGATCCTTCATTTCTGGATGATCAGGCCGAGTGAGCAACCCTTCGACGAGTAACTCCCTCAGCCTAATAGTGTATTGAAGACCTTCGACGGAGTCTTCCCATGCTCCTTCGCCGAAACAATCTTCTAGCTTCCGCTTCTTGGATTCAAACGTCTGTTTGCGCTCCTTCAGGTTAGCAAGAGCCTTGTTAAGCAAGCCTTCAGTGGCATATCGGCGAGTGGTTTCTTCATCAAACCTCTTCTCACTAGCCTTCACCTGGGCTTTCAGTTTGGAGATATGCTGCTTCAGTTTATCCTCCCGTTCTTTGCCGTTGGCTAGGGTGGCCTTTCAATGCTTATTAAACTTGGATATTCTCCGGTACGCTTCATCCAAGTGCTGCTTCTTAGTGGCCAATACGTCGTTGACAGATTTGAAGTCCCGACCTAAACGCTCACGTTCAGCCAACTGCTTAGTCAAATCCGTACCTAACTTGTTTACCAGCTCTGTTTGACTCTTGAAGGAATGGACGGCTTCGCTTCTGAGCTGAGCCAATTCTTTCTCCAGTTCTTCATTTGCCCTCTTCAGCTCCTTTCGCCCAGCTAACACCTGATTGTACTGCTGAATAGGCACAATGGTAGGCTCTTCAATCACTGGAGGGCTTTCTAGTTTGGCAGGAGGAAACGACATCCCTATGATATCTGCTCTGGCTCTGATCCAAGTCACATATGGAGCGTAGGCTTGGCTATTACTTTTTCCCAGCAATGGTTTTCCTCGCTTACTGATACCATTCCAAGCGTGCTGAAGCTTAGATAACATATCCCCCTCTAAAAGACCAGTGAGGTACAGAGATTCCTGCACCTCTTCATCCTTCGGCGGAGCTCTCAAAGCATAAGCAAACTGTCGGACCAGCAGAAATGGATTATAGTTGATACAGCCCTTCCTGCCTATCAAAGGCACATTCGGAAACCCGCTGCAGCTGAAGATAATCTCAGTATCCAACCTATCTCTATCAAACTAGACAACGTCCTCCGCTGATAGACTCATCAAACGCTCAGACCACTCAGTTGTGGCTGCTGATGAAGCAAAGGGGCCCTTCTTGGGTAGGTGACTATCAAGCCATCTATAGAATAGGGGCACACAGCACGAGACATTCTTGCCCCTTCTGTTCTCGTTTTTGTAGTGGACGGAATGATAGACATCTCCAATCAAGGTAGGGACTGGATTCCCTGCTGCAAAGATGTGAAAGGCGTCGAAGTCTACAAAGTCATGCATATTAGGGAACATAATGATGCCGTATATGCAAAGAGCAAGAATAGCGTTGAACACGATCCAACACCCGTCTTTGGCACACTGCTGGGCCTTTCCCACTAAGAACTTCAAAGAGAAACCGAAAACCCCGTTCCAACTAGACAGGACCAACTCAGAGGCATCCAGATGAAGCGAAAGAGCTAGACTAGCCAGATTAGGCTCAGCATCCATATGAATAAAGGGCATCTGACTCTTGATAGACACACCTAACAAATCAGCATACTCCTCTAGTGTGGGTGCGAGAATAAAGTTCGGGAAGGTAAAGCATCTCAAGGGAGGATCGTAGAACTGCAGCAAGGCGTACAACCCATTCAACTCAAACATAGAAGGTTTACGAACCAAGCCGAGCAATTTCCCATAAGACTTTCTGAATTCACCTCTCACAAAATCATCTGCCAAAGCAATCAAACTAGACAGCTGAACAACATCAGGAGTGGGGAGCTTGTAGGCCACAGTCTTCCTCAGAGAACCCATAATAGCACAATAGAAGGCAAGAAAACCTGAACCGGGGGAGACGGTACCTGCAACACAGACACACGTTAATGAAATGCAAATGAGTATGCAAGACAATGCAAAATGCAATCATGCAGCAGGAGATCAAGACGACTGTGCTGTTGAGGAGATGAAGGTTCTGTATCAACAAAACCACAATACTGCTCTGTCAAGAACAACCCTATCTCTGATGAGAAGAAAACCCTGATATCAGACCATAAATCTGCTATGTCAAGAACACATGTCTGATGATGAGGAGAAACCCCTGATGTTAGACTATAACTTTGCTCTGTCAAGAACACATGTCTGATGATGAGGAGAAACCCCTGATGTTAGACTATAACTTTGCTCTGTCAAGAACACACACATATATGATGATGAGAACCTCTGATACCAGACCGTAAACCTGCTCTGTCAAGAACAATCATATATCTGATGATGAGACCCTATGATATCAGACCATAAACCTGCTCTGTCAAGAACAAATACACATCTGATGATGAGAACCTTCGATACCAACAAAACTGATTCACTATCAAGAAAACCGGGTAGTCTGAAGGTTAAGGTTTCCTGTAACAAACCCGACCCTGCTCACAGGTATGAACCTAAACTGACACAAGTTCGGCATCCTATGCGGTCATCAACGTCACAAACATTCAAGAGGGATGATACGATACCCAGAAGGTGTGGCATCACCATCTCCTGAAGCGGCCTCACTTAGCTGAATCCCAAATGATCGGTCCCCAGAGTCGACAATCCTCCAAACCAACAACCCCTCAGGCCCAAAGGGCCGGAAAAGAAGTCAACCGGGAGAACCTCGTCTGAGCGTGGATTTCATGAGACACTAGTGCCTGCAAAGCAAGCACACACTCACTAATTTCCACAACTAATGCTAGGTACACTTAAGCCTGGGTCTGGCTCCTCACTCATCAGAATGCCCCTCCCACAACAGCACAAATAATCATATCATACTGAAAATAAAGTGCGGGAAATAAAATGCGATAAATAAACACAACCCAACAAGTAAACATACAAGCGCTAGGATTGACTCTCGCAGGGGGCGTTGGATCCCCAAACTGACTCGCATAAGGGACGTTGGATCCCTAGGAAACTATCAAGTCCCCAGCAGAGTCGCCAGCTGTCGCTACCGCGAAAATAAGGTGCCGGAAAAACAGAAGAGTCGCCACCTTTCGTTATTTATCCCTCCGAACGGGAAAGGAAACGATCGGAAAAACCTGACGAAAAGGGTATAAGACAAGGTCATCGCAACCGTTGTCTGGGTTCGGGAGTTGGTTACGCAAGTGGAAGGTATTAGCACCCCTCACGTCCATCGTACTCGATGGGATCCATGCTTGTTGTGTTTATCTGACGGGTATGTTTACTATCTACCTATCAAGGCTGGTCTAAAAAGAAAAGGAAAATGACTCGGCAAAGCGTCGCACTTTATGCCTACGTATTCCCATCAGAGAATGATAAATCAGAGTCAATGTAGTTCGGCTAACTACGGGTGACGGGGGAAGGTGGCTCGCCAATACATCAGTATTGTGCCTACGTACTCTCAACAGGTATGAGAGATCAGAGCTTACGTAGTTCGGGATAATGGGGATTACGGGGATTCAGATTCATCTGTTTTATCGAGTAGGGTTAACAAACAGTTCCAGCAGTTTGGCATACGCAGCTCGACCCTTGGAGACTTAGGCATTACCGTTTGCGGTAGAACTGAGAGTTAACGACACTCTTTTCTTCAGAAAAGCTTCCTTTGAATTATGGGCCCACGGGGCAAAAAGGTTTGAAGTTTGTTTTCTGTCTTTTACGGAAGAACTGTTTTTTATGGATGTTTGCAACTAATATCGCACTAGAGACTATGGCCTGAGAGTGAATGCGTCGCATGTCACCCAAAGGGTGCCATACTAAACATTCAGACTGTTGAAAAGAAACTCTCCAACAATCCTTTCTCCGATAGCTTAAGGCTCGTAACGTACGACGTCAGTTAACCTTTATTACTGTATTTTAATTTGTTTTGAGATGAGGAGAGAGAACGAACAGGTTCAACTAAGGGGAGACTATCAAGTCCTAATGTTGTCATGCCAAGGATTCATCCTATGGTTGAGGTTGGAAACATGGATCTCCTAGAAGTTATCATGCATAGATTTCAACCTAAAGTTCTAACCATCACTTCCTTATCAAAGGAAGTGAGATTCCTAAGGGATCATGTCAATGATAAACAGAAACAGATAAAGCATCAGCTTAAACAGTAAACAATAAACGACTGTAAAATGCATGCAATGCAAGTGAGGGAGGAAAGGTGTGTGGGGCATCAGCCTCCACAAGCTCATCTCAACCTCAAGCCAAATATGAATAACTGCAATCATACAGAGGAAATAACATGCTATCAAGCAAAATATAATAACTGCAATCATACAGAGGAAATGAAATAAAATGCCATCAAGCAAAACACAAACCACATAGGCAAGGGAGCAGGGCTCTACCGAATACCCGCAAGCAAAGCCAAACAGTAAAAATACAAGCAGAAGGAGCAACTCAGCCTCTAGTGCACTCATGCTCCTAGCTTAACACAATATAAATATGAACTTATTCTAATGCATCAAGCAAATCAAACAAGTCACATCAGTACAGTTGCACAACAAGCAAAACAGACAGGAAAAAAAGCAGATCAACAGCTTCCACAGCAAAGCTCTCCTCTGACAGCAGTTCAGTCCTCAATCTTCAGCTGCTATTCAAGGCTATCATCTTCAATAGCAAGTGTCAACTTGCTTCTTCAAGATTTCAAGGCATCAAACACAAGTATCAACTTGTTCTCCAACTTCAAGCTTCAGCTCTTTCTTCAATCTCAATCTGATCCTCTTCACAAGCGTCAACTTGTTCTTCTTGATCTTCAAGCTTCAGCTCCAATGGCAGTCTTCAAATACAGAGAAGTAGCAACTTCTAGCATCTTCAATCTTCTAACAAGGAACTCCATCCTCTAGCAAGGGAAAAAGATTCATCTAACAAGAGCAAGGTTTGGATAGTGGAAAGCAAAGTGAAGACCAAAGGTCACCACTAAACATTCTACCATCAAGGAAAGGAACCCTCAAAGGTTCTACCAACTTGGGAAGAGCCACACATCCTACCAAAGGAGGGATGAGGCCTTCACAAGGGGACCTTGCATCATAGGGAAGAATGGAAGTGATCAACACCTTCCATGTTTATGAAAGAAGAGAATCTATCTAGAAGCTCTACTTACAAACCCTAATCTTAACACCTAAACAAAACTACACCAAAAGAAGGGAAAATCTTCACATCCAAGCTTCTTCAAGCATTCCTCAGCAGCCCACACAAGTCTTCATCATCATCCAAGAGCAAGAGAGGCAAAACCCTAATCTAAGAGAACTAAAGAAATCATTCTAGTTGAATTAGCAAGTTAGGATCACCTAAAACCTAGTACTAAAGTTAATCCTAACTAAAATACTAAAACCAATTGTAAAATCCTACAAAAATAACTATGGGAACCTAAGTTAATCACGACTCTACCATACAAAATCCAGAGGTTGAATCATCGAAAAAGTCCTAGAAATAAATCCTAAATCACTAGGTACTAAGCTTAAACCCTAAAACTAGAGCACCTAAAGTTTCAACTTAAAAACACTGCCTAATTTCATCACAAAAATGTTAGAAAAATCTAAGGGGAGCATACATGTCTAAGCTAACTACACACAAAAAATTAGCTCAAGAATCATCATCAAATGATCACACAAAATTCAGCAAGATAAGGTATCAACCATAATGGAATTAATGTCAATAAAAATACAAAAAATGCAATTAAAATGAAAATGCATGAATTCCCTAATATTTTTATTCAATAAAATTCTATATTCAAACATGAATCAGGGAAAAAAAACTTGGATCAATTTGAGTTAATTTCCTATTTTTTATGAATTATTTTCTAAACTACATGAAATGCACAAAATAAAAGAAAATCAAAGAAATTAATAAAACTGGTGTGCTGAATAGCAAAAATTTCAAGTTTAAATCCTAGGTTGGGCCCAGAGGGGGGCGTGAATATCACTCAGTCCAAAGCCCAGGCGCTTCAACTCATTTGCATTCTCTTCAAAAATTAACACAAGAAAGAAAAATAGTGCAAGGCAGGATTCGAACCAACGACCTCTTGGTTCACACAGCGAAGAAACCAAGTCAATAAGCAAAACGGTGAGTTTTGGGAAAGGGTACGTGGCTCATCAAGAGCGCTTGGATTAAGTGACTGAGTCCAACTTTCCACATGAATGGAGGGTGAGGATTTCATCTTCCTCAATTTAAACCTGCAAACCACGCGCGAACCAGGCCGTCGCCGGTGGCTTTTCCGGCCACCCCTGCATAACCCTAACTTCATCTATAGCCAACCATTCGCCACGATTCCTGAATGAATCCTGACCAGAATTTCACCAGCAATTCAACCATGCCATTTACTCATTCTAAAAACGCCTGGATCTTGAGATATCAATCTCAACCGAAAATGAAATCCAACCTAAATTGTCTCTAAAGTTGCAATTGATCATCCTAAATCCATCTATATCAATAGGGGAACCTAACCACATGCTTCTAGTTCACTGAAAACACATAATTAGAGAGAAATTTCAAGAAGTTAAAACCTGTATTTGAGCTTGTAACAGATGCACTTCTTGCTCGATTCGACCTTCAAGATGATGCAGATTCACTCTAAATCACCTTCTGAAGCTAATGCAACCTTCACTTTCCTTTGATTTGGCCTTGAATTCAGAAATCGATTCCAACTTGCAGCTGTGAAACTTCAACCTCACTCTCTGCTTCAGGGCTCAATCTTCACCAAAAAAATGGCTGAACACACTCTAATGTTTATATAGAACTCAATGGAAATGTCTAGAACTTTCTGTAACCTTCCATATGAGATTTTCAATTTCACTTTCTCCTTCAAAATACCATGTTGCACAGTCACGATTCTGGCTCTCTTTGGGCATGAAATTGCTTGCAATCATCATCTCATGAGATATTGAATTAGTTTGTTATGTTAATTTCCTTGTTTGCAAGCCAATGGTGTGAGTTTGATATGTTGCTTCATCATGAAGAAACAACCTGAAATGGTATGAAAATGGACTCAAACCAAAATTCCAACATTGCCAAAGTTCCTAAAACTATTTTTCCATTCAAAATGACCTATTATTTTGCCTTGTTTGGACACAAAATGAATTATTTCAATTTTTGGCCATTAATTCTCTTTAATTCTTCCTTTTTCAAAGTTCCTTGAACCAAGTCTCTCCTTGATCCATTTCAATGCCTCCTTGATGCATGGTCAAGGTTAAAACCCCATTTTGAGCAACTTTCTAGTTGAAAAAAATTTCATTTAAGGTCTCTAAGTTGGTGAAAATGACCTATGATCATAAATGACCTATAATCACAAATGCCCAAAATACCCTTGACTTGTCAAAGCCATAACTTGAGTTCTACGAATCCTATAAAGGACTTCTAGTACTCTCTAGAAACCTAAGAGAATAAGGAACAACATTCATGTTGACCACAAGTTCATAGGAATTATCCTTCTTGGGCAAACGTTTCATGCAAGTTGGGTAACTTTCAAGCTCCAAATTCACATGCCTCAGATGACTTGTAACTTGTCTGGCTCATAACTTGAGTTCTATAAACCCTATCAAGGACTTCTAGCACTCAAATTAAAGCTAAGACCATGCTCTACAACAATCATGTTGGGGTCAAGATGAGATGACAATCATATCTTGAGTTAAATTGCCTTGAAGTTAGGGGTCAAACTAGGGGATTTTACACTGTCAAGCCTTAGAAACCCTAGCTTGAAACTTCTCAAACTCTTCAATCATGATGAGTTAACCTTAAAATAACTCTTATAACATCTCAATGTATCAATCCATGATCACATGGCTCTTGAATTAGGTCTCAACTTCCTTCAAATCATCAGTTGACTTAGGGTTGACCTAGTCAAACCCTAGCTGCACCAATCATGGCTGAGCCTTCTTAATCTTGCACAATGACCTGTCTAGGCCTCAAAGTGATCTTCAAAACTTCTCATGAGCTCTCTCAAAACCTCAAGTCTATCCTCATGGCCCCAGAATCATCTGATGATCTCCCACAACTCTCAAGTTAGGAGACACACCCTCTTGGCTTCAATCACTCTCTCTGAGGATCTTTCAACTTCTCTGGCAAAGATATCAACCCTTGAGCACATGAATAACCTTCTTAACTAGCTTCAAAGTTTTATGTAGCCCTTGATTGGTAATCATACCTCTTGATCTCCTGCATACATGTCAATGAAATGCCAATGATAATGCTAATGTGAATGAAATGAACACAATCTAGGTAAAGAAGTGTTGGGCAAATTTTGGGGTGCAACAAATATTAACCAATTGGATCGTATAACTTATCCTTGCACTCACACTTCCACACCATTGATTCTGGTGTGGGCCCTGGAATGAGGACTGGTGTGCAGGGAGTGCAAGTTTCACAACTGTTTCTGCAAGTTGGAGCACGTGATCCAACTGGGCTAAGAAACCTCCTTGATGATAAAACCTATGACACATCTCCTTGTTGCTTTTCCTTAACTTGTTGACAAAAAAATATCACAACCAACCTTAATTTATAGATAAAATAATAGAAAAACAATAATCATTTTTCTTTTACCAAAATGAATATAGATGGCAAGACTTAAAATTTTATTCATGAAAGCAATGAACTCATAATGGAACTATAGTAATTTATTTTTGAGTTAAAAAAAATAAATAATATTACAATTAACAAATATACAAATTGCATATATTTAAGTTTCAAACTTTATAATTTAAAACAGTTTCCTTTTTATTAAATCTAAGAAACATAGCTATAAAAAAATAAAATTATATAATCTTACACCTAAAAAGTCAGAATAAGGAAAATTGGTGGAAAAATATTAAACTATAATATGAGTCGCATATGTTGAACAAAAAAACTAAGTCGCTTTAACAAAATATTAGAATTAGGTAACATGACACACCTACTGTCTGTAATGAAAACAATGATAGTCTGTTATTTAATTGAAGATTTTACATAAAATAATTTTTAATCAAAAATTAAACTATATGGTATGAGATTTGAATAATAAATTTCAAAGAATTGATACCTCTACATGTAACGGATGAAGCAATAATACTGCTAAAAGTTATTAAGAAAATTGAGAGTATGACACATGTGAAATGACAAAGTTGTGTTTTTCTCAAAAACACAATGGAAATTCTCTCTTTCTTTGTATGAAAATAAAAAAAATCT
This sequence comes from Lathyrus sativus, assembly GCA_963859935.3. NCBI lineage: Eukaryota > Viridiplantae > Streptophyta > Magnoliopsida > Fabales > Fabaceae > Lathyrus > Lathyrus sativus. Next base: position 549,354,896 of record OZ012741.1, read on the forward strand.
TATTTTTGTTATTGAGAATAAGGAATCACTACTTCTATATATATTGTAAAATATTATACTGTATTTTTTAGGAGATTATTACTTTCATGTAGTTCTTTTTTTGTTTAATACCTTTTATTTTATTTTTAGGAAATTTTATAAATGTTAATCAATAAAGATATTCCCGATCTGAATTTTTGAATTTTGAATAACCTTTCATTTTTTAAATTTAGTATAATTTATTCTTTTTCCTTCATACATTGTATTTATAAGGTATTAGTTACATGCATTTGATAATGAGTTTTGTTCATATTTTAAAATTACTCGGTACAAGAATTTTTAGTAATCGGAATAAAATCTTAAAAAAATTATTTTATGGAGATGTTATTAGTTCTAATTCTTGATTTTTATATCGAATACTTTTCATTATCTTACTTTAGTTTAATTTCTTTCTTTTATTTTTTATAATTATTTAATATTTTATAAAAAAATTAAAAAATGTTATTATTTGGATGGTTCTAGAAAAATACATAAGAAGCATTTTCTAAGGATCAATTTGTTTTAAAGAATTTGATTAACTTTTTTGACAATAAGGAATATGAGAACAAATTTATTATGATCAGTGTTAAAATTTTATGTTGAAGTAAGACAAGCAAGGAGTTGGATGTAGGGCATCAATTTTTGGCAGAAGTCTTGAAGTTAAAAAAGACACCATATGGCAACATAATTTATTAGGTAATCAACCATTTGTGATGCATTGAACAAGATATGATTTGATCGAGGTTGTTTGTATGGAAGCAAGCTTCAAGCCCATTAATGTTTTGATGAGGACAACTAGAACTAGCTTTCTACACAAGATACACTATGCAAAAAGTAAGAGAATCAAGTAAATAACAAGGACATCAAAAGATCAAGATAGTACTAAATATGTCTACTATGGATTAAAGCTTCTATTATAAGCTTCAAGTATTGATGATGTTCAAATTAAAGGTATAACAAATATCACTTGGAAATATCTATACAGGTGTTCATAAAATCAATTTTCACTTCACATATACCACAAACATTTTAAAAACAAGTTTAAGTTACTCACTCTTATTAAAACTAATTATTTTTTGAAAAACCTTCAGTGTTAATCGATTAACACATTGGTTAACCGATTAACACACTTCAAAATTAATTATTTTGTGATTTTGTTACAGTACTGTTAACCGATTAACCTATATGGTTAACCGATTATAATGTGTAAAATTTGAATATTTTTTAAACGTTGTAAGGTGTTAACCGATTAACACTGAACCAACAAGCAAACATGGCAGTTTTTCATGAAAATATGCATTGGTTTCCATTTTATTTTCTGACTGTTTTTTGCTGCACAAAATCACACCCTTTTGAAAAGGTTTTTGATCATTATAAGTTGTTATCAATTTCAAAATTCCAATTCATCTTCAAGAAACAAAATCATTCAAATTACTCATTTTTCTTCATCCTTCCAATTTTCATTTTAAGTGTTCAGAACCATTTTTGAAAGAAGCCCTTGAATAAACTTTCACACTATCACAACTTCCTTTCACAAGAACACTTGTATATTTGTTTTGAGTAATTTTTGTTTCAAGAAGAAGATCTGTCGTGAAGATTGATAACAACATTCTATCAAAGATTTCAAACTTATCTCAAAGATCATTTTTTGTATTACCTTGTTATCCAGGATTGTTGGAAACAAGTGAAGTGTTTGAAGAGGATTGTTCTTCATTCACTTGGATTACCTATAGATTAGATAGTAGGCATCACCATTGGTGTGATTAGGTTGTGCAATAATTCTAAAATATAGTGAAATCCCTATCGTGTTGAAGGGGGAGTGGAGTACTCTCGGAGTGTGAGGGGAACCACTATAAATTTCTTGTGTTTCTTTTTCTTTCCTGTTTTTTTATTTCAAGTCATTAACATCATAATTGGAAAAAGAACCAACAACCGTAAAAGATTGAAAATAATTTTTCAGAGCCTAATTCACCCCCCTCTTAGGCGCATTTACAAGTTACAATTGACATCAGAGCAGGTTATAGGTAACCTGTTCCTATTCGATCCAGATGGCTTTCACAAATAACAATCTTGTATTCAAAGACGGTGGTAGCAGCAACAAGCCTCCTTTGTTTTGTGGCGAATATTTCAACTTCTAGAAGATCCGCATGAAGGCACATCTAGAAGCACAAGGAAGTGAAATATGGGAGGCTGTTCAAAATGGTCCTTTTGTTCCTACAACAGTGGTCAACGAAGTTGGTTCATCAAAACCACAAGGATCATGGGATGATGATGATAAGAAGAAAGTTCTCTACGACAAAAAGGCCATAAATATTTTACAATGTGCACTTGGAATGGATGAATTCTTCCGTATCTCAACATGTACAATGACTAAGCAAATATGGGACACTCTTGTTGAAACTCACGAAGGAACCGCCAAAGTCAAACGATCCAGATTAAATACATTAAGTCAGGAGTACAAACTATTCAGGATGCAACCAGGAGAATCTATCCCAGACTTGCAGAAAAGATTCGTGCATTTGACAAATCACTTGAATGGACTTGGTAAAACACTAACAAATGATGAACTTAATCTTAAAGTGCTTAGGTTCTTATCAAGAGAATGGCAACCCAAAGTGACGGCAATTTCCGAAAAGAAAAGTCTATCAACAATGACATCCGCTACGTTATTCGAAAAACTCCAAGAATATGAGACGGAACTTGGACGATTGGAGAAACATGAAATTCAAGAAAAGAAATCCAAGAGCATTGCCGTGAAAGTTGAATCCAAAGAAGTGGAGAAAGAAGACAATCCATAAGAGGACGAAAATTTTACGCTTCTTGTAAAAAGACTAGGTAAGAATATGGAAAGCAAGGCCACATCAAACCAGAATGTCCTAAACTTGCAAAGAATCGTGACCACAAAGGAAAGAAGGATTACAAAAAGAAGGCCTACATTGCTTGGGATGACAACGAAATAAGTTCTTCATCGGAATCTGGTAGTGATCAAAGCGCAAATCTAGCATCGATGGCATCACATCATTCCGATGATGAAGACAATAGGGTTAGTAGTGATTTCTCTTTTTTTGATAATGATGCTCAAGGAGCAATTGATGAAATTTTAAGTGAATGCAAAATTCTATATAAAACCATTTCATCTCAAAAGAAACAAATAATCTCTTTGGAAGAAAATATTGAGAAAATGGAAAATGATTTTAAAGATGAAAAAGAAAAATTAATTAAGAATTTTGCATGCACTAAATGTGAGTCACTCTCTTTTCAAATAGTCCAATTAAAGAGGGTCCTAGAAAGATATGAAAAAGGACAAATTGGATTGGAATGTGTTCTTAGTAATCAGATATTCAAATGATAAAAGTGGTATTGGTTACTCAAAAGTTTCTAAACCAGCTTCTAACAAGACCATATTTGTCAAAGCTAAAGAACAAATTCCTATTGAAAAAAGTCACAATCATAAAAAGGTTCATCAATATGTCAAGAAGAAAAGAAACAATAATAATAAATCTGATCCCCCTAGATATAAAAGCAATTTTGAGCCTACATGTTTCTATTATGGTATAAAAGGACATACTCCAAATGCATGTTATGTTAGAAATTTTAGTGTTGCTCAAGACCATTATGTATGGGTAAAGAAAGGAACTAACTTTGAAGGACCCAAGGAAATTTGGGTACATAATAAAACTTAACTCTTTTTTATAGGTATGCTTGAAGACCTCTTCAAATGAATGGTATCTTGATAGTGGATGTTCGAGGCACATGACGGGTGACCTAAGCAAATTTTCACATCTAACGCTTAAGGCCAAAGGATTTGTTACCTATAGTGACAACAACAAAGGAAGAATCCTTAGCGTAGGCATCTTTGGTTCACCGCCTTCAACAACCATAAAGGATGTCCTATATGTGAAAGGTCTAAATCATAGTTTACTTAGCATTAGCCAATTGTGTGACCGAGGTTTCAAAATCAACTTCACTAAAAATAAATGCTTGATTGAAAATGAAGTTACTCATGAAGTTATGCTAAAAGGTAAACGAGTTAATAATATTTTCTTAATTTCCTTAGATAACCTGTCTTTGAATGTTAGGTGTCTCTTGGCAAGTAACAATGAGTTATGGTTAGGGCATAATAGGTTTGCTCACATCCATATGGAACACTTGAATAAATTGATCAAAGATGACTTTGTTATTGGATTGCCGAAGATCAAATTCATCAAAGATAGATTATGTGACGCTTGTCAAAAAGGAAAGCAAACTAAATCAACTTTCACATCCAAGAATATGGTGTCCACAACTAGGCCACTACAATTGTTGCACATGGATCTTTTTGGTCCATCAAGAACAAAAAGCTTCAGAGGTAATGTTTATGCATTAGTAATTGTAGATGATTTTTCTAGATACACTTGGACTTTCTTCTTAATGCAGAAAAATGAAGCATTCAAAGCATTCAAGAAGTATGCAAAACAAATTCAAAATGAGAAATCTCTTACAATTGCCTCCATTAGAAGCGACCACGGTGGAGAACTCCAAAATGCCTTATTTGAAGAATTTTGTGAAGAACATGGAATTTCCCACAACTTCTCCGCACCAAGAACTCCACAACAAAACGGTGTCGTAGAAAGAAAGAATAGATCATTGGTGGAACTTGCAAGGACTATGCTAAGCGACTCAAGTCTTCCAAAATATTTTTGGGCGGATGCGGTAAGCACCACATGCTTTGTAAGTAATCGTGTTAATATAAGACCTATTCTTAAGAAAACTCCCTATGAACTCTTCAAAGGGAGAAAACCAAATATTTCATTCCTTAATATTTTTGGGTGTAAGTAAATTGTCCTAAATAACGATAAAGACAACCTTGGTAAGTTTGACAAAAAATCAGATGAAGGTATATTTCTTGGTTATTCCCTTACTAGTAAATCTTTTAGAATTTATAATAAAAGAACTTTAACTAATGAAGAATCTATGCATGTCATATTTGATTAATCTAACCCCTCAAAGGAGGATATTATGGTTTGCGATAATGATGATGAGTTTGTAGAAATCCCCGAAGAAGATACTTCTAAAGATATCATTAAAGAACAAGATAAACCGATTCAACAAGATTCCAATGTCAACTATCTACCAAAAGAATGGAGGATTCATAGAGATCATCCTATCGAGAAAGTGATCGGAGACATAAGTCAAGGTGTTGCTACAAGATTAAATCTCAAAGCTTCATGCTTGAATATGGCGTTTGTATCTCAAATAGAACCTTCCAAAGTTGATGAAGCTTTTGAATATGATCAACAGATTATTGCTATGCAAGAAGAGTTAAACCAATTCGAGAGAAATCAAGTTTGGGAACTTGTTTCTAGACCAAAAGATAAACATATTATTGGAACAAGATGGGTGTTTAAGAACAAAATTGATGAGAATGGAATAATTGTTCGAAACAAAGCAAGGTTGGTGGCTCAAGGGTACAATCAATAAGAAGGAATTGACTTTGAAGAAATATTCGCTCCGGTTGCAAGGTTAGAAGCTATTCGTTTATTACTTGCTTACGCTTGTTCAATGAATTTTCAACTTTTTCAAATGGACGTCAAAAGCGCCTTCTTGAACGGATATATCAACGAAGAAGTCTATGTCAAACAACCCCCGGGCTTTGAAGACTTCAAGCATCCTTCACATGTATTCAAATTGAAGAAAGCTCTCTATGGTCTAAAGCAAGTACCAAGGGCATGGTATGATCGTCTAAGTAATTTCTTATGCGAAAAAGGTTTTGAAAAAGGAAAGGTAGACAAGACTTTATTCATTAAAAAGATAAAGAATAATACCTTACTTGTTCAAGTCTATGTGAACGACATCATCTTCGGTTCAACAAACAAGGAACTATGTGAAGAATTTGCGTCAATGATGCAAGGCGAGTTTGAAATGTCTATGATGGGAAAGATGAATTACTTCATTGGATTGCAAATCAAGCAAATAAAAGACGAAATTTTTATTAACCAATGAAAGTATTACAAAGAGTTGTTAAAGAGATTTGATATCGATGAATGTAAAGCTATGTCAACACCAATGGGATCTGGAACTTATGTCGATCAAGACGAATCGGGAAAATCAGTTGATATTACAAAGTATCGAGGTATGATTGGTTCTTTATTATATTTGACGGCAAGCCGTCCTGACATAATGTTTAGTATTTGTTTATGTGCTCGTGTTCAAGCAAATCCAAAGGAGTCACATCTCACGACAGTCAAAAGAATCATGAAATATCTCAAGGGAACGACGAACGTTGGCTTATGGTATCCGAAAGGTAGTGTTTATACTTTAATTGGTTATTCTGACACGGATTATGCAGGCTGTAAAATTGATCGAAAAAGCACGAGTGGAACCTGTCACATCCTTGGAAATGCATTAGTTTCGTGGTCATGTAAGAAACAAGCATGTGTTGCTCTTAGTACTGTTGAAGCAGAATACATAGCGGCGGGAAGCTGTTGTGCACAAAATCTCTGGCTAAAGCAATAATTAAGCGACTACGGAGTTGATCTTGGATGCAATCCTCTCCGGTGCGACAACACAAGTGCGATTAACATCACAAAAAATCCGGTCATGCACTCAAGAACCAAACACATCGATATTCGACATCATTTTCTCCGTGATCACGTGCTTAAAGGAGATGTCGAAGTCACTTTTATAGATACACATAACTAACTTGCCTACATATTCACAAAGCCACTCGCAAAAGAACCATTCTTCAAGATTCGAAGAGAACTTGGAATGCTCGATGAAGTTGACATCTAAACTCTTCATAAGTTAATATGTATAGAATCTATGTATACCAAGCTTTTTAACTTACTGTTTTTGACTTTTTTCTGCATTTTCGAAGGTGTTAACCGATTAACCCCCAGGGTTAACCGGTTAACACTGTTGGTTTTTATTTTCAAATTTAATTTTTTAATGCGTTAATCAATTAACCGCCATGGTTAACTGATTAACACTATTCGTATTTTTAAAAAATGAAACGAAAATTAGTCAAAATCTGTTTTAATGTGTTTTTTTAAGTGTCTTTTTGGTGCATGTGCTTTTTGATTATATCACCCACTTTCCTTGGAACCATCTTCTTCTTTTTGACTCCAAGTTAAGACTCATTCCAACTTCTACCCACTCACATCAACTCTCACTTAAATTTCCCACTAAATTATCTCTCCATATAAACCTCTTCTATTTTTACCATCTCCATCACAACATAAACCCTAAATCCAGAGAAACATAGCCAACCCTCAGAATCTCATATCTCTGCATCAATGGCTCCAACCAAGAAGGGAAAGGGAAAATTACCAAAAAGCAGCTCCGCGGTTGATGAAGATTTCACTCCAATGGAATCAACCAAAAAGAGAAGAATGGATTTCAAAGTTAGGGTTCAACAGATGTTTCCGGTAAAGTATGTTAACCTTAAAGCTTTTCCAGCTTCCTCTTTCGATTTTCCAGCACTGTTAAACTATCAGAAGATAGATAATTTTGTGTCTGATGATGGACGTTGTTATCCGGATTTGGTGAAGTCCTTCATGAACAAACTATCTATTCAATTGAATGAAGATGGACATCATATGCTTGTCACTACAGTTCGCGATTGTGAGTTAAACGAAGATTTGTCCAACATTGATGCAACTCTCAAGATTCCTTATAATGGCTATTTCCTCCGTAAAGGTGTCAACCACGTAGAAGGACCTTGGGCTAATTATGATAAAATGGAGTATTACTATAGTATCTGCAGATTTCCCAGAGCGGCTGTAATTGCTGGACAACGCACTGCTCACACCTTGTGCTATGTCAAAAATCTATCGGTAAATGACCGTATGCTACACTACATCATCTTCTATGTTCTGATCCCAAAAGATTCTAATCATGCCCAGATCAATGACCTTGAGATGAAAGTGATGTTTGCTATCAAGAACAAAATCAGAGTTAATTGGATATTAACTATGATGTATCACCTACAACAACAACTCACTCTTTCTACTCGACTTCCATATGGGCAACTCATCTCTAGAATCCTAGAATTAATAGATTTGGATTTAAACAGAGAACCTTCCATTACCTTGAAACCAACCGCAAACGAGATCAATGAAATAACTATCATCAAGAATACCGACATCGTGAAAGACAATGATGGCTCTTACAAATATGCAGACGATTCTTCTTCCTCCAACCATCCTTATCCCATTCCGGAAGGCGGAATCACAAATGAATTTCTCTATATAAAAATGATGAACCAACATATAGAAACTACTTGGGCAATCAACTCCCTCCGAAGACTTGTGATACATTATGAAAATCCCAGTGTCGGCAACGACGAAGATGAGGACGTAAGTGAAGAAGAAGAAGATGCAAGCGAGGAGATGTCGGAGGATGATAATTAAAATCACATGTTTTTGTTCTTATTCTTGTTGTAGAATTTATTTATATTCATGTTTTATGTTTCGTACTCGTACCGTACTCTGTGCGCGTGTTCTGTGTTTTGTATCGTAAGAACAAAGTTTTGTTTGTGATGTTTGAAAATGTAATTGTGTTTATTCTATGTGTGTTTGTTTACTTTAATTATTATTTCTCCTCTTCCTTTTTGCTAATGACAAAGGGGGATAAGGATTGGTCTCTAACATTTCCTTGTGCAGCAAAAGTTTTACCTCTCTTATTTAGGGGGAGCCCTTAACTTAAGGGAAGAAATGAAGAGAAACCAAGTATCAATGCAAACTTTCAAGAATCGGTTGGCATCATCAAAAAGGGGGAGATTGTAGAAGCAAGCTTCAAGCCCATTAAGGTTTTGACGAGGACAACAAGAACAAGCTTTCTACGCAAGATACACTACGCAAAAAGTAAGAGAATCAAGTAAACAACAAGGACATCAAAAGATCAAGATAGTACTATTGCATATGTCTACTATGGATCAAAGCTTCTATTACAAGCTTCAAGTATTGACGATGTTCAAAGTAAAGGTATAACAAATATCACTTGGAAATATCTATACAGGTGTTCATAAAATCACTTTTCAATTCACATATACCACAAACATTTTTAAAACAAGTTTAAGTTTCTCACTCTTATTAAAATTAATTATATTCTGAAAAACCTCCAGTGTTAATCGATTAACACATTGGTTAACCGATTAACACACTTCAAAATTAATTATTTTGCCATTTTGTTATAGTGTTAACCGATTAACCTATATGGTTAACAGATTAACATGTGTAAAATTTGAATATTTTTTAAACGTTGTAAGGTGTTAACCGATTAACACTGAACCAGTAAGCAAAAATGGCAGCTTTTCATGAAAATATGCATTGGTTTCCATTTTATTTTCTGACTGTTTTTTGCTGCACACAATCACACCCTTTTGAAAAGGTTTTTGATCATTATAAGTTGTTATCAATTTCAAAATTCCAATTCACCTTCAAGAAACAAAATCATTCAAATTACTCATTTTTCTTCATCCTTCCAATTTTCATTTTAAGTGTTCAGAACCATTTTTGAAAGAAGCCCTTAAATAAAATTTCACACTATCACAACTTCCTTTCACAAGAACACTTGTATATTTGTTTTGAGTAATTTTTGTTTCAAGAAGAAGATCGATCGTGAAGATTGATAACAACATTCTATCAAAGATTTCAAACTGATCTCAAAGATCATTTTTGTATTACCTTGTTATCCAGGATTGTTGGAAACAAGTGAAGTGTTTGAAGAGGATTGTTCTTCATTCACTTGGATTACCTATAGATTAGATAGTAGGCATCACCATTGGTGTGATTAGGCTGTGCAATAATTCTAAACTATAGTGAAATCCCTTTCGTGTTGAAGGGGGAGTGGAGTACTCTCGGAGTGTGAGGGGAACCACTATAAATTTCATGTGTCTCTTTTTCTTTCCTGTTTTTTTTCTTTCAAGTCATTAACATCATAACCGGAAAAAGACCCAAGAACCGTAAAAGATTGCAGATAATTTTTCAGAACCTAATTCACCCCCTCTTAGGCGCATTTACAAGTTACAATTTATTGAAAAACAAATTAAGCTTTTTTCTTTCGAGCTTTTTAATGATCGCATCTTGCTCACTCATTCTAATTATTTAATCTTATGTTCTAATGTTATTTTTTGATACATAAGAAGGACAACATTCTGAAATCTTTTATACAGACTTGCCAATACTAAGAGATCATACAAAATATAAGAATTCAACAAGGGAGATATATATGCTCCATTACCATTAATCATCCTAAGGATCCAACAATATGAACAACTATATAATATATCAAATAATAATAAAGACAGTATACTACGCCTACCACTAAAAGTGACTTTAAGTTAATATAGAACCTTAGAGACATCTTCGGTAAAATTACTCTAAGAAACCATGCGAACATTTTTGCAAAATATTTATCCTTTTATTGAAAGATATTTCGCTGGTATTTGTGAGAAATTTTATCCTCTTTGTAAAAGAATAATCTTAAAAGTTCCCATTAATTTTATCTTTAAGTTAGCTTAGTTGTGAGTGAATTGCTCAAAGGATATACTAAGACAATGTTTTAATATAACGAGTGTATTGTCCAATTATTACTAGTTTTCCTTTGTCAATTCATCGGCATGCAATAGCCAAATATAAAATTTTAATTTTATGGGAGCGAATTATATATCATGTATGAATCATTTTATTGATTCTCGCTTTCTTTTATATCCTTTATTAAATTTATTATATTTATATTACCTACAATTTTTTAGCAATGAAAAATATTTATTTAAGTTTAACGGAAATAATAAAGATATAGGAAATTTGAGAAATGCTTAGGTGAATTTTTTAGTATTAATTTTTTTTGGCTTTTATGATATTAATATTTATTACAGATTTAACTTTTATTTGGTAAAATATGTTTTTCCTATTATTTAAAATTAATTTTAATATAATAAATTATTTGTGAAATAAAATTTTAATTATTTTTTCTTCAATAATAATATTTTTTACTTTTGGGAAATAAGCTTTTATATGGTCTTTTCTCCAGTTGTAAAACAAGCTCTTACTAATATCTAAAATTATTAGTTATTGTAAAAAATAATATAAAAATTAAATAATTTTTTTTTTAAAAAGGTTGAAAAGTTTTTTCTTTAAATTTCATCGATTTTATAAAACTCCATAATACTATATACCTCTTTCAGGTTTAGAGTCATTTTGATACTACGTGTAACTTTTTAAATCTTTTTATGATTAACAAACTTAATTATGGACATTATTATAAATAAAAAATAAAAATGTAAATCGAAAAATATTAAATATTAAATATTAATTCATTATATAATTTATTTCTCAAAATTTATTTAAGTATTTGCAACAAAAAGGGAAAATGCAAAATGAATAAAATAAACTTCAAACCCATTAACCAAAAATTCATACGCATGGAGACCCCATAAATATAATAAAAAAGAAGACTCTAATTACCATAGAGAAGAGCCTCAATTATTGATTGTAAATTTATAAAATTAAATAAAACCTAAATTAATATTAACCAATTGGATCGTATAAGTTATCCTTGCACTCGCACTTCCACACCATTGATTCTGGTGTGGGCCCTGGAATGAGGACTGGTGTGCAGGGAGTGCAAGTTTCACAACTGTTTCTGCAAGTTGGAGCACGTGATCCAACTGGGCTAAGAAACCTCCTTGACGATAAAACCTCTGACACATCTCCTTGTTGCTTTTCCTTAACCTGTTGACAAAAAATATCACAATTAACCCTAATTTATAGATAAAATAATTGAAAACCAATAATCATTTTTCTTTTACCAAAATGAATATAGATGGCAAGACTTAAACTTTTATTCATGAAAGCCATGAACTCATAATGGAACTATAATAATTAATTTTTGAGTTTAAAAAAAATAAATAATATTACAATTAACAAATATACAGTTTGCATATATTTAAGTTTCAAACTTTATAATTTAAAATAGTTTCCTTTATAGTTATAGAAAAATGAAATTATATAATCTTACACCTAAAAAGTCAGAATACGAAAAATTGGTGGAAAAATATTAAACTATAATATGAGTCATATATGTTGAACAAAAAAACTAAGTCGCTTTACCGGAATATTAGAATCATGTAACATGGCACACTTGCTGTCTGTAATGAAAACAATGATGGTCTGTTATTTAATAGAAGATTTTACATAAAATAATTTTTAATAAAAAATTAAACTATATGGTTTGAGATTTGAATAATAAATTTCAAAGAATTGATACCTCTACATGTAACGGATAAAGCAATAATACTGCTAAAAGTTATTAAGAAAATTGAGAGTATGACACATATGAAATGACAAAGTTGTGTTTTTCTCAAAAACATAATGGAAATTCTCTCTTTCTTTGTATGACGATAAAAAATATCTTATTTTTTTTATTGAGAATAAGGAATCACTACCTCTCTATATATTGTAAAATATTATACTGTATTTTTTAGGTGTTTATTACATTCATGTAGTTCTTTTTTTGTGTAATACCTTTTACTTTATTTTTTAGGAAATTTTATAAATGTTAACTAATAAAGATATTACCGATCTTAATTTTTGAATTTTGAATAATCGGTCATTTCTTAAATTTAGTATAATTTATTCTTTTTCCTTAATACGTTGTATTTATAAGGTATTAGTTACATGCATTTGATTATGAGTTTTGTTCATATTTTGGAATTACTCGGTACAAGAATTTCTAGTAATCGTAATAAAATCTTTAAAAGAATATTTTATGGAGATATTATTAATTCTAATTCTTAAGTTTTATATCGAATACTTTTCATTATCTTACTATAATTTAATTTCTTTCTTTTATTTTTTATAATTATTTAATATTTTATAAAAAATTAAAAAATGTTATTATTTGGATGGTTCTAGAAAAATACATAAGAAGCATTTTCTAAGGATCAATTTGTTTTAAAGAATTTGATTAACTTTTTTGACAATAAGGAGTAGGAGAACAAATTTATTATGATCAGCGTTAAAATTTTATTGTGAAGTAAGACAAGCAAGGAGTTGGATGTAGAGCATCAATTTTTGGCAGAAGTCTTGAAGTTAAAAAATACACCATATGGCAACATAATTTATTAGGTAATCAACCATTTGTGATGCATTGAACAGGATATGATTTGATCGAGGTTGTTTGTTGAAAAATAAATTAAGCTTTTTTATTTCGAGCTTTTTAATGATCGCATCTTGCTCACTCATTCTAATTATTTAATCTTATGTTCTAATGTTATTTTTTGATACATACGAAGGACAACATTATGAAATCTTTTATACAGACTTGCCAATACTAAGAGATCATACAAAATATAAGAATTCAACAAGGGAGATATATATGCTCCATTACCATTAATCATCCTAAGGATCCAACAATATGAACAACTATATAATATATCAAAGAATAATAAAGACAGTATACTACGCCTACCACTAAAAATGACTTTAAGTTAATATAGAACCTTAGAGACATCTTCGATAAAATTACTCTAAGAAACCATGCGAACATTTTGGCAAAATATTTATCCTTTTATTGAAAGATATTTCGCTGGTATTCGTGAGAAATTTTATCCTCTTTGTAAAAGAATAATCTTAAAAGTTCCCATTAATTTTATCTTTAAGTTAGCTTAGTTGTGGGTGAATTGCTCAAAGGATATACTAAGACAATGTTTTAATATAACGAGTGTATTTTCCAATTATTAGTAGTTTTCCTTAGTGAATTCATCGGCATGCAATAGCCAAATATAAAATTTTAATTTTATGGGAGTGAATTAGATATCATGTATGAATCATTTTATTGATTCTTGCTTTCTTTTATATCCTTTATTAAATTTATTATATTTATATTACCTACAATTTTTTAGCAATGAAAAATATTTATTTAAGCTAACGGAAATAATAAAGATATAGGAAATTTGAGAAATGTTTAGGTGAATTTTTTAGTATTAATTTTTTTGGCTTTTATGATATTAGTATTTATTACAGATTTAACTTTTATTTGGTAAAATATGTTTTTCCTATTATTTAAAATTTATTTTAATATAATAAATTATTTGTGAAATAAAATTTTCATTATTTTTTCTTCAATAATAATATTTTTTACTTTTGGGAAATAAGCTTTTATATGGTCTTTTTCTCCACTGGTAAAACAAGCTCTTACTAATATCTAAAATTATTAGTTATTGTAAAAAATAATATAAAAATTAAATAATTTTTTTTGAAAAAGGTGGAAAAAAAATTTCTTTAAATTTCAGCAATTTTATAAAACTCCATAATACTATATACCTCTTTCAGGTTTAGAGTCATTTTGATACTACTTGTAACTTTTTAAATCTTTTTATGATTAACAAACTTAATTATGGACATTATTATAAATAAAAAATAAAAATGTAAATCAAAAAATATTAAATATTAAATATTAATTCATTATATAATTTATTTCTCAAAATTTATTTAAGTATTTGCAACAAAAAGGGAAAATGCAAAATGAATAAAATAAACTTCAAACCCATTAACCAAACATTCATACGCATGGAGACCCCATAAATATAATAAAAAAGAAGACTCTAATTACCATAGAGAAGAGCCTCAATTATTGATCGTAAATTTATAAAATTAAATAAAACCTAAATTAATATTAACCAATTGGATCGTATAACTTATCCTTGCACTCGCACTTCCACACCATTGATTCTGGTGTGGGCCCTGGAATGAGGACTGGTGTGCAGGGAGTGCAAGTTTCACAACTGTTTCTGCAAGTTGGAGCACGTGATCCAACTGGGCTAAGAAACCTCCTTGACGATAAAACCTCTGACACATCTCCTTGTTGCTTTTCCTTAACCTGTTGACAAAAAATATCACAATTAACCCTAATTTATAGATAAAATAATTGAAAACCAATAATCATTTTTCTTTTACCAAATTGAATATAGATGGCAAGACTTAAACTTTTATTCATGAAAGCCATGAACTCATAATGGAACTATAGTAATTTATTTTTGAGTTTAAAAAATAAATAATATTACAATTAACAAATATACAGTTTGCATATATTTAAGTTTCACACTTTATAATTTAAAATAGTTTCCTTTTTATTAAATCTAAGAAACATAGCTATAAAAAAATGAAATTATATAATCTTACACCTAAAAAGTCAGAATACGGAAAATTGGTGGAAAAATATTAAACTATAATATGAGTCATATATGTTGAACAAAAAAGCTAAGTCGCTTTACCGGAATATTAGAATCAGGTAACATGGCACACTTGCTGTCTGTAATGAAAACAATGATGGTCTGTTATTTAATAGAAGATTTTACATAAAATAATTTTTAATCAAAAATTAAACTATATGGTTTGAGATTTGAATAATAAATTTCAAAGAATTGATACCTCTACATGTAACGGATGAAGCAATAATACTGCTAAAAGTTATTAAGAAAATTGAGAGTATGACACATGTGAAATGACAAAGTTGTGTTTTTCTCAAAAACATAATGGAAATTCTCTCTTTCGTTGTATGACGATAAAAAATATCTTATTTTTGTTATTGAGAATAAGGAATCACTACCTCTCTATATATTGTAAAATATTATACTGTATTTTTTAGGTGTTTATTACATTCATGTAGTTCTTTTTTTGTGTAATACCTTTTACTTTATTTTTTAGGAAATTTTATAAATGTTAACTAATAAAGATATTACCGATCTTAATTTTTGAATTTTGAATAATCGGTCATTTCTTAAATTTAGTATAATTTATTCTTTTTCCTTAATACGTTGTATTTATAAGGTATTAGTTACATGCATTTGATTATGAGTTTTGTTCATATTTTGGAATTACTCGGTACAAGAATTTCTAGTAATCATAATAAAATCTTTAAAAGAATATTTTATGGAGATATTATTAATTCTAATTCTTAAGTTTTATATCGAATACTTTTCATTATCTTACTATAATTTAATTTCTTTCTTTTATTTTTTATAATTATTTAATATTTTATAAAAAATTAAAAAATGTTATTATTTGGATGGTTCTAGAAAAATACATAAGTAGCATTTTCTAAGGATCAATTTGTTTTAAAGAATTTGATTAACTTTTTTGACAATAAGGAGTAGGAGAACAAATTTATTATGATCAGCGTTAAAATTTTATTGTGAAGTAAGACAAGCAAGGAGTTGGATGTAGAGCATCAATTTTTGGCAGAAGTCTTGAAGTTAAAAAATACACCATATGGCAACATAATTTATTAGGTAATCAACCATTTGTGATGCATTGAACAGGATATGATTTGATCGAGGTTGTTTGTTGAAAAATAAATTAAGCTTTTTTATTTCGAGCTTTTTAATGATCGCATCTTGCTCACTCATTCTAATTATTTAATCTTATGTTCTAATGTTATTTTTTGATACATACGAAGGACAACATTATGAAATCTTTTATACAGACTTGCCAATACTAAGAGATCATACAAAATATAAGAATTCAACAAGGGAGATATATATGCTCCATTACCATTAATCATCCTAAGGATCCAACAATATGAACAACTATATAATATATCAAAGAATAATAAAGACAGTATACTACGCCTACCACTAAAAATGACTTTAAGTTAATATAGAACCTTAGAGACATCTTCGATAAAATTACTCTAAGAAACCATGCGAACATTTTGGCAAAATATTTATCCTTTTATTGAAAGATATTTCGCTGGTATTCGTGAGAAATTTTATCCTCTTTGTAAAAGAATAATCTTAAAAGTTCCCATTAATTTTATCTTTAAGTTAGCTTAGTTGTGGGTGAATTGCTCAAAGGATATACTAAGACAATGTTTTAATATAACGAGTGTATTTTCCAATTATTAGTAGTTTTCCTTAGTGAATTCATCGGCATGCAATAGCCAAATATAAAATTTTAATTTTATGGGAGTGAATTAGATATCATGTATGAATCATTTTATTGATTCTTGCTTTCTTTTATATCCTTTATTAAATTTATTATATTTATATTACCTACAATTTTTTAGCAATGAAAAATATTTATTTAAGCTAACGGAAATAATAAAGATATAGGAAATTTGAGAAATGTTTAGGTGAATTTTTTAGTATTAATTTTTTTGGCTTTTATGATATTAGTATTTATTACAGATTTAACTTTTATTTGGTAAAATATGTTTTTCCTATTATTTAAAATTTATTTTAATATAATAAATTATTTGTGAAATAAAATTTTCATTATTTTTTCTTCAATAATAATATTTTTTACTTTTGGGAAATAAGCTTTTATATGGTCTTTTTCTCCACTGGTAAAACAAGCTCTTACTAATATCTAAAATTATTAGTTATTGTAAAAAATAATATAAAAATTAAATAATTTTTTTTGAAAAAGGTGGAAAAAAAATTTCTTTAAATTTCAGCAATTTTATAAAACTCCATAATACTATATACCTCTTTCAGGTTTAGAGTCATTTTGATACTACTTGTAACTTTTTAAATCTTTTTATGATTAACAAACTTAATTATGGACATTATTATAAATAAAAAATAAAAATGTAAATCAAAAAATATTAAATATTAAATATTAATTCATTATATAATTTATTTCTCAAAATTTATTTAAGTATTTGCAACAAAAAGGGAAAATGCAAAATGAATAAAATAAACTTCAAACCCATTAACCAAACATTCATACGCATGGAGACCCCATAAATATAATAAAAAAGAAGACTCTAATTACCATAGAGAAGAGCCTCAATTATTGATCGTAAATTTATAAAATTAAATAAAACCTAAATTAATATTAACCAATTGGATCGTATAACTTATCCTTGCACTCGCACTTCCACACCATTGATTCTGGTGTGGGCCCTGGAATGAGGACTGGTGTGCAGGGAGTGCAAGTTTCACAACTGTTTCTGCAAGTTGGAGCACGTGATCCAACTGGGCTAAGAAACCTCCTTGACGATAAAACCTCTGACACATCTCCTTGTTGCTTTTCCTTAACCTGTTGACAAAAAATATCACAATTAACCCTAATTTATAGATAAAATAATTGAAAACCAATAATCATTTTTCTTTTACCAAATTGAATATAGATGGCAAGACTTAAACTTTTATTCATGAAAGCCATGAACTCATAATGGAACTATAGTAATTTATTTTTGAGTTTAAAAAATAAATAATATTACAATTAACAAATATACAGTTTGCATATATTTAAGTTTCACACTTTATAATTTAAAATAGTTTCCTTTTTATTAAATCTAAGAAACATAGCTATAAAAAAATGAAATTATATAATCTTACACCTAAAAAGTCAGAATACGGAAAATTGGTGGAAAAATATTAAACTATAATATGAGTCATATATGTTGAACAAAAAAGCTAAGTCGCTTTACCGGAATATTAGAATCAGGTAACATGGCACACTTGCTGTCTGTAATGAAAACAATGATGGTCTGTTATTTAATAGAAGATTTTACATAAAATAATTTTTAATCAAAAATTAAACTATATGGTTTGAGATTTGAATAATAAATTTCAAAGAATTGATACCTCTACATGTAACGGATGAAGCAATAATACTGCTAAAAGTTATTAAGAAAATTGAGAGTATGACACATGTGAAATGACAAAGTTGTGTTTTTCTCAAAAACATAATGGAAATTCTCTCTTTCGTTGTATGACGATAAAAAATATCTTATTTTTGTTATTGAGAATAAGGAATCACTACCTCTCTATATATTGTAAAATATTATACTGTATTTTTTAGGTGTTTATTACATTCATGTAGTTCTTTTTTTGTGTAATACCTTTTACTTTATTTTTTAGGAAATTTTATAAATGTTAACTAATAAAGATATTACCGATCTTAATTTTTGAATTTTGAATAATCGGTCATTTCTTAAATTTAGTATAATTTATTCTTTTTCCTTAATACGTTGTATTTATAAGGTATTAGTTACATGCATTTGATTATGAGTTTTGTTCATATTTTGGAATTACTCGGTACAAGAATTTCTAGTAATCATAATAAAATCTTTAAAAGAATATTTTATGGAGATATTATTAATTCTAATTCTTAAGTTTTATATCGAATACTTTTCATTATCTTACTATAATTTAATTTCTTTCTTTTATTTTTTATAATTATTTAATATTTTATAAAAAATTAAAAAATGTTATTATTTGGATGGTTCTAGAAAAATACATAAGTAGCATTTTCTAAGGATCAATTTGTTTTAAAGAATTTGATTAACTTTTTTGACAATAAGGAGTAGGAGAACAAATTTATTATGATCAGCGTTAAAATTTTATTGTGAAGTAAGACAAGCAAGGAGTTGGATGTAGAGCATCAATTTTTGGCAGAAGTCTTGAAGTTAAAAAATACACCATATGGCAACATAATTTATTAGGTAATCAACCATTTGTGATGCATTGAACAGGATATGATTTGATCGAGGTTGTTTGTTGAAAAATAAATTAAGCTTTTTTATTTCGAGCTTTTTAATGATCGCATCTTGCTCACTCATTCTAATTATTTAATCTTATGTTCTAATGTTATTTTTTGATACATACGAAGGACAACATTATGAAATCTTTTATACAGACTTGCCAATACTAAGAGATCATACAAAATATAAGAATTCAACAAGGGAGATATATATGCTCCATTACCATTAATCATCCTAAGGATCCAACAATATGAACAACTATATAATATATCAAAGAATAATAAAGACAGTATACTACGCCTACCACTAAAAATGACTTTAAGTTAATATAGAACCTTAGAGACATCTTCGATAAAATTACTCTAAGAAACCATGCGAACATTTTGGCAAAATATTTATCCTTTTATTGAAAGATATTTCGCTGGTATTCGTGAGAAATTTTATCCTCTTTGTAAAAGAATAATCTTAAAAGTTCCCATTAATTTTATCTTTAAGTTAGCTTAGTTGTGGGTGAATTGCTCAAAGGATATACTAAGACAATGTTTTAATATAACGAGTGTATTTTCCAATTATTAGTAGTTTTCCTTAGTGAATTCATCGGCATGCAATAGCCAAATATAAAATTTTAATTTTATGGGAGTGAATTAGATATCATGTATGAATCATTTTATTGATTCTTGCTTTCTTTTATATCCTTTATTAAATTTATTATATTTATATTACCTACAATTTTTTAGCAATGAAAAATATTTATTTAAGCTAACGGAAATAATAAAGATATAGGAAATTTGAGAAATGTTTAGGTGAATTTTTTAGTATTAATTTTTTTGGCTTTTATGATATTAGTATTTATTACAGATTTAACTTTTATTTGGTAAAATATGTTTTTCCTATTATTTAAAATTTATTTTAATATAATAAATTATTTGTGAAATAAAATTTTCATTATTTTTTCTTCAATAATAATATTTTTTACTTTTGGGAAATAAGCTTTTATATGGTCTTTTTCTCCACTGGTAAAACAAGCTCTTACTAATATCTAAAATTATTAGTTATTGTAAAAAATAATATAAAAATTAAATAATTTTTTTTGAAAAAGGTGGAAAAAAAGTTTCTTTAAATTTCAGCAATTTTATAAAACTCCATAATACTATATACCTCTTTCAGGTTTAGAGTCATTTTGATACTACTTGTAACTTTTTAAATCTTTTTATGATTAACAAACTTAATTATGGACATTATTATAAATAAAAAATAAAAATGTAAATCAAAAAATATTAAATATTAAATATTAATTCATTATATAATTTATTTCTCAAAATTTATTTAAGTATTTGCAACAAAAAGGGAAAATGCAAAATGAATAAAATAAACTTCAAACCCATTAACCAAACATTCATACGCATGGAGACCCCATAAATATAATAAAAAAGAAGACTCTAATTACCATAGAGAAGAGCCTCAATTATTGATCGTAAATTTATAAAATTAAATAAAACCTAAATTAATATTAACCAATTGGATCGTATAACTTATCCTTGCACTCACACTTCCACACCATTGATTCTGGTGTGGGCCCTGGAATGAGGACTGGTGTGCAGGGAGTGCAAGTTTCACAACTGTTTCTGCAAGTTGGAGCACGTGATCCAACTGGGCTAAGAAACCTCCTTGACGATAAAACCTCTGACACATCTCCTTGTTGCTTTTCCTTAACCTGTTGACAAAAAATATCACAATTAACCTTAATTTATAGATAAAATAATTGAAAACCAATAATCATTTTTCTTTTACCAAATTGAATATAGATGGCAAGACTTAAACTTTTATTCATGAAAGCCATGAACTCATAATGGAACTATAGTAATTTATTTTTGAGTTTAAAAAATAAATAATATTACAATTAACAAATATACAGTTTGCATATATTTAAGTTTCACACTTTATAATTTAAAATAGTTTCCTTTTTATTAAATCTAAGAAACATAGCTATAAAAAAATGAAATTATATAATCTTACACCTAAAAAGTCAGAATACGGAAAATTGGTGGAAAAATATTAAACTATAATATGAGTCATATATGTTGAACAAAAAAGCTAAGTCGCTTTACCGGAATATTAGAATCAGGTAACATGGCACACTTGCTGTCTGTAATGAAAACAATGATGGTCTGTTATTTAATAGAAGATTTTACATAAAATAATTTTTAATCAAAAATTAAACTATATGGTTTGAGATTTGAATAATAAATTTCAAAGAATTGATACCTCTACATGTAACGGATGAAGCAATAATACTGCTAAAAGTTATTAAGAAAATTGAGAGTATGACACATGTGAAATGACAAAGTTGTGTTTTTCTCAAAAACATAATGGAAATTCTCTCTTTCTTTGTATGACGATAAAAAATATCTTATTTTTGTTATTGAGAATAAGGAATCACTACCTCTCTATATATTGTAAAATATTATACTGTATTTTTTAGGTGTTTATTACATTCATGTAGTTCTTTTTTTGTGTAATACCTTTTACTTTATTTTTTAGGAAATTTTATAAATGTTAACTAATAAAGATATTACCGATCTTAATTTTTGAATTTTGAATAATCGGTCATTTCTTAAATTTAGTATAATTTATTCTTTTTCCTTAATACGTTGTATTTATAAGGTATTAGTTACATGCATTTGATTATGAGTTTTGTTCATATTTTGGAATTACTCGGTACAAGAATTTCTAGTAATCGTAATAAAATCTTTAAAAGAATATTTTATGGAGATATTATTAATTCTAATTCTTAAGTTTTATATCGAATACTTTTCATTATCTTACTATAATTTAATTTCTTTCTTTTATTTTTTATAATTATTTAATATTTTATAAAAAATTAAAAAATGTTATTATTTGGATGGTTCTAGAAAAATACATAAGAAGCATTTTCTAAGGATCAATTTGTTTTAAAGAATTTGATTAACTTTTTTGACAATAAGGAGTAGGAGAACAAATTTATTATGATCAGCGTTAAAATTTTTTTGTGAAGTAAGACAAGCAAGGAGTTGGATGTAGAGCATCAATTTTTGGCAGAAGTCTTGAAGTTAAAAAATACACCATATGGCAACATAATTTATTAGGTAATCAACCATTTGTGATGCATTGAACAGGATATGATTTGATCGAGGTTGTTTGTTGAAAAATAAATTAAGCTTTTTTATTTCGAGCTTTTTAATGATCGCATCTTGCTCACTCATTCTAATTATTTAATCTTATGTTCTAATGTTATTTTTTGATACATACGAAGGACAACATTATGAAATCTTTTATACAGACTTGCCAATACTAAGAGATCATACAAAATATAAGAATTCAACAAGGGAGATATATATGCTCCATTACCATTAATCATCCTAAGGATCCAACAATATGAACAACTATATAATATATCAAAGAATAATAAAGACAGTATACTACGCCTACCACTAAAAATGACTTTAAGTTAATATAGAACCTTAGAGACATCTTCGATAAAATTACTCTAAGAAACCATGCGAACATTTTGGCAAAATATTTATCCTTTTATTGAAAGATATTTCGCTGGTATTCGTGAGAAATTTTATCCTCTTTGTAAAAGAATAATCTTAAAAGTTCCCATTAATTTTATCTTTAAGTTAGCTTAGTTGTGGGTGAATTGCTCAAAGGATATACTAAGACAATGTTTTAATATAACGAGTGTATTTTCCAATTATTAGTAGTTTTCCTTAGTGAATTCATCGGCATGCAATAGCCAAATATAAAATTTTAATTTTATGGGAGTGAATTAGATATCATGTATGAATCATTTTATTGATTCTTGCTTTCTTTTATATCCTTTATTAAATTTATTATATTTATATTACCTACAATTTTTTAGCAATGAAAAATATTTATTTAAGCTAACGAAAATAATAAAGATATAGGAAATTTGAGAAATGTTTAGGTGAATTTTTTAGTATTAATTTTTTTGGCTTTTATGATATTAGTATTTATTACAGATTTAACTTTTATTTGGTAAAATATGTTTTTCCTATTATTTAAAATTTATTTTAATATAATAAATTATTTGTGAAATAAAATTTTCATTATTTTTTCTTCAATAATAATATTTTTTACTTTTGGGAAATAAGCTTTTATATGGTCTTTTTCTCCACTGGTAAAACAAGCTCTTACTAATATCTAAAATTATTAGTTATTGTAAAAAATAATATAAAAATTAAATAATTTTTTTTGAAAAAGGTGGAAAAAAAGTTTCTTTAAATTTCAGCAATTTTATAAAACTCCATAATACTATATACCTCTTTCAGGTTTAGAGTCATTTTGATACTACTTGTAACTTTTTAAATCTTTTTATGATTAACAAACTTAATTATGGACATTATTATAAATAAAAAATAAAAATGTAAATCAAAAAATATTAAATATTAAATATTAATTCATTATATAATTTATTTCTCAAAATTTATTTAAGTATTTGCAACAAAAAGGGAAAATGCAAAATGAATAAAATAAACTTCAAACCCATTAACCAAACATTCATACGCATGGAGACCCCATAAATATAATAAAAAAGAAGACTCTAATTACCATAGAGAAGAGCCTCAATTATTGATCGTAAATTTATAAAATTAAATAAAACCTAAATTAATATTAACCAATTGGATCGTATAACTTATCCTTGCACTCACACTTCCACACCATTGATTCTGGTGTGGGCCCTGGAATGAGGACTGGTGTGCAGGGAGTGCAAGTTTCACAACTGTTTCTGCAAGTTGGAGCACGTGATCCAACTGGGCTAAGAAACCTCCTTGACGATAAAACCTCTGACACATCTCCTTGTTGCTTTTCCTTAACCTGTTGACAAAAAATATCACAATTAACCCTAATTTATAGATAAAATAATTGAAAACCAATAATCATTTTTCTTTTACCAAATTGAATATAGATGGCAAGACTTAAACTTTTATTCATGAAAGCCATGAACTCATAATGGAACTATAGTAATTTATTTTTGAGTTTAAAAAATAAATAATATTACAATTAACAAATATACAGTTTGCATATATTTAAGTTTCACACTTTATAATTTAAAATAGTTTCCTTTTTATTAAATCTAAGAAACATAGCTATAAAAAAATGAAATTATATAATCTTACACCTAAAAAGTCAGAATACGGAAAATTGGTGGAAAAATATTAAACTATAATATAAGTCATATATGTTGAACAAAAAAGCTAAGTCGCTTTACCGGAATATTAGAATCAGGTAACATGGCACACTTGCTGTCTGTAATGAAAACAATGATGGTCTGTTATTTAATAGAAGATTTTACATAAAATAATTTTTAATCAAAAATTAAACTATATGGTTTGAGATTTGAATAATAAATTTCAAAGAATTGATACCTCTACATGTAACGGATGAAGCAATAATACTGCTAAAAGTTATTAAGAAAATTGAGAGTATGACACATGTGAAATGACAAAGTTGTGTTTTTCTCAAAAACATAATGGAAATTCTCTCTTTCTTTGTATGACGATAAAAAATATCTTATTTTTGTTATTGAGAATAAGGAATCACTACCTCTCTATATATTGTAAAATATTATACTGTATTTTTTAGGTGTTTATTACATTCATGTAGTTCTTTTTTTGTGTAATACCTTTTACTTTATTTTTTAGGAAATTTTATAAATGTTAACTAATAAAGATATTACCGATCTTAATTTTTGAATTTTGAATAATCGGTCATTTCTTAAATTTAGTATAATTTATTCTTTTTCCTTAATACGTTGTATTTATAAGGTATTAGTTACATGCATTTGATTATGAGTTTTGTTCATATTTTGGAATTACTCGGTACAAGAATTTCTAGTAATCGTAATAAAATCTTTAAAAGAATATTTTATGGAGATATTATTAATTCTAATTCTTAAGTTTTATATCGAATACTTTTCATTATCTTACTATAATTTAATTTCTTTCTTTTATTTTTTATAATTATTTAATATTTTATAGAAAATTAAAAAATGTTATTATTTGGATGGTTCTAGAAAAATACATAAGAAGCATTTTCTAAGGATCAATTTGTTTTAAAGAATTTGATTAACTTTTTTGACAATAAGGAGTAGGAGAACAAATTTATTATGATCAGCGTTAAAATTTTATTGTGAAGTAAGACAAGCAAGGAGTTGGATGTAGAGCATCAATTTTTGGCAGAAGTCTTGAAGTTAAAAAATACACCATATGGCAACATAATTTATTAGGTAATCAACCATTTGTGATGCATTGAACAGGATATGATTTGATCGAGGTTGTTTGTTGAAAAATAAATTAAGCTTTTTTATTTCGAGCTTTTTAATGATCGCATCTTGCTCACTCATTCTAATTATTTAATCTTATGTTCTAATGTTATTTTTTGATACATACGAAGGACAACATTATGAAATCTTTTATACAGACTTGCCAATACTAAGAGATCATACAAAATATAAGTATTCAACAAGGGAGATATATATGCTCCATTACCATTAATCATCCTAAGGATCCAACAATATGAACAACTATATAATATATCAAAGAATAATAAAGACAGTATACTACGCCTACCACTAAAAATGACTTTAAGTTAATATAGAACCTTAGAGACATCTTCGATAAAATTACTCTAAGAAACCATGCGAACATTTTGGCAAAATATTTATCCTTTTATTGAAAGATATTTCGCTGGTATTCGTGAGAAATTTTATCCTCTTTGTAAAAGAATAATCTTAAAAGTTCCCATTAATTTTATCTTTAAGTTAGCTTAGTTGTGGGTGAATTGCTCAAAGGATATACTAAGACAATGTTTTAATATAACGAGTGTATTTTCCAATTATTAGTAGTTTTCCTTAGTGAATTCATCGGCATGCAATAGCCAAATATAAAATTTTAATTTTATGGGAGTGAATTAGATATCATGTATGAATCATTTTATTGATTCTTGCTTTCTTTTATATCCTTTATTAAATTTATTATATTTATATTACCTACAATTTTTTAGCAATGAAAAATATTTATTTAAGCTAACGAAAATAATAAAGATATAGGAAATTTGAGAAATGTTTAGGTGAATTTTTTAGTATTAATTTTTTTGGCTTTTATGATATTAGTATTTATTACAGATTTAACTTTTATTTGGTAAAATATGTTTTTCCTATTATTTAAAATTTATTTTAATATAATAAATTATTTGTGAAATAAAATTTTCATTATTTTTTCTTCAATAATAATATTTTTTACTTTTGGGAAATAAGCTTTTATATGGTCTTTTTCTCCACTGGTAAAACAAGCTCTTACTAATATCTAAAATTATTAGTTATTGTAAAAAATAATATAAAAATTAAATAATTTTTTTTGAAAAAGGTGGAAAAAAATTTTCTTTAAATTTCATCGATTTTATAAAACTCCATAATACTATATACCTCTTTCAGGTTTAGAGTCATTTTGATACTACTTGTAACTTTTTAAATCTTTTTATGATTAACAAACTTAATTATGGACATTATTATAAATAAAATATAAAAATGTAAATCAAAAAATATTAAATATTAAATATTAATTCATTATATAATTTATTTCTCAAAATTTATTTAAGTATTTGCAACAAAAAGGGAAAATGCAAAATGAATAAAATAAACTTCAAACCCATTAACCAAACATTCATACGCATGGAGACCCCATAAATATAATAAAAAACAAGACTCTAATTACCATAGAGAAGAGCCTCAATTATTGATCGTAAATTTATAAAATTAAATAAAACCTAAATTAATATTAACCAATTGGATCGTATAACTTATCCTTGCACTCGCACTTCCACACCATTGATTCTGGTGTGGGCCCTGGAATGAGGACTGGTGTGCAGGGAGTGCAAGTTTCACAACTATTTCTGCAAGTTGGAGCACGTGATCCAACTGGGCTAAGAAACCTCCTTGACGATGAAACCTCTGACACATCTCCTTGTTGCTTTTCCTTAACCTGTTGACAAAACATATCACAATTAACCCTAGTTTATAGATAAAATAATTGAAAACCAATAATCATTTTTCTTTTACCAAAATGAATATAGATGGCAAGACTTAAACTTTTATTCATGAAAGCCATGAACTCATAATGGAACTATAGTAATTTATTTTTGATTTTAAAAAAAATAAATAATATTACAATTAACAAATATACATTTTGCATATATTTAAGTTTCAAACTTTATAATTTAAAATAGTTTCCTATTTGTTAAATATAAGAAACATAGCTATAAAAAAATGATATTATATAATCTTACACCTAAAAAGTCAGAATACGGAAAATTGGTGGAAAAATATTAAACTATAATATGAGTCATATATGTTGAACAAAAAAACTAAGTCGCTTTACCGGAATATTAGAATCAGGTAACATGGCACACTTGCTGTCTGTAATGAAAACAATGATGGTCTGTTATTTAATAGAAGATTTTACATAAAATAATTCTTAATCAAAAATTAAACTATATGGTTTGAGATTTGAATAATAAATTTCAAAGAATTGATACCTCTACATGTAACGGATGAAGCAATAATACTGCTAAAAGTTATTAAGAAAATTGAGAGTATGACACATGTGAAATGACAAAGTTGTGTTTTTCTCAAAAACATAATGGAAATTCTCTCTTTCTTTGTATGACGATAAAAAATATCTTATTTTTGTTATTGAGAATAAGGAATCACTACCTCTATATATATTGTAAAATATTATACTGTATTTTTTAGGTGTTTATTACATTCATGTAGTTCTTTTTTTGTGTAATACCTTTTACTTTATTTTTTAGGAAATTTTATAAATGTTAACTAATAAAGATATTACCGATCTTAATTTTTGAATTTTAAATAATCAGTCATTTCTTAAATTTAGTATAATTTATTCTTTTTCCTTAATACGTTGTATTTATAAGGTATTAGTTACATGCATTTGATTATGAGTTTTGTTCATATTTTGGAATTTCTCGGTACAAGAATTTCTAGTAATCGTAATAAAATCTTTAAAAAAATATTTTATGGAGATATTATTAGTTCTAATTCTTAATTTTTATATCGAATACTTTTCATTATCTTACTATAATTTAATTTCTTTCTTTTATTTTTTATAATTATTTAATATTTTATAAAAAATTAAAAAATGTTATTATTTGGATGGTTCTAGAAAAATACATAAGAAGCATTTTCTAAGGATCAATTTGTTTTAAAGAATTTGATTAACTTTTTTGACAATAAGGAATAGGAGAACAAATTTATTATGATCAGCGTTAAAATTTTATTGTGAAGTAAGACAAGCAAGGAGTTGGATGTAGAGCATCAATTTTTGGCAGAAGTCTTGAAGTTAAAAAATACACCATATGGCAACATAATTTATTAGGTAATCAACCATTTGAGATGCATTGAACAGGATATGATTTGATCGAGGTTGTTTGTTGAAAAATAAATTAAGCTTTTTTATTTCGAGCTTTTTAATGATCGCATCTTGCTCACTCATTCTAATTATTTAATCTTATGTTCTAATGTTATTTTTTGATACATAAGAAGGACAACATTATGAAATCTTTTATACAGACTTGCCAATACTAAGAGATCATACAAAATATAAGAATTCAACAAGGGAGATATATATGCTCCATTACTATTAATCATCCTAAGGATCCAACAATATGAACAACTATATAATATATCAAAGAATAATAAAGACAGTATACTACGCCTACCACTAAAAGTGACTTTAAGTTAATATAGAACCTTAGAGACATCTTCGACAAAATTACTCTAAGAAACCATGCGAACATTTTGGCAAAATATTTATCCTTTTATTGAAAGATATTTCGCTGGTATTCGTGAGAAATTTTATCCTCTTTGTAAAAGAATAATCTTAAAAGTTCCCATTAATTTTATCTTTAAGTTAGCTTAGTTGTGGGTGAATTGCTCAAAGGATATACTAAGACAATGTTTTAATATAACGAGTGTATTTTCCAATTATTAGTAGTTTTCCTTAGTGAATTCATCGGCATGCAATAGCCAAATATAAAATTTTAATTTTATGGGAGTGAATTAGATATCATGTATGAATCATTTTATTGATTCTTGCTTTCTTTTATATCCTTTATTAAATTTATTATATTTATATTACCTACAATTTTTTAGCAATGAAAAATATTTATTTAAGCTAACGGAAATAATAAAGATATAGGAAATTTGAGAAATGTTTAGGTGAATTTTTTAGTATTAATTTTTTTGGCTTTTATGATATTAGTATTTATTACAGATTTAACTTTTATTTGGTAAAATATGTTTTTCCTATTATTTAAAATTTATTTTAGTATAATAAATTATTTGTGAAATAAAATTTTCATTATTTTTTCTTCAAAAATAATATTTTTTACTTTTGGAAAATAAGCTTTTATATGGTCTTTTTCTCCACTGGTAAAACAAGCTCTTACTAATATCTAAAATTATTAGTTATTGTAAAAAATAATATAAAAATTAAATAATTTTTTTTGAAAAAGGTGGAAAAAAATTTTCTTTAAATTTCATCGATTTTATAAAACTCCATAATACTATATACCTCTTTCAGGTTTAGAGTCATTTTGATACTACTTGTAACTTTTTAAATCTTTTTATGATTAATAAACTTAATTATGGACATTATTATAAATAAAAAATAAAAATGTAAATCGAAAAATATTAAATATTAAATATTAATTCATTACATAATTTATTTCTCAAAATTTATTTAAGTATTTGCAACAAAAAGGGAAAATGCAAAATGAATAAAATAAACTTCAAACCCATTAACCAAACATTCATAAGCATGGAGACCCCATAAATATAATAAAAAAGAAGACTCTAATTACCATAGAGAAGAGCCTCAATTATTGATCGTAAATTTATAAAATTAAATAAAACATAAATTAATACTAACCAATTGGATCGTATAACTTATCCTTGCACTCGCACTTCCACACCATTGATTCTGGTGTGGGCCCTGGAATGAGGACTGGTGTGCAGGGAGTGCAAGTTTCACAACTGTTTCTGCAAGTTGGAGCACGTGATCCAACTGGGCTAAGAAACCTCCTTGACGATAAAACCTCTGACACATCTCCTTGTTGCTTTTCCTTAACCTGTTGACAAAAAATATCACAATTAACCCTAGTTTATAGATAAAATAATTGAAAACCAATAATCATTTTTCTTTTACCAAAATGAATATAGATGGCAAGACTTAAACTTTTATTCATGAAAGCCATGAACTCATAATGGAACTATAGTAATTTATTTTTGATTTAAAAAAAAATAAATAATATTACAATTAACAAATATACATTTTGCATATATTTAAGTTTCAAACTTTATAATTTAAAATAGTTTCCTATTTGTTAAATATAAGAAACATAGCTATAAAAAAATGATATTATATAATCTTACACCTAAAAAGTCAGAATACGGAAAATTGGTGGAAAAATATTAAACTATAATATGAGTCATATATGTTGAACAAAAAAACTAAGTCGCTTTACCGGAATATTAGAATCAGGTAACATGGCACACTTGCTGTCTGTAATGAAAACAATGATGGTCTGTTATTTAATAGAAGATTTTACATAAAATAATTTTTAATCAAAAATTAAACTATATGGTTTGAGATTTGAATAATAAATTTCAAAGAATTGATACCTCTACATGTAACGGATGAAGCAATAATACTGCTAAAAGTTATTAAGAAAATTGAGAGTATGACACATGTGAAATGACAGAGTTGTGTTTTTCTAAAAAACATAATGGAAATTCACTCTTTCTTTGTATGACGATAAAAAATATCTTATTTTTGTTATTGAGAATAAGGAATCACTACCTCTATCTATATTGTAAAATATTATACTGTATTTTTTAGGTGTTTATTACATTCATGTAGTTCTTTTTTTGTGTAATACCTTTTACTTTATTTTTTAGGAAATTTTATAAATGTTAACTAATAAAGATATTACCAATCTTAATTTTTGAATTTTGAATAATCGGTCATTTTTTAAATTTAGTATAATTTATTCTTTTTCCTTAATACGTTGTATTTATAAGGTATTAGTTACATGCATTTGATTATGAGTTTTGTTCATATTTTGGAATTTCTCGGTACAAGAATTTCTAGTAATCGTAATAAAATCTTTAAAAAAATATTTTATGGAGATATTATTAGTTCTAATTCTTAATTTTTATATCGAATACTTTTCATTATCTTACTATAATTTAATTTCTTTCTTTTATTTTTTATAATTATTTAATATTTTATAAAAAATTAAAAAATGTTATTATTTGGATGGTTCTAGAAAAATACATAAGAAGCATTTTCTAAGGATCAATTTGTTTTAAAGAATTTGATTAACTTTTTTGACAATAAGGAATAGGAGAACAAATTTATTATGATCAGCGTTAAAATTTTATTGTGAAGTAAGACAAGCAAGGAGTTGGATGTAGAGCATCAATTTTTGGCAGAAGTCTTGAAGTTAAAAAATACACCATATGGCAACATAATTTATTAGGTAATCAACCATTTGAGATGCATTGAACAGGATATGATTTGATCGAGGTTGTTTGTTGAAAAATAAATTAAGCTTTTTTATTTCGAGCTTTTTAATGATCGCATCTTGCTCACTCATTCTAATTATTTAATCTTATGTTCTAATGTTATTTTTTGATACATAAGAAGGACAACATTATGAAATCTTTTATACAGACTTGCCAATACTAAGAGATCATACAAAATATAAGAATTCAACAAGGGAGATATATATGCTCCATTACTATTAATCATCCTAAGGATCCAACAATATGAACAACTATATAATATATCAAAGAATAATAAAGACAGTATACTACGCCTACCACTAAAAGTGACTTTAAGTTAATATAGAACCTTAGAGACATCTTCGATAAAATTACTCTAAGAAACCATGCGAACATTTTGGCAAAATATTTATCCTTTTATTGAAAGATATTTCGCTGGTATTCGTGAGAAATTTTATCCTCTTTGTAAAAGAATAATCTTAAAAGTTCCCATTAATTTTATCTTTAAGTTAGCTTAGTTGTGGGTGAATTGCTCAAAGGATATACTAAGACAATGTTTTAATATAACGAGTGTATTTTCCAATTATTAGTAGTTTTCCTTAGTGAATTCATCGGCATGCAATAGCCAAATATAAAATTTTAATTTTATGGGAGTGAATTAGATATCATGTATGAATCATTTTATTGATTCTTGCTTTCTTTTATATCCTTTATTAAATTTATTATATTTATATTACCTACAATTTTTTAGCAATGAAAAATATTTATTTAAGCTAACGGAAATAATAAAGATATAGGAAATTTGAGAAATGTTTAGGTGAATTTTTTAGTATTAATTTTTTTGGCTTTTATGATATTAGTATTTATTACAGATTTAACTTTTATTTGGTAAAATATGTTTTTCCTATTATTTAAAATTTATTTTAGTATAATAAATTATTTGTGAAATAAAATTTTCATTATTTTTTCTTCAATAGTATTTTTTACTTTTGGAAAATAAGCTTTTATATGGTCTTTTTCTCCACTGGTAAAATAAGCTCTTACTAATATCTAAAATTATTAGTTATTGTAAAAAATAATATAAAAATTAAATAATTTTTTTTGAAAAAGGTGGAAAAAAATTTTCTTTAAATTTCATCGATTTTATAAAACTCCATAATACTATATACCTCTTTCAGGTTTAGAGTCATTTTGATACTACTTGTAACTTTTTAAATCTTTTTATGATTAACAAACTTAATTATGGACATTATTATAAATAAAAAATAAAAATGTAAATCGAAAAATATTAAATATTAAATATTAATTCATTACATAATTTATTTCTCAAAATTTATTTAAGTATTTGCAACAAAAAGGGAAAATGCAAAATGAATAAAATAAACTTCAAACCCATTAACCAAACATTCATAAGCATGGAGACCCCATAAATATAATAAAAAAGAAGACTCTAATTACCATAGAGAAGAGCCTCAATTATTGATCGTAAATTTATAAAATTAAATAAAACATAAATTAATACTAACCAATTGGATCGTATAACTTATCCTTGCACTCGCACTTCCACACCATTGATTCTGGTGTGGGCCCTGGAATGAGGACTGGTGTGCAGGGAGTGCAAGTTTCACAACTGTTTCTGCAAGTTGGAGCACGTGATCCAACTGGGCTAAGAAACCTCCTTGACTATAAAACCTCTGACACATCTCCTTGTTGCTTTTCCTTAACCTGTTGACAAAAAATATCACAATTAACCCTAATTTATAGATAAAATAATTGAAAACCAATAATCATTTTTCTTTTACCAAAATGAATATAGATGGCAAGACTTAAACTTTTATTCATGAAAGCCATGAACTCATAATGGAACTATAGTAATTTGTTTTTGAGTTTAAAAAATAAATAATATTACAATTAACAAATATACAGTTTGCATATATTTAAGTTTCACACTTTATAATTTAAAATAGTTTCCTATTTGTTAAATATAAGAAACATAGCTATAAAAAAATGATATTATATAATCTTACACCTAAAAAGTCAGAATACGGAAAATTGGTGGAAAAATATTAAACTATAATATATGTTGAACAAAAAAACTAAGTCGCTTTACCGGAATATTAGAATCAGGTAACATGGCACACTTGCTGTCTGTAATGAAAACAATGATGGTCTGTTATTTAATAGAAGATTTTACATAAAATAATTTTTAATCAAAAATTAAACTATATGGTTTGAGATTTGAATAATAAATTTCAAAGAATTGATACCTCTACATGTAACGGATGAAGCAATAATACTGCTAAAAGTTATTAAGAAAATTGAGAGTATGACACATGTGAAATGACAGAGTTGTGTTTTTCTAAAAAACATAATGGAAATTCACTCTTTCTTTGTATGACGATAAAAAATATCTTATTTTTGTTATTGAGAATAAGGAATCACTACCTCTATCTATATTGTAAAATATTATACTGTATTTTTTAGGTGTTTATTACATTCATGTAGTTCTTTTTTTGTGTAATACCTTTTACTTTATTTTTTAGGAAATTTTATAAATGTTAACTAATAAAGATATTACCAATCTTAATTTTTGAATTTTGAATAATCGGTCATTTTTTAAATTTAGTATAATTTATTCTTTTTCCTTAATACGTTGTTGTCGCTACTGCGAAAATCGGCACCGGCTGAACAGAAGAGTCGCCACCGTGCGTTATTTATCCCAACGGAGGGAAAGGAAACGCTCGAAGTAAACCTACCGCAAAGACGGGAAAGGAATGGTCATCGCGACCAAATCCTGGATTCGGGAGTCGGTTACGCAAGGGGAAGGTATTAGCACCCCTCACGTCCGTCGTACTCGACGGGATCCACGCTTGCTTGGTTTGTCTAAAGGATGCAAAACAATCTATCTACGGTTGCTAAATCTAAACGGGAAGGAAACTGACTCGATAGAGCGTCGCACTCTATGCCTACGTATTCTCAAGAGAGAAAGTCAGAGTCATCGTAGTTCGGGAAACTACAGGGAATTGGCTCGCCAAGACTTCGCGTCTCGTGCCTACGTACTTCCACACAGCAGGGAAGATCAGAGCTTACGTAGCTCAGGCTAACTACGGCTAGATAGAGCGTTCTCACACAGGAGTGAGAGATTAAGTTGGTTTGAAAGGTACGGGAACCTACGGGAACTAAAGCTACGGTCTGGTCTCACATGCGCAAGGGCAAGAGAAAAGGAAACATCAGTCGTCAGCGGGAAAGTCTCGATCGCACAGCAGCGAGAGAACAAAAAGGTTAGTTGTTAGTGTGCTCGCTAGGATATCGCATCCTATGCCTACATATTCTCATTAGACATGAGAAATCAGAGCAGCTGTAGTTCAGCTAACTACGGGTAGAACGGGGACCACAACACAAATCTCATTTTATTAATATTCGGAAAGTTACAATGATTGAGTACAGGAAAATAAACTCCTAAAAAATTCCTATCCATCTATCATGGAAAATCTAACAGAAAATAGTCCCCTAACAAGTGGACTTTTAAATCTACTTCTAAAAGAAAAGTGTAAAATAAACTCTATGTAGAAATTATATCCTAAAAGAAAATATTAAAATACTATATTATTTCCTTTTTTCGATTTTTATATATTACATATTCTTTTCTTATATTCTTTTTCTAAAAAAAAAAAAATCTAAGCTAAGAAAATAAAAGAAAATAATGAAAAAAGAAACAAGAGAAAAACAAAAGGGGGTGCAAACTGCAGCAGGAGGGGTATACAGCCAGCAGAAAATCAAAGAAACTGGGCCCAGCCCAATAAGCGATTCAAAAAACAAAAACAGGGGACAGGGGTGTAGAAGAAACACGGAGAGTGTAATCAGCGAAGCAGACCGGGCCCAGCCTATTAGACAAATGACAACCATAAGACAGAGGGTTTCTTGGCCAAAAACGGGGGGGTATACGGACGAAAGACGCCAATGGGCCACGACCCAATCCCCCTTTCTCACTATCAGAGAACACAAACCCTAATCCCAATTCGGCAGAACACTGTTCACTCTTCTCCCATATGCGCCGTTTCTCTCAACGCTCTCTCTCTCTCGTTCATCTCCTCAACCTCCATCTCACTCCTCCAAAGCAAAACTCTATTCACAGATTCAAACCCTCAGAATCCTTCCTTACCAATCTTGCTCAAACAAAACTTCTTCTCAAACGATCTCCCACACGCCTTCATTCAACTCTTGAATCAAATGTTCTGAGTATTATAATCATCAACGAAACACAATAACAACACAATCGGTATCCAGGCTTGAAGATCTCAGATGGAGCTACTTGAAGATACGAAGAGGTGAAATAAATGCGTGACAAAGGAACCTGATGATGAAATTCGCTGCACCGGTTACAGAACTTTGAAGAAGATAGTTGAAGGTTCTTGCGCTTCTGGAGATTCGCTGATGAACTTGATGGAGATTTAGAAACCGATGCGTGTTTTGTTGACGAACCGGATGATGAATGATGAAGATCTCTGGATTGCGTATGAATATCTGGTGGCGATTTAGTGATGTTCTTCTGGAAACATGGTGAAGATGAAAGGCGTTGGTTGAATTTCTGGAAAAATTTATGAGGAACGGAGCAAGCAGATGAAGATTCCGACGATGGTTCTTTGAACACAGGATCTGGTGATGATGATTATTGTTGCGGATGACGAATTGGATGAGGATTGGAGATTAACATTTCTGGATTTTTGTTGATTATTGCTGTTGTTGGTGAAGATCGGAGAATAATCTGTTGAAACGATGGAGAATGGAGGAAAAAGATGAATTCTGGAAATTTTGTGTCTCCGGTGAGGTTGTTACGGCGGTCAGAGGGCGGTTACGGTGGCCGGAGTTTGGTGGAGGTGGTGGTTGCATGGCCGGCGGCCATGCATCCGACGGGGGCTAGGGTGAAGACAGGTGGCTGGAGGGAAGGTGCATGGAAGACGCGTGGTCAGAGAGGGAGTGAGTGGAGCCACACGTGGTGAATTCTGAGTGAGTTGGGGAATGACGTGGCTCTGCCTGAGATTGCACGCGTGGCGTGCTCTTTATAGTGACATGTGGCACAGATCATGGACTTGGATTGAGCTGGGCCTCCAAGACAATGGGCCCAACGAAAATGCCATGGACAAAACTGAATGGAAATGGTAATGGACTGATATGGATTGATCTGAATGGATATTAATGACCCAGTTAGTGGACTAAATTGACAATTAAGCCTCAATTAATATGAATTAAAATCTGAATTAACTGATTAACACCTAAACAATTACTTCTAATTAAGACTAAATAATTAACCCTAATTAACCTAATACAAACTAGAAATTAAATCTAAAATAACCCTAATGAGCTCTACCAATTAATATTCTAAAAACCTTTAATATCTATTAAACTTCTAAAAACCTATTATACTCTAAAAAAAGAATTAAATCTACTAATGAATTAATCCTATTAAAAAATAGAAAAAAAAATCTATTAAACCTATTAAAACTATTTAAAATTCAATACAAATCTATTTAATATCTATTTAAAATTCTAGAAAAAACAATTAAATCTAAGAAAAATCTATTATCTCAAAAAAACTCTAGGAATCATTTATTTAAATTCTAAAAACCCATAAAACCTATTTAATATCTACAAAAGGCTATTAAATCCTAAAAATGCAAATAAAGGCAAACAACCAACAATAAACGAGAGCGCGAGACCAGATTGAAGCAAGCAGTAAACCCCGACACCAAGAACCTCCAAAATCACTGCGTAAGCTGAAAACACCCAGGAAGCGCGTGACTTCTCAAAATAACCTCCGATTATCCGAACCGGTCTAAAATACCCGAAATGTGAAAATAGGGCTGTAATCCCGATAAAATCAACCTGAATGAGAAAATGCACTGTATGCAGTATGCGAATGCGAATGCGAAATGCGTCGAACCACAAACCAAATATGGGAACCTGGTTGGTCAAATTTTAGGGTGCAACAGCTGCCCCTATTCGAGCGGCTTGGACCTGAATGGTTGAAGAGCGAACGACTTTCGAACATTCAAAGGTAGAAGACAGTTGAATACAAAAGAACCCTGAAATTTGCCAACCGCAGCAATAAACTGCATTGAGGAATAGCTTCCGATGAACTGAAGTCTGGTTGTTACGGCAACAACTGGTCAATTATCTGATAAATTTCTTTTTCGTCAATCACCTGTGTGACGCCACAGGTACTGAATCTTCGAAATAATGCTTCAGAAAGCAAACACCTTCCCATCTACTATGGGATCTTCTTCTGTCGACTCACAGCTCACAGCGAACCTGAGGCAAATTCTCCTGGGGAATTCTGAATTGAACTTCCAGACACCTATCCAGGCGGCAGCTTCAGAAGTTTGATATATGTCAATCTTTTCTCTTTTTTTCCAGCACTGACGTAACAACCAAATATGAAGAATCACTCTGTTGAGGGTGAAGAGAAGCTTAACCAAACTGTTCTGCAAGGGAACATACTCGAAAGCCAATAGGTAACCACCCTGGTCTATGTTTCGACATGCGTATGTCTGAAATGATGTAATGCCTTGTACAGCATGGAAATGTTACGTATTTGTTTGTATGAAAATGCAATGCCCCATATGGCATGGAAATGCTATGTACATGTTGTAAATGCAATGCCCCATACGGCATGGATATGCTATGCATTTTTATAGATGCAAATATGACGGTATAGGCAAACGCTAATGTAAGCTCGAGCTGCCAGAGAACACCAGGTCTAAAACCACTTGGCAAAATAAATGCCGAAGGCCAAGTCAACTCCACTGAAGGTAACCGGTTCTCACAAAATCATCTCGGCGATATTCTTTCTAAACCACTGGAAAACTGATTGTACTCTGTAGGGATTGACCCAATCGGGGTTGATTGTAAATAGCTCACTGCTAGAGAATGCCCCTTCTGTTACGGATATCGATCTTAATCTGCTGAGGATACTCCTGACCCTACTCTGCTGCGGGATAACAATACTATCTCAACTCTTCCGGGAATAATACACAACTTTCATCTGCTGAAGAATAGTAATCCTGATTTAACAACATCCACACGGAATTCGAACACTAATCCGGGAACTGGTATCCATCGAGCTTTGTATCGGGGAATGTGACAACATGCGAGTCACTGGGAATTACCGTGTCGGATATATATATATATATATATATATATATATATATATATATATATATATATATATATATATATATATATATATATATATATATATATATATATATATATATATATATATATATATATATATATATATATATATATATATATATATATATAGACTTTTTTTGGTTTAGGGATGAGAATTGGTTATTTACAAACTGGAAGATAGGGAAAATACTAGACGAGAACTAGCATTCAAGGATGGGCTACCAGACGAGAACTGATAGCAAACTAGATTAGGTTATCGGACGAGAATTGACTTATGGTTTGAACATCAGACGGGGCTGACTGGATGATAGGTTAAGAAACAAATGATCAGGCGAGAACTGGTTGAAAGCTGACATGCACCAGACGAGAACTGGTACAACAATAGGTTAGAGAAATGGTGACCAGACGAGAACTGGTAACAACAACGTACACCAGACGAGAACTGATGTAACAAAAGGTTAGAGAATTGATGACCAGACAGGAACTGGTTAAAAGGTAACATGCACCAGACGAGAACTGATGCCACAATAAACCACACCAGACGAGAACTGATGTTTACGGACAGGTTGACCATACGATAATGGGTTAAACGAGAACATGTACCAGGCGAGAACTGGTATTTACAGAAATGTGGGCCAGACGAGAACTGGTTGCCGGTTTTCCAGGCGAAACTGGACTTCGGAAAATGACTTGGTTACAAAGTTCTGACACGTAACAAGTTTAAATTGTAGGATAACGATCCACAGACAACAAGACCTTTTTCGGAAGGTCACGGTTTTTTGATAAGAGTAACGACACGATTCCCCGATACTCAACTCTGACTGGGGATAAACAGATTGGCTTGAATAACTTGCCCCAGTACAATTCAATTTGCCCCAATCCCACTCTTGGGAATATTGCTCTGAACAGCTCTCTAAGAGACGACCTCGAGACTATTTGCCCCGGTATCCGTACACCAAAAGGATTCATCCTCAATCGAGCAACTATCAACCCTGTTGGCTTCAACATTTCTGAACCGACTTGCCCCTGAATGAGCGTACAAGCGACTTAACCTGATCTGATTAACCACTGGAAGGTTCTGCTTCCAAATCACAACATTCTAAATGATTGCCCCTGATCGGGTCTCGAGAAGATTCATTTCTGATCAACTGCTTCTCAAATAAACTGCCCTTGATCAACTGAAGCTTCGGGGCTTGCCCTCAGACTAACTGCTTCTGAACTTACTGGAAGTCAATGCCCCGGATTCACAGGGTTTCACGACATACACCATTCTGATCCAGACGGCTGAATTATTCAGTCCTGTTTGATTATTCCCTGTTGGAATTTCCTTCGTGTCAACTACTGACCTGCAAGTAAAATTGTTTAATCCCGAATGGTAATTTTAATGCAGTGTTTATGCAGATTTTGAAAATTTTTGTGCTGTCACTCATTTATGTGTCATGATTGTGAGTGACGAATGAACCAGAGTTCAAACGTAGTGCTGATGTGATCAGTGAAAAATACAACAAGGATATAATTAGCAAATCAAGAAGGAGTCAGGTTACTCAACCTTATCGTAATGCGCTTTCAGAATAAACCCTACCTCAATTAGGTCTTTTAAGGGTTGTATCGTGGTCGGGTTCACGGTTCGTGAAACAAAGGATATTTGGCTCAAATCATGATTTGTACCCACCCCTTCTACGTGATGATCTCCGATCCTAAAGTTCAGTTAACTTGGCACAAGCGTTCGCCTCTTCGAGAGGTATGTTGAATGGTAGGAACCATAGTTAAGGAAACTCACAAGGTTTTCGGAGTAACAATTACTCCTTTTTCGTTTCGGTGTCTGTATCTACACGACTTTGTCCTTGTTCGAGGATTTTTCTTTTTATATCCTTTCTTTTTCATTCTTTTGATTCCCTAATTTTTTGCCTGGACTGACTCTTCAGAGTTCTTTTCGATTTTTCTTTTTAGTCCAGCGGGATGCCCTGGTTTTTGCCTAAGTATTTGCTTTCCAGCTATTTTCATTTTCTTTTTACTTAGCGGGCTTTCTTATTCTTTCTTTTTCTTTTGGAACAAAGTCGTGTAACACTGGTTGTCCTGATTGTTTCGAAAGGATTGCAACTATCTCACTCCTGGCTGGTGAGGTTTAACCATTGTGGTTGGCGAGATGCGACCTCTTGAGGGGCATAAACTGCAAGTGGTCCTCGAAAGACAACACTCCTCTGTAAGACTTGAATGCTCAGTCAAGCTAACTGACAACTACCCTGCCCCGGGTTAAGATGTGAGGGTTTAAAAGTCCGAAAAACTCCTACTTCTCGGCTCGAAGTGGTTAACAAGGGATTCTCTTCCTTATCTCTCTGGTGTTTAGGGGATTTGAAGCAATGCCTTGTACGTCATCGGTAAGGTTTTATCTGAAAGCATACGATCATTGGTCATGAGTATTCAGCTTCGTCATCCTCCCTCCAATCCTTGCTAATCATAGTGATAAAGTGGAGTGAATAATGTGCAAGTGTCAGTGCAATGCAGTAAATGAGTGACAACGACATGATTAATTCAGAAAAATGCATAGTCACTTTATTAATATTACCATTCGAAACAAACAATGTTTAACAACAAGTAGTAACTAACAGAAAAGAAACTACAAATGCAAATGATAAAAAGTCTGAGGACTGCCAATGCTGAGGGCGTCTGCCTGTCTGGAACACTGGCTTCTCGAAAACAAACTCCGACTCTATGAGCTTAGACAACTGAGAAGTTGGTATGAACAAACAGAAACCCTTCTCGAAAGGAAATGCAGTCTTGGTCGATCAACTATTGTACTTTTGCCTGAAAAGCTTTACAATCTTCAGTTGAATGTCCTGGGGATCCGCCATGGTAACCACACTGAACGTGGGGATTGTACCCAGGAGGGTAAGGCTCTGGAACAGGCTTAAGAGCTTTCGGTTCCACTAAAGAACTCTGGACCAAAGATGGCAGCAACTGGCTATACGGCATAGGCACCGGGTGGGAAGGAGCATTCCTTCGTTCCAGGTTGTTACGAGGCCTGTTCTGATTCTGACGCTGATTCTGATAACCTCGGCCACGGGTTCGCTGATTAGCAAGAGAAGCGATATAAGGTTCTGAATATGGTGCCCCAGGCACAGTTGTCTGTCCAGCATAACAAGACACAGGAGGTATTGATCTCTGAGAAGATGAAGAACCAACAGGTTTCAACAACTCATCTCGAGGATACTCAACATCTGGCATGATTGCATTGATCACAACTCCTTCTTCAGTTTGGTAATCATAAGGAGATTCAGCTTCACTAGCCTGACCGTCTGAAACAATCTAAATTTTCCCGATTTTGATGGCATGCTCAAGGTGTTCTCCCACTACTACCAATTCAGAG
Source organism: Lathyrus sativus (assembly GCA_963859935.3). Lineage (NCBI taxonomy): Eukaryota > Viridiplantae > Streptophyta > Magnoliopsida > Fabales > Fabaceae > Lathyrus > Lathyrus sativus. The sequence continues at coordinate 549,397,597 of OZ012741.1, forward strand.
AAACTTAACGGAAGCCCAAGCAGTCTTTCGTGGTATGGATCCTGCAGTGAGTCTACAAACATACTTGTTAGCTCTCGGTCTAAAAGCGGTGGTCGTACCCTGACAGCAAATTCCCTCCATCTCTGCGCATACTTCCTGATGGGTTCATTGTTCTCTTGAGACAACTCTTGCAGCTGCATGCGATGAGGAGCTACGTCTAGGTTATAATCATACTGCTTTAGAAAAGCTCTGGCTAAATCCACCCATGATCGAATCTGATTACTCTCTAACTGCATATACCAACGCGAAGGTGCCCCAGTCAGACTATCTTGAAAGCAATGGATCATCAACTTGTCATTTTGCACAAACGAAGTCATTCTTCGGCAGAACATCACCAAATGTTGCTTCGGATAGCTATCTCCTTCGTACTTCTCAAATATCGGCGCTTTGAACTTATAAGGCAACACTAGGCCAGGAACCAAACACATGCCTGCAGCACTCAGGTTAACAGCATCTTTGACCTTCAAGGCTTTAATTTGTTCTTCCAACACTTGGAGTCTTCTATCACACTCAAGAGCTCCTGGGTCTACCGTCCTGGCTACTGGGATCTCTCTTCGGATACTCGGCACAGGGAAAACAACACCTTGACTGTTGATAAGAGGAGGTTGTTCATTGCGGACAACAAACTGCTCATGTCGATCTCGGTCCATAACAGGAGGCTGCACACGCTGGTCTACAGTAAGGTTGTTCACTTGCGGAAAGTCTGCCTCGGAAGTAGAACCATACAAAGGGTTGGTCGTCATAGTGAACCCTGCCAAGGTGTTAGGAGACTGGAAATTGCCTTCAGACATGGCTACTGATAACCTTCAACTGACTTCACTGCTCGATTCTGCTCAGATCTACTCAACCCCTTGGTCGTCTTCTAACAATCAACAATTGCTCGGGCCAAACACCGGGTAATCACCTTCAGAATCAAAACAACGGCTGGATAAGAGCTCTGGCTAGCTGGAGTATGACATGCAATATGATGCAACACGCTTATGCAAATGCAATACAGTATGCAGCAAACACGGGATCACAACCCCCATACAATCTCTGAATACTGCTGCGCTGCTGACGGAGTACGTTCGCTCTGAAGAGACTACCAAAGTAACGGGTAGGCTGGAAGTCAGGTTTCCTGCAAAACCCTCCCACTCACGGGTATGGAACTAAACTGACACAAGGTACGACATCCTATGTGGGTATCAACGTCACAGACTTTCAAGAGCGATGATACGATACCCAGAAGGTGTGGCATCATCATCCCTTGAAGAGGCCTCACTTAGTTGAATTCCTAATTGATCGGTTCCCAGAGTCGACAATCCTCGGGTCAGACAACTTGTCGAGCCCTAAGGGCCAGGCAAGAAGCATCAAAGAGAATCTCGTCCGAGTGAGATTTTGCGGCTAGCTGGTGAGAGCTAAGCAAGCAGGCTAACCACTACTCTCTCTCTAAATCTATGTGTGTACTCAAGCCTGGGTTTTGGCTTCTCTCTCAAAGGAACATCCCCCCAACAGCACAACAGCAACAGATAATAACAAAATGCGGAAATTGTAAATACAGTAAAATACAACACGCAGAAGGTAAACCTCCAAAGACGAGCAAACAAGCGCTAGGATTGACTCTCTTAGGGGACGTTGGATCCCACATGCATAAAGAAGGATCAAATTCCCCAGCAGAGTCGCCAGCTGTCGCTACTGCGAAAATCGGCGCCGGCTGAACAGAAGAGTCGCCACCGTGCGTTATTTATCCCAACGGAGGGAAAGGAAACGCTCGAAGTAAACCTACCGTAAAGACGGGAAAGGAATGGTCATCGTGACCAAATCCTGGATTCGAGAGTCGGTTACGCAAGGGGAAGGTATTAGCACCCCTCACGTCCGTCGTACTCGACGGGATCCACGCTTGCTTGGTTTGTCTAAAGGATGCAAAACAATCTATCTACGGCTGCTAAATCTAAACGGGAAGGAAACTGACTCGATAGAGCGTCGCACTCTATGCCTACGTATTCTCAAGAGAGAAAGTCAGAGTCATCGTAGTTCGGGAAATTACAGGGAATTGGCTCGCCAAGACTTCGCGTCTCGTGCCTACGTACTTCCACACAGCAGGGAGGATCAGAGCTTACGTAGCTCAGGCTAACTACGGCTAGACAGAGCGTTCTCACACAGGAGTGAGAGATTAAGTTGGTTTGAAAGGTACGGGAACCTACGGGAACTAAAGCTACGGTCTGGTCTCACATGCGCAAGGGCAAGAGAAAAGGAAACATCAGTCGTCAGCGGGAAAGTCTCGATTGCACAGCAGCGAGAAAACAAAAAGGTTAGTTGTTAGTGTGCTCGCTAGGATATCGCATCCTATGCCTACATATTCTCATTAGACATGAGAAATCAGAGCAACTGTAGTTCAGCTAACTATGGGTAGAACGGGGACCACAACACAAATCTCATTTTATTAATATTCGGAAAGTTACAATGATTGAGTACAGGAAAATAAACTCCTAAAAAAATCCTATCCATCTATCATGGAAAATCTAACGGAAAAAAGTCCTCTAACAAGTGGACTTTTAAATCTGCTTCTAAAAGAAAAGTGTAAAATAAACTCTATGTAGAAATTATATCCTAAAAGAAAATATTAAAATACTATATTATTTCCTTTTTTCTATTTTTATATATTACATATTCTTTTCTTATATTCTTTTTCTAAAAAAAAAAATCTAAGCTAAGAAAATAAAAGAAAATAATGAAAAAAAAAACAAGATAAAATCAAAAGGGGGTGCAAACTGCAGTAGGAGGGGTATACAGCCAGCAGAAAATCAAAGAAACTGGGCCCAGCCCAATAAGCGATTCAAAAATTAAAAACAGGGGACAGGGGTGTAGAAGAAACACGGAGAGTGTAATCAGCGAAGCAGACCGGGCCCAGCCCATTAGCCAAATGACAACCAAAAGACGGAGGGTTTCTTGGCCAAAAACGGGGGGGGTATACGGACGAAAGACGCCAATGGGCCACGACCCAATCCCCCTTTCTCACTATCAGAGAACACAAACCCTAATCCCAATTTGGCAGAACACTGTTCACTCTTCTCCCACATGCGCCGTTTCTCTCAACCCTCTCTCTCTCTCGTTCATCTCCTCAACCTCCATCTCACTCCTCCAAAGCAAAACTCCATTCACAGATTCAAACCCTCAGAATCCTTCCTTACCAATCTTGCTCAAACAAAACTTCTTCTCAAACGATCTCCCACACGCCTTCATTCAACTCTTGAATCAAATGTTCTGAGTATTATAATCATCAACGAAACACAATAACAACGCAATCGGTATCCAGGCTTGAAGATCTCAGATGGAGCTACTTGAAGATACGAAGAGGTGAAATAAATGCGTGACAAAGGAACCTGATGATGAAATTCGCTGCACCGGTTACATAACTTTGAAGAAGATCGTTGAAGGTTCTTACGCTTCTGGAGATTCGCTGATGAACTTGATGGAGATTTGGAAACCGATGCGTGTTTTGTTGACGAACTGGATGATGAATTATGAAGATCTCTGGATTGCGTATGAATACCTGGTGGCGATTTAGTGATGTTCTTCTGGAAACATGGTGAAGATGAAAGGCGTTGGTTGAATTTCTGGAAAAATTTATGAGGAACGGAGCAAGCAGATGAAGATTCCGACGATGGTTCTTTGAACACAGGATCTGGTGATGATGATTATTGTTGCGGATGACGAATTGGATGAGGATTGGAGATTAACATTTCTGGATTTTTGTTGATTATTGCTGTTGTTGGTGAAGATCGGAGAATAATCTGTTGAAACGATGGAGAATGGAGGAAAAAGATGAATTCTGGAAATTTTGTGTCTCCGGTGAGGTTGTTACGGCGGTCGGAGGGCGATTACGGTGGCCGGAGTTTGGTGGAGGTGGTGGTTGCATGGCCGGCGGCCATGCATCTGGCGGGGGCTAGGGTGAAGACAGGTGGCTGGAGGGAAGGTGCATGGAAGACGCGTGGTCAGAGAGGGAGTGAGTGGAGCCACACGTGGTGAATTCTGAGTGAGTTGGGGAATGACGTTGCTCTGCCTGAGATTGCACGCGTGGCGTGCTCTTTATAGTGACATGTGGCACGGATCATGGACTTGGATTGAGCTGGGCCTCCAAGACAATGGGCCCAACGAAAATGCCATGGACAAAACTGAATGGAAATGGTAATGGACTGATATGGATTGATCTGAATGGATATTAATGACCCAGTTAGTGGACTAAATTGACAATTAAGCCTCAATTAATATGAATTAAAATCTGAATTAACTAATTAACACCTAAACAATTACTTCTAATTAAGACTAAACAATTAACCCTAATTAACCTAATACAAACTAGAAATTAAATCTAAAATAACCCTAATGAGCTCTACCAATTAATATTCTAAAAACCTTTAATATCTATTAAACTTCTAAAAACCTATTATACTTTAAAAAAATAATTAAATCTACTAATGAATTAATCCTATTAAAAAATAGAAAAAAAATCTATTAAACCTATTAAAACTATTTAAAATTCAATACAAATCTATTTAAAATTCTAGAAAAAACAATTAAATCTAAGAAAAATCTATTATCTCAAAAAAACTCTAGGAATCATTTATTTAAATTCTAAAAACCCATAAAACCTATTTAATATCTACAAAAGGCTATTAAATCCTAAAAATGCAAATAAAGGCAAACAACCAACAATAAACGAGAGCGCGAGACCAGATTGAAGCAAGCAGTAAACCCCGACACCAAGAACCTCCAAAATCACTGCGTAAGCTGAAAACACCCAGGAAGCGCGTGACTTCTCAAAATAACCTCCGATTATCCGAACCGGTCTGAAATACCCGAAATGTGAAAATAGGGCTGTAATCCCGATAAAATCAATCTGAATGAGAAAATGCACTGTATGCAGTATGCGAATGCGAATGCGAAATGCGTCGAACCACAAACCAAATATGGGAACCCGGTTGGTCAAATTTTAGGGTGCAACAGTTGTATTTATAAGGTATTAGTTACATGCATTTGATTATGAGTTTTGTTCATATTTTGGAATTACTCGGTACAAGAATTTCTAGTAATCGTATTAAAATCTTTAAAAAAGTATTTTATGGAGATATTATTAGTTCTAATTATTAATTTTTATATCGAATACTTTTCATTATCTTACTATAATTTAATTTCTTTCTTTTATTTTTATAATTATTTAATATTTTATAAAAAATTAAAAAATGTTATTATTTGGATGGTTCTAGAAAAATACATAAGAAGCATTTTCTAAGGATCAATTTGTTTTAAAGAATTTGATTAACTTTTTTGACAATAAGGAATAGGAGAAAAGATTTATTATGATCAGCGTTAAAATTTTATTGTGTGGTAAGACAAGCAAGGAGTTGGATGTAAAGCATCAATTTTTGGCAGAAGTCTTGAAGTTAAAAAATACACCATATGGCAACATAATTTATTAGGTAATCAACCATTTGTGATGCATTGAACAGGATATGATTTGATCGAGGTTGTTTGTTGAAAAATAAATTAAGCTTTTTTATTTCGATCTTTTTAATGATCACATCTTGCTCACTCATTCTAATTATTTAATCTTATGTTCTAATGTTATTTTTTGATACATAAGAAGGACAACATTATGAAATCTTTTATACAGACTTGCCAATACTAAGAGATCATACAAAATATAAGAGTTCAACAAGGGAGATATATATGCTCCATTACCATTAATCATCCTAAGGATCCAACAATATGAACAACTATATAATATATCAAAGAATAATAAAGACAGTATACTATGCCTACCACTAAAAGTGACTTTAAGTTAATATAGAACCTTAGAGACATCTTCGATAAAATTACTCTAAGAAACCATGCGAACATTTTGGCAAAATATTTATCCTTTTATTGAAAGATATTTCGCTGGTATTTGTGAGAAATTTTATCCTCTTTGTAAAAGAATAATCTTAGAAGTTCCCATTAATTTTATCTTTAAGTTAGCTTAGTTGTGGGTGAATTGCTCAAAGGATATACTAAGACAATGTTTTAATATAACGAGTGTATTTTCCAATTATTAGTAGTTTTCCTTAGTGAATTCATCGGCATGCAATAGCCAAATATAAAATTTTAATTTTATGGGAGTGAATTAGATATCATGTATGAATCATTTTATTGATTCTTACTTTCTTTTATATCCTTTATTAAATTTATTATATTTATATTACCTACAATTTTTTAGCAATGAAAATTTTTTATTTAAGCTAACGGAAATAATAAAGATATAGGAAATTTGAGAAATGATTAGGTGAATTTTTTAGTATTAATTTTTTTGGCTTTTATGATATTAGTACATATTACAGGTTTAACTTTTATTTGGTAAAATATGTTTTTGCTATTATTTAAAATTTATTTTAATATAATAAATTATTTGTAAAATAAATTTTTCATTATTTTTTCTTCAATAATAATATTTTTTACTTTTGGGAAAAATAGCTTTTATATGGTCTTTTTCTCCACTGGTAAAACAAGCTCTTACTAATATCTAAAACTATTAGTTATTGTAAAAAATAATATAAAAATTAAATAATTTTTTTTGAAAAAGGTGGAAAAAAATTTTCTTTAAATTTCATCGATTTTATAAAACTCCATAATACTATATACCTCTTTCAGGTTTAGAGTCATTTTGATACTACTTGTAACTTTTTAAATCTTTTTATGATTAACAAACTTAATTATGGACATTATTATAAATAAAAAATAAAAATGTAAATCGAAAAATATTAAATATTAAATATTAATTCATTACATAATTTATTTCTCAAAATCTATTTAACTATTTGCAACAAAAAGGGAAAATGCAAAATGAATAAAATAAACTTCAAACCCATTAACCAAACATTCATAAGCATGGAGACCCCATAAATATAATAAAAAAGAAGACTCTAATTACCATAGAGAAGAGCCTTAATTATTGATCGTAAATTTATAAAATTAAATAAAACATAAATTAATACTAACCAATTGGATCGTATAACTTATCCTTGCACTCGCACTTCCACACCATTGATTCTGGTGTGGGCCCTGGAATGAGGACTGGTGTGCAGGGAGTGCAAGTTTCACAACTGTTTCTGCAAGTTGGAGCACGTGATCCAACTGGGCTAAGAAACCTCCTTGACGATAAAACCTCTGACACATCTCCTTGTTGCTTTTCCTTAACCTGTTGACAAAAAATATCACAATTAACCCTAATTTATAGATAAAATAATTGAAAACCAATAATCATTTTTCTTTTACCAAAATGAATATAGATGGCAAGACTTAAACTTTTATTCATGAAAGCCATGAACTCATAATGGAACTATTGTAATTTATTTTTGATTTTAAAAAAAATAAATAATATTACAATTAACAAATATACAGTTTGCATATATTTAAGTTTCAAACTTTATAATTTAAAATAGTTTCCTATTTGTTAAATATAACAAACATAGCTATAAAAAAATGAAATTATATAATCTTACACCTAAAAAGTCAGAATACAGAAAATTGGTGGAAAAATATTAAACTATAATATGAGTCATATATGTTGAACAAAAAAACTAAGTCGCTTTACCGAAATATTAGAATCAGGTAACATGGCACACTTGCTGTCTGTAATGAAAACAATGATGGTATGTTATTTAATAGAAGATTTTACATAAAATAATTTTTAATCAAAAATTAAACTATATGGTTTGAGATTTGAATAATAAATTTCAAAGAATTGATACCTCTACATGTAATGGATGAAGCAATAATACTGCTAAAAGTTATTAAGAAAATTGAGAGTATGACACATGTGAAATGATAGAGTTGTGTTTTTCTCAAAAACATAATGGAAATTCTCTCTTTCTTTGTATGACGATAAAAAATATCTTATTTTTGTTATTGAGAATAAGGAATCACTACCTCTATATATATTGTAAAATATTATACTGTATTTTTTAGGTGTTTATTACATTCATGTAGCTCTTTTTTTGTGTAATACCTTTTACTTTATTTTTTAGGAAATTTTATAAATGTTAACTAATAAAGATATTACCGATCTTAATTTTTGAATTTTGAATAATCGGTCATTTCTTAAATTTAGTATAATTTATTCTTTTTCCTTAATACGTTGTATTTATAAGGTATTAGTTACATGCATTTGATTATGAGTTTTGTTCATATTTTGGAATTACTCGGTACAAGAATTTCTAGTAATCGTAATAAAATCTTTAAAAGAATATTTTATGGAGATATTATTAGTTCTAATTCTTAATTTTTATATCGAATACTTTTCATTATCTTACTATAATTTAATTTCTTTCTTTTATTTTTTATAATTATTTAATATTTTATAAAAAATTAAAAAATGTTATTATTTGGATGGTTCTAGAAAAATACATAAGAAGCATTTTCTAAGGATCAATTTGTTTTAAAGAATTTGATTAACTTTTTTGACAATAAGGAATAGGAGAAAAAATTTATTATGATCAGCGTTAAAGTTTTATTGTGAAGTAAGACAAGCAAGGAGTTGGATGTAGAGCATCAATTTTTGGCAGAAGTCTTGAAGTTAAAAAATACATCATATGGCAACATAATTTATTAGGTAATCAACCATTTGTGATGCATTGAACAGGATATGATTTGATCGAGGTTGTTTGTTGAAAAATAAATTAAGCTTTTTTATTTCGAGCTTTTTAATGATCGCATCTTGCTCACTCATTCTAATTATTTAATCTTATGTTCTAATGTTATTTTTTGATACATAAGAAGGACAACATTATGAAATCTTTTATACAGACTTGCCAATACTAAGAGGTCATACAAAATATAAGAGTTCAACAAGGGAGATATATATGCTCCATTACCATTAATCATCCTAAGGATCTAACAATATGAACAACTATATAATATATCAAAGAATAATAAAGACAGTATACTACGCCTACCACTAAAAGTGACTTTAAGTTAATATAGAACCTTAGAGACATCTTCGATAAAATTACTCTAAGAAACCATGCGAACATTTTGGCAAAATATTTATTCTTTTATTGAAAGATATTTCGCTGGTATTTGTGAGAAATTTTATCCTCTTTGTAAAAGAATAATCTTAAAAGTTCCCATTAATTTTATCTTAAGTTAGCTTAGTTGTGGGTGAATTGCTCAAAGGATATACTAAGACAATGTTTTAATATAACGAGTGTATTTTCCAATTATTAGTAGTTTTCCTTAGTGAATTCATCGGCATGCAATAGCCAAATATAAAATTTTAATTTTATGGGAGTGAATTAGATATCATGTATGAATCATTTTATTCATTCTTGCTTTCTTTTATATCCTTTATTATATTTATTATATTTATATTACCTACAATTTTTTAGCAATGAAAATTTTTTATTTAAGCTAACGGAAATAATAAAGATATAGGAAATTTGAGAAATGATTAGGTGAATTTTTTAGTATTAATTTTTTTGGCTTTTATGATATTAGTACATATTACAGATTTAACTTTTATTTGGTAAAATATGTTTTTGCTATTATTTAAAATTTATTTTAATATAATAAATTATTTGTGAAATAAAATTTTCATTATTTTTTTTTCAATAATAATATTTTTTTACTTTTGGGAAATAAGCTTTTATATGGTCTTTTTCTCCACTGGTAAAACAAGCTCTTACTAATATCTAAAATTATTAGTTATTGTAAAAAATAATATAAAAATTAAATAATTTTTTTTTGAAAAAGGTGGAAAAAAATTTTCTTTAAATTTCATCGATTTTATAAAACTCCATAATACTATATACCTCTTTCAGGTTTAGAGTCATTTTGATACTAGTAACTTTTTAAATCTTTTTATGATTAACAAACTTAATTATGGACATTATTATAAATAAAAAATAAAAATGTAAATCGAAAAATATTAAATATTAAATATTAATTCATTACATAATTTATTTCTCAAAATTTATTTAAGTATTTGCAACAAAAAGGGAAAATGCAAAATGAATAAAATAAACTTCAAACCCATTAACCAAACATTCATAAGCATGGAGACCCCATAAATATAATAAAAAAGAAGACTCTAATTACCATAGAGAAGAGCCTTAATTATTGATCGTAAATTTATAAAATTAAATAAAACATAAATTAATACTAACCGATTGGATCGTATAACTTATCCTTGCATTCGCACTTCCACACCATTGATTCTGGTGTGGGCCCTGGAATGAGGACTGGTGTGCAGGGAGTGCAAGTTTCACAACTGTTTCTACAAGTTGGAGCACGTGATCCAACTGGGCTAAGAAACCTCCTTGACGATAAAACCTCTGACACATCTCCTTTTTGCTTTTCCTTAACCTGTTGACAAAAAATATCACAATTAACCCTAATTTATAGATAAAATAATTGAAAACCAATAATCATTTTTCTTTTACCAAAATGAATATAGATGGCAAGACTTAAACTTTTATTCATGAAAGCCATGAACTCATAATGGAACTATAGTAATTTATTTTTGATTTTAAAAAAAAAAATTAATATTACAATTAACAAATATACAGTTTGCATATATTTAAGTTTCAAACTTTATAATTTAAAATAGTTTCCTATTTGTTAAATATAAGAAACATAGCTATAAAAAAATAAAATTATATAATCTTACACCTAAAAAGTCAGAATACGGAAAATTGGTGGAAAAATATTAAACTATAATATGAGTCATATATGTTGAACAAAAAAACTAAGTCGCTTTACCGGAATATTAGAATCAGGTAACATGGCACACTTGCTGTCTGTAATGAAAACAATGATGGTATGTTATATAATAGAAGATTTTACATAAAATAATTTTTAATCAAAAATTAAACTATATGGTTTGAGATTTGAATAATAAATTTCAAAGAATTGATACCTCTACATGTAACGGATGAAGCAATAATACTGCTAAAAGTTATTAAGAAAATTGAGAGTATGACACATGTGAAATGACAGAGTTGTGTTTTTCTCAAAAACATAATGGAAATTCTCTCTTTCTTTGTATGACGATAAAAAATATCTTATTTTTGTTATTGAGAATAAGGAATCACTACCTCTATATATATTGTAAAATATTATACTGTATTTTTTAGGTGTTTATTACATTCATGTAGTTCTTTTTTTGTGTAATACCTTTTACTTTATTTTTTAGGAAATTTTATAAATGTTAACTAATAAAGATATTACCGATCTTAATTTTTGAATTTTGAATAATCGGTCATTTCTTAAATTTAGTATAATTTATTCTTTTTCCTTAATACGTTGTATTTATAAGGTATTAGTTACATGCATTTGATTATGAGTTTTGTTCATATTTTGGAATTACTCGGTACAAGAATTTCTAGTAATCGTAATAAAATCTTTAAAAGAATATTTTATGGAGATATTATTAGTTCTAATTCTTAATTTTTATATCGAATACTTTTCATTATCTTACTATAATTTAATTTCTTTCTTTTATTTTGTATAATTATTTAATATTTTATAAAAAATTAAAAAATGTTATTATTTGGATGGTTCTAGAAAAATACATAAGAAGCATTTTCTAAGGATCAATTTGTTTTAAATAATTTGATTAACTTTTTTGACAATAAGGAATAGGAGAACAAATTTATTATGACCAGCGTTAAAGTTTTCTTGTGAAGTAAGACAAGCAAGGAGTTGGATGTAGAGCATCAATTTTTGGCAGAAGTCTTGAAGTTAAAAAATACACCATATGGCAACATAATTTATTAGGTAATCAACCATTTGTGATGCATTGAACAGGATATGATTTGATCGAGGTTGTTTGTTGAAAAATAAATTAAGCTTTTTTATTTCGAGCTTTTTAATGATCGCATCTTGCTCACTCATTCTAATTATTTAATCTTATGTTCTAATGTTATTTTTTGATACATACGAAGGACAACATTATGAAGTCTTTTATACAGACATGCCAATACTAAGAGATCATACAAAATATAAGAATTCAACAAGGGAGATATATATGCTCCATTACCATTAATCATCCTAAGGATCCAACAATATGAACAACTATATAATATATCAAAGAATAATAAAGACAGTATACTACGCCTACCACTAAAAGTGACTTTAAGTTAATATAGAACCTTAGAGACATCTTCGATAAAATTACTCTAAGAAACCATGCGAACATTTTGGCAAAATATTTATCCTTTTATTGAAAGATATTTCGCTGGTATTTGTGAGAAATTTTATCCTCTTTGTAAAAGAATAATCTTAAAAGTTCCCATTAATTTTATCTTTAAGTTAGCTTAGTTGTGGGTGATTTGCTCAAAGGATATACTAAGACAATGTTTTAATATAACGAGTGTATTTTCCAATTATTAGTAGTTTTCCTTAGTGAATTAACCGGCATGCAATAGCCAAATATAAAATTTTAATTTTATGGGAGTGAATTAGATATCATGTATGAATCATTTTATTCATTCTTGCTTTCTTTTATATCCTTTATTAAATTTATTATAATTATATTACCTACGATTTCTTAGCAATGAAAATTTTTTATTTAAGCTAACGGAAATAATAAAGATATAGGAAATTTGAGAAATGATTAGGTGCATTTTTTAGTATTAATTTTTTTTGGCTTTTATGATATTAGTACATATTACAGATTTAACTTTTATTTAATTGGTAAAATATGTTTTTGCTATTATTTAAAATTTATTTTAATATAATAAATTATTTGTGAAATAAAATTTTCATTATTTTTTCTTCAATAATAATAATTTTTACTTTTGAGAAATAAGCTTTTATATGGTCTTTTTCTCCACTGGTAAAACAAGCTCTTACTAATATCTAAAATTATTAGTTATTGTAAAAAATGATATAAAAACTAAATAATTTTTTTTGAAAAAGGTGGAAAAAAATTTTCTTTAAATTTCATCGATTTTATAAAACTCCATAATACTATATACCTCTTTCAGGTTTAGAGTCATTTTGATACTACTTGTAACTTTTTAAATCTTTTTATGATTAACAAACTTAATTATGGACATTATTATAAATAAAAAATAAAAATGTAAATCGAAAAATATTAAATATTAAATATTAATTCATTACATAATTTATTTCTCAAAATTTATTTAAGTATTTTCAACAAAAAGGGAAAATGCAAAATGAATAAAATAAACTTCAAACCCATTAACCAAACATTCATAAGCATGGAGACCCCATAAATATAATAAAAAAGAAGACTCTAATTACCATAGAGAAGAGCCTCAATTATTGATCGTAAATTTATAAAATTAAATAAAACATAAATTAATACTAACCGATTGGATCGTATAACTTATCCTTGCATTCGCACTTCCACACCATTGATTCTGGTGTGGGCCCTGGAATGAGGACTGGTGTGCAGGGAGTGCAAGTTTCACAACTGTTTCTACAAGTTGGAGCACGTGATCCAACTGGGCTAAGAAACCTCCTTGACGATAAAACCTCTGACACATCTCCTTTTTGCTTTTCCTTAACCTGTTGACAAAAAATATCACAATTAACCCTAATTTATAGATAAAATAATTGAAAACCGATAATCATTTTTCTTTTACCAAAATGAATATAGATGGCAAGACTTAAACTTTTATTCATGAAAGCCATGAACTCATAATGGAACTATAGTAATTTATTTTTGATTTTAAAAAAAATTAATATTACAATTAACAAATATACAGTTTGCATATATTTAAGTTTCAAACTTTATAATTTAAAATAGTTTCCTATTTGTTAAATATAAGAAACATAGCTATAAAAAAATAAAATTATATAATCTTACACCTAAAAAGTCAGAATACGGAAAATTGGTGGAAAAATATTAAACTATAATATGAGTCATATATGTTGAACAAAAAAACTAAGTCGCTTTACCGGAATATTAGAATCAGGTAACATGGCACACTTGCTGTCTGTAATGAAAACAATGATGGTATGTTATTTAATAGAAGATTTTACATAAAATAATTTTTAATCAAAAATTAAACTATATGGTTTGAGATTTGAATAATAAATTTCAAAGAATTGATATATCTACATGTAACGGATGAAGCAATAATACTGCTAAAAGTTATTAAGAAAATTGAGAGTATGACACATGTGAAATGACAGAGTTGTGTTTTTCTCAAAAACATAATGGAAATTCTCTCTTTCTTTGTATGACGATAAAAAATATCTTATTTTTGTTATTGAGAATAACGAATCACTACCTCTATATATATTGTAAAATATTATACTGTATTTTTTAGGTGTTTATTACATTCATGTAGTTCTTTTTTTGTGTAATACCTTTTACTTTATTTTTTAGGAAATTTTATAAATGTTAACTAATAAAGATATTACCGATCTTAATTTTTGAATTTTGAATAATCGGTCATTTCTTAAATTTAGTATAATTTATTCTTTTTCCTTAATACGTTGTATTTATAAGGTATTAGTTACATGCATTTGATTATGAGTTTTGTTCATATTTTGGAATTACTCGGTACAAGAATTTCTAGTAATCGTAATAAAATCTTTAAAAGAATATTTTATGGAGATATTATTAGTTCTAATTCTTAATTTTTATATCGAATACTTTTCATTATCTTACTATAATTTAATTTTTTTCTTTTATTTTTTATAATTATTTAATATTTTATAAAAAAATTAAAAAATGTTATTATTTGGATGGTTCTAGAAAAATACATAAGAAGCATTTTCTAAGGATCAATTTGTTTTAAATAATTTGATTAACTTTTTTGACAATAAGGAATAGGAGAACAAATTTATTATGACCAGCGTTAAAGTTTTCTTGTGAAGTAAGACAAGCAAGGAGTTGGATGTAGAGCATCAATTTTTGGCAGAAGTCTTGAAGTTAAAAAATACACCATATGGCAACATAATTTATTAGGTAATCAACCATTTGTGATGCATTGAACAGGATATGATTTGATCGAGGTTGTTTGTTGAAAAATAAATTAAGCTTTTTTATTTCGAGCTTTTTAATGATCGCATCTTGCTCACTCATTCTAATTATTTAATCTTATGTTCTAATGTTATTTTTTGATACATACGAAGGACAACATTATGAAGTCTTTTATACAGACATGCCAATACTAAGAGATCATACAAAATATAAGAATTCAACAAGGGAGATATATATGCTCCATTACCATTAATCATCCTAAGGATCCAACAATATGAACAACTATATAA